>BTPP01000005.1:3000000-3562236 GCA_037102815.1 Neurospora intermedia | reverse complement strand
TCTGTTGCCTAATCTTCTGCAACTCGTCTTGTCTCTTCTTGCAGCACGTCATCTCATCCTTCCAATTATTTTTTTCTAGCCAACCTAAGATATCGCTAACTTTGTCACCAACATGGCTTTCTACAACAGCTGTCGAAACGTCAAACTCACTGGATCAGTACTTTCTGCCGATTGCAAGGACCACAATGGTAACTGGATACCCTCGGATATCAATCTCAACCGTTACATTGGCAACAACGATGGATGCTTTAGCACCAAAACAGAAAAATTCTTTGATAGTGCTACGAATGTCCGCCTGGAAGGCTCAGTCCTCCATGCGCAAATGCTAATGCATTCGGGATATTGGCATGACGAGCAAACGATCGATCTCAACCTGATCATCTACAACAATGATGGAGATCTCAAGTTCAAGCAGCACATGTGAGTCGCTCCCTCTTTCACCCTTACACACATACAAAGACATCTCTTACACTTGAGCTTGTTGTTTACCAATATTCTTGCTCACCTATCTACTGCACAGGCACGAGTCCATTTTGAAGACTGGCTCCTTCTTCTACCTCGACGGCAGCGTTCTGCACGGTCTCGTCCTTGGCTATAACGGCAAGTACAACGTGGCCGAGATCGATCTCAACGATCACTACGCCAACAAGAATGGCTCCTTCCAATCCGAAGACAACCACTTTTGGTACTCGTCTAGGAACCTCGAGCTCGATCCGTCGCCCGGCGCTCTTACTCTTAAGGGCGAGCTGAGGAACTGGGACAAGAACTATCAACATGCAGAAATGAACCTGGCTATTTGCATCATGAACGACGATGGCAAGTTTCGTTTTGTCAGGCAGTAAGTTGAGATCCTTCCCTGAGCAACCTGTCGTTTTGTATCTTTCGAACTAACACAAACAAAACAGCGACGGCTTCTGGGATCGCGACGGCTGGTTCGCCAAGACCTTTGAAGGCGTGCCCCTCATCGGCTTCATCATCGCCGGCGTCCACGAAGCCGCCGGCAACCACGAACACGCCGCTCGGGCGCTTGCCAAGTGCGCCAACAGCTCCATCGTCTGCGTCGGCGTCGTCGTCGGCTTTATGCTCGGCGAATCGGTCGGGGCCGTCATCGGCGCCGGCATCGCCACGCCCATCGGTATCTGGGTCGAGACGGAGATCAAGGAACACCTGATCGAGGATCCGATGCTGCTGGCCGAGTTCGAAGATGCGACGCTCGGTCGCTACATTGGCGAGACCTTGCTGAACATGGGCATGGCTGCCATTCCGGGTGATCCGATTGCGAACATGACGGGCGCCGCTGGCAACGAGGCGCTCAAGGTCACTTTCCGGAAGGCCTTGACCAATTATACGCGCCAGGTAGTGGCGGGCATGAGGTCCACTGTGGCGCCGACGGAGGTTGAGGAGAAAACCAAGATTCTCTTGTCGGGGTATGCTTCCCTCCAATTTTTTTTTCTTCCCTCCAGCTTCTGCACATGGTATTATGGTTTGCTAACGATTTTTCTGTGTGGCAAAATAGCATCGGTGACCTGCTCAAGGGCCAGCCGCCTTCCAGCTGGTCGGAAGCGGAGGAGAAGGTCAAGAACGTTTTGCGGGACAGGGGCGCGGAAATGGTGAACGTGCCGCCCATGGTGAATTTCAAGCTATAAGGGGATTATGGAACGTTGAGGTTGTGTGTCCCTCGAGAAGTGATGAATGGATGGATACATATAGACGACGGCTTTCGTGGATGAAGTTATAGGCCAAGTTTAGACATGAATATGATGTTGATGATGATGAAAGTCCCTGAGCATAACCTTTGCAAGATCTCTTGGCTTCACAAGAAAGAGACGAGACTCACCCACGCGTCACTCGCTCTTTTGGAATTACTCACCCCATTCTATCAAGATTTTAGTAAAACAATCAGTTACACCCATCACTTGCGATTCTCTTAAGAGAGTCACATGTTCTCACAGATGTGATGGGGGCCAATTAATCGCTAGTGTCCTTAAGGTAGTGTACATAGGTATCCTGGAACAAGCCGAGCAACTTGACTGTACACTAATGGCAGGCGGGCCGTCCCGTTACATATGTACGCCCTAGTCTAGTGTCCAAAAGCGCACTGTACCATCTGCAAAACGATTATGTGCCTTACTTAATTCAGTTCTGTAGGTGCAGCATTTGAGGATGTTGGGATGTTGAAAGGTGCATTAGTGGCTTGGGCTTTGTCAAGTACTTGAAGGTGGTTTCTCGTCAGTTTTTTTGTTAGATTTCTTCTTCCAATCAAGCATGGAACTTCGCTCCGTTGAACTCCTCCACCTGTGAGCACCATGCTCTGACTTCAATGTTACGACCAACAACCAAGGTAGGCCCGAGTTGTAGCTGCTTACTTGGGATAAATGACTTTACCAAGGTTCTCGCGTTCTGCATTACAACACAGCTAGTTCACGATAGTGGTTACCTACAAGTCTAAACACGGGTTGGAAACAACGTCTCGTTCTTCTTCCCCTCGTCCTCGTTAGGTATGCACTTCTAACGAGGTTAACGAGGTTAAGATATGGGACCCCCCCCCCCCCCCCCCCCCCCCCCCCCCCCCCTTAACTCCTGCAGTTCCCTTTATCTTCTGGCCTACACTGGCCATACTGACTGGTTTCATTTCACAAAAAAGGCTGGCGAGAAATTCATCACGGGGTCGCAAATCCTACGTCTTTTGAGATTTGAGGGGGGAGCAATAGGATTGCCCACAAATCTGGAGCGTAAGCTAGATCAACCAAAGAACCAGAAACAATAAAGATAGGGAATCGCCGAAGGGGAGAAATCATTCCGCAAAAAGTCGCATCAAACCCTACCCTATCTTCCACCAACTTTCTTTACTTTATCTACAATGACCTTTGACTGGACCTGAGCAAGCAAGCGCCAACCAACCAGCCAGTCCTGGGTCTACCTACCACCTATCTACCTACCTATCTAGCCTACCGACCTACCTAATCACTCTGAATGCAGTGCTTCTTCCCGGGTTGCTTGTGACGACACGTCCCAAGTATCCTGTATCTAAACACTAAAACAAGGTCCGATGGCAGACCTTTTTTTTTTTTCCCTCTTACGACGTCCGAACTAACCGCATTGATGTATAACTCTATAACCGGTGACACCACAATGCTAGACAGGTGTCTCTCAATCGAGTCTCTTCTCAGGCGATACCATGGTTCTGAGATCTCAAAGAAGAACTCTGTACTACATCTGGTGAAATCTTGAAAGGGGATATCGATTTGGTGGTGATATTGTTGGATAGGGGGCGCCAAGATGTTGGTCAGGATGTCGACGGAATGTCACCGCCTTTGGTTGCGGAGAGAAGGACAACGATCATGGTTGTGAGGAACCGAAAGAGGCGGAAGGACGCAAGGAGAAAGCAGAGTTGATGGAAATTAGCATTGAAGGAGAGAAGGTTACCTGAGGAACAATATGATGGACCTGATGAATACTTAAGCTAATGTGAGGCCGCCAAGGAAAAGAAAACAACCTGTAACCGATGGCTGCGCTAATCCTAAGTTAACTCGAGTACGCCTTTGATTCAATGTGCATTTGTGGTCACGATGGGGGAAAACCGAGAAAGCGTTTGAGTCTCGGAGGAAAACATCAACGTTCATTTTGGTAAACCCCGCTTCCGTCTCACACCTTCTCTCTCGGGATCCTCCGTCTTCTTCTTCTTCTCCTCCACCCTCCTTTATTCGTC
Organism: Neurospora intermedia; assembly: GCA_037102815.1. Lineage (NCBI taxonomy): Eukaryota > Fungi > Ascomycota > Sordariomycetes > Sordariales > Sordariaceae > Neurospora > Neurospora intermedia. The sequence goes on along the minus strand of BTPP01000005.1, from coordinate 3,558,527 downwards.
ATGGTACCCTCTCCAAATGGAAGTTTTTACACTTATCCAGCCAGGCCTCAGGGTCTTGCAGCGGCCCGGGAGCTTGGCACTACGCTACGTCGGCCCATCTTGACGCTTAGAGATGTCTCAACGCTCAACATAACTCAACGCTTAGGGATTGATAAGTCCCGCGCAGCAATGACAAACATGAAGCAAATTCACAACCCACAGCAGAAGTGAGCGGGAATAAACAAGACAGAACTCGCGACATAGGTAACGCAAGCACGAGTAAAAGCAAGTGATATTGTGTGTAGGGTATCAAAAACATCTCTTCTGTTGAGTCACAGCGGAAGGGCCAAAAGCTAGACGGAGACTTCTCCGGTTCTGGCAAGACTTTTGGTGATCAGACAAGATCGACGGGTGTTTAGGCCCGACGCCATCTTGCAAGCCTCCCCCGTTCTTTCAACTCTCATTCCAATCCCATTCTTCTCCTTTCGTTTCATCGCATCTTTTCAACGGGGTATGCACACATCCTTGAATAATCCAATCCCAGCCCTTCAAGCCAAAATGTGTATCCTGTTCTCCCGGCATTTTCTTCCAGCCGCGGAAAGCATAAGATCAAAAAGGAATTCCAAGAAGGTGATGATGAAGAAGAATAGAAATCATAATACAGGGACAAGGTAACCAAAAAGAAAGAAGAAACCAAAAAAAGAAAGAAGGAAAAAGAAGAAAAAGCTAGCCGCGACGGATGAATGTGGCTGATAAAATAAACAGCAAAGTCCTAAATCTGCGACGATGAAAAATAGAAGCGAACTGATACTAGTCGAGAACGGCTCAGTCAAGCGCAACCTTCAAATGGGCCATGTAACTTCCGGCTTTCCATGTCGCTCTTTGAACAAAAGGCACGTGTCCTGAGGCATCCGCACCTTTTGCAGGGTGTCTGGCCTTGAAGATTGAAGCATCAGTGCCGGCGAACACGCCTGAGTGCCGTCCTATGCGTCGTCTCACGCCTTCAGAGACAATTTTGCTCTTTCGAGCAGAACTCGGGCAACCTGCCATATGCATCTGCTGGATCGCAACACTGTCGGCAGTGTGAACGAGGGTTGGTAAAGCGACTGCTAAGACCACGCCTCGCAACAGTGAACTGCCCTGGATGAAAAGCATCGTTCAACATCTCCCGTACGGCCACTGCTAAATCGAGCGTTACACCACACTCTATCTCGAGTATGGCTTGTTCATCAAGGCAACCTCTCTCGCAATTTCCCCCCACTCAAGCTCCCGCATGATGCCTTGGCCTTCGGAAGACGACTCGTTATCCTCCTTGCCATCGGCCGTCAGGGTGTAGTTGCCGTGATCCTTGGTCTCTTGGTTTGAGCGAAGGAACTCCTCCCACTTGAGCAGCTCGTAGGCAAACCTGAGGTGAGGCTGGATGATGACATTGAGCCGCCGAGCGCGGACAAAGCAGTATGCGCGGGGGAAGGACATTCCCATGGAACGCATCACCTCGGCGATGCAGATGGTGGCAGAACGAGACACACCAACACGACAGTGGACTAGGGTTGCGGTTCCGAGGCGGCGGCCACGGTCTGCGGAAAGTTTTGTCAGTGATTCTGTGATGTGGGGAAAGGAATATGGGAAATCATAGGGTGGGAGAATATGAAGGAGGTTGAATCAAGAATCAACGTACCAATGAACTCCAAGCAACGCTCAAACTCATCTGTCAACGGATCAATCCCGTTATCTTGCACTCTTCGCACCATACACGTGTTCTCCTCCCCCCATTCCTGCAACTCCCCGTCTCGCCACATGGGCATCTCACCCACACTCAGAATTTGGCCGATGCCCATGGCCCTAAGCAGATCTGGATTGTTTGCGTGGGTAAGGTTGCCGAGGTACATATAATCAAGGATCCTGCTGGGTAGTGACCCGTCAAAACCTGTCCACCACTTCGGTTCGTTTCTGACGAGCTCCGTAACTTGTGCGAGGCTTCGGTTGGATCCGATGGGTGATTCTTGTAGGAGTCGGGGAGCGATTGTCGCTAGGAAGTTCACGTCGGAGGGGTATGCGAAGAAGTTGCGTTTCATAATCGTGTGCAGCTTTAACCAGGCTTCGGGGATAGGTAGGCCGGTGCTATAACTGTAGTATGCAATGGCCAAGACTGTGGATTCTGTATAACCATCTGCGCAGTGAATGAGAATCTTTCGTGGGCTTAATGGTGGCCAAGACTTGTCTCTACCAGTATCAGAAGATTTCTCTGGCCTAGTCCCATGTGAAAGATGCCAAAGCCATTTGCAAGTGTCCAGAAGAGCGTCTGCATCCGCATGGGAATAGTTGGGAACTAGGAAGCTTCCTGAGGAAGGAAAGTCAAAGTGAACCGGTTCTGGTACGTCGCCCAGCCCGTCCTCAGCAAGAGCTTGTAGAAAAGCTGCGCAGGTGTTGGCCCTTCCCATGTCGCTGCACTCGAGCTGAATATGATAGCCATTGTCCTCTTCGATGATGGGATCGGGAGTAGGACCCATCCATACGTTGGGTGCAATTTCCGAAGCCTGGGTCATGAGATACATTTCAAGTCTTTCTTGATTGACAAAGTCCAGTACATTTCCCGTCAGATTACCTGTCGAATCGACTGCCACAATCTCACGATGGTTCTGTTCAAACTCGTCGAATGGACTGAGGCAGATAAAGGTGTTGTACTCGGGAACCCAATGACCCTGTAGCTCATGCTTGTAGCGCCACTTTTGCTGGGCCGAAGCTATGTCCCAGCCCAGCTTGCGAACGACCGCTTCGTTATCGCCATAGACAATGATATCGCTCGTCATGGCGGCCTTGGCGGCTTGAATCTGGAAGTTGCGGACGGAAAAGCCTTCCTCTGGGTCAACATCGATAAACTCGGCGCTGCTTGAGTGAAGGAACTCGTGAGGAGCAATTGCACCCTTGAGGCGAGAGAAGTTGAGGTCGCCATCGGCCTTGACAAGGGTGATTCCACGAAGGCAAGAAGGGGTCTTTTTCTGCGCACGCCACTTGCGGGGGCTGGTAAAGAAGTGCTGCTGCACTTGGTTCCGGGGGTGGAGGCCATGATACCATGGGAAGACGTGCGCGGGGTCTGGCAAGGGTTGCCTCGAAAGATAGTCCAAGGCAGCAGCTACGTCGGCGGCGTCGATCTTGTAGAGCGAGAGATGGCCGGAGTCGACATGGTGGAAACGATGAGGCGGGTAGAGAAACGAGCGGGGGGACGAGTGCTCGTCGGCGCCATTCGTCACGGGCCAGGGCGAAGGCGGCGGCGTATCAGCGTCGTCCTGCGAAGCTGTACCTGGAGGGCAAACGGGAATATGTTTGTTGGGGACGGGCGTCGGGTGACTGGGCGGCTGCTCTATGGTGATGGTGGTGGTAACGGAGCCAATGGTGGAGGTGGACCGATAGTTGTCAAATGGTGGTGAAAGGGCAATCGTCGCCATTGTTCCTGCGTTATGGTGGATATGATATATGCGAGACTAATAGGGCTAGCGGAGGTAGGGTCATTCGATTGCAATTGCAACGGATCGAGGTGGTCGGATGGTGAAGAGGGAATCATAGGAACATGTCGACAGCAAAGCAAACAGAAGGAAGGGAGGCGCCAAAGGGTGAAGTGGTCGAGATTCGTGTAGCACAGGAGGAGGTTGTCAATGGAATGCCCAGGCGAATTGGAGATGAGGAACAAGCAAGAAAGTGAGGGGAGCGGGTAGGGGTAGTGTGTTGTAAGGTGGTGTTGGGGGAGATGAAGAGAGACGGGGCTGGGCTGGCCGAGCAGGGAGGAGGGATGGTCGAGGCCGTAAGTGGAAGTGGAAGAGTGACAGGCTTATCGCAGATCCCTGCTTGTTATATAACAATAACAGCCTTGAGTGGTGTGGGAGGGCAGCTCGCGCTGAGACAGGGCAGATAAGATCAGGGCAATGGCGTGGATTGTGTCAGGTTGTTCACTCCGAGACGTCGAGACAAAGAAAGGGGAATGGGTGTAAATACCAGGCTCAAGACTGGAGATGAGGGGAAAGAGGAATAAGACGTCGCGCTTTGCTGAGCTCGAGACGGCACTATGAATGGAGAAATGTGGTGTGCTATTAATGAGGCTAACTGCTTCGAGACCGGTGTCTTCCGAGGGGTGGGACGAGAGCGTTGAAAGTCACCACCTCGTCCTGTCGTGTATCCGTGTTGCTCACACCCGAACTGAGCTGCTGGCTGGAGTGTGTGGTGAGGTGATTGTGGGGTGTCAGGATGGAGGGAGGATGGTTTGGTGTCAACAACACATTCCCGCCTTTGGGCTCTCAAATGGATGATGACGATGGTTGATGATGATGGCGATGATGTTGGAGATGATCAAGTTTACTCCAAAAAAAAAGATGCTGAAAGTGGAAGCTTTCCCCGGAGCCCACTTCGCCCACACTGCCCTGTTCCGCACCCAACAGTCTGGAAGGGTCCTCGTCACGAAGGGGCAGACATCGGGGAAAGGTTGCTTTATTGAGCGTTGGCGCTCAGCGGAAATGGGGGCGTCGCCAGGGTATCCCAGGGAGCGTGGTACCTCTAGCGAGCAGGGACCAGATCGGCAAGGCGTGAATTGCCTTGCTCCCCACGTGATATTGTTGTTGATTTGATTTGTTTTGCTCAATGTTGATGACTAGGTGACTTGCGGTCGTGTGTGCAATTGGAATCAATTCCTCGAGACGGAACGTAGGTAGGTATGTTTCTCATGCTGGGCTGATTGATGGTGCAGAGTGCAAGTGCGGGCAGGCAAGCAAGTGCAAGCAATTGGGGGGGGGGAGAGGGTCCAATCACCTCAATGTGAAACAAAAGAGCATTCCAGCCCGTGTGTTTATGAACAATGCGATACCTACATGACGGTATGTATGTAATTACCTATGATTGACGGCGAGCAGCGGGTGGGAAAAGGAAGCCATGATGAAATGCAAAAGCTCATGTTGGGATGGCACTCGCTTCCAGTGGTTGGCCAGGTGCAGAACCCCGCGCCGCGCCGTCCAATGGCATGCTCGGGCGGCTCCTTTCTATCTGCCTGTTGCAGGCATGCGCCTTGGTGACCATGTCACAGGCACAACGTCGAGATGGACCAGTAGGAATCCAACGTCGCCGAAGGATTAGACGACCACCTGCATGTCGAGCGAGCCAGTGGGGAGTCATTGCAGACCATCATGTCGTCCAATGCTGAGGTGATCGCGATCGCTTTCATGCTGGACATGCTCAAAGATTCAAATCCGAAGAAGCTTCAGCAGACAGCAGCATGCTGTCAAGAGGTAAAGCATTTGGACAGGCCCAAGTCGGTCATAGAGACACTGCCGACTGCGAGACGGGATGGTATGCTCTATGGTACCTCTAGGTATTTCGAAAGAGTTCAATGCCCAAAAAAGGCCGGCATACCCAGACAAAGTTGGCGCTAGGTGTCACTCTTTTGGACTGAATGCTCCGGGTGCCTGCCCAGAGTGTGACTGTTGATAAGATAAGGCCCGAGACGAGTCAACCTCTCAACCTCATCCCGCGCCAAGTTTTCCCAACTTCGTTTTCACTAAGCTCGTTATTCAAGACGAAGACTCCCAAGTAATTGCGCGATATCTCCGACTTCAGTTTTCATCAAGCTCCTGTCTTCTTTTTCCCATCCTTCTGAACACAAAGCCACAAAAACAGTCACGGGTCCACCCTGGGTCACACGGCAGCACGCGTCTAATGCTACGGAAAGTTCCACGTTCCCCGCTTTGGCCCACGACGGGGGATCCGGACCCTTTATGGATGCCCGATCCCACGTGTCGATCGATGAGTTTTAGTTGTCGATAAGCTAAAACTTTCCAATCGCCAACAATATTTTGGACATTGACTACCCACGGCATTATCCAATATCCTCCCCAGGATCAACCTCAACTATGTAGTACACTATAGCTGGTCCGAAGAGCAACAAAGCGAAAAAAGAAACCATTAAACTAACATTACAGGGTTCAGTATTTTACGTTGTAAAGTTAATATCAACCCAATATCCCCCACCGATAAACATTACCTTGTTCTCGCCTCATGTGTGGATATGACAATGAGGATCTCGCGCTCATGACTCGCAACCTCTAGACTAGCCGTTGTCGTAGTCTCAAGACACTACACTCGTCGTTGATCTTGACGGATACCAACCTACTACAGGTAAATATCTGCTGGTCGGGCAATGACGAACAGCAAAGATAATTCTGGCGCCGACCTTCTCGGCCCAACCCAACTTCAAAACTCAACAACATGCGGCGACATATGCAGACCAGCCGCACACGTCACATTCACATTTCCGTCGGGACACCACCGGGACATGGAAATGAAGCCTGGTGCTGATCATTTTAAACTCGTCCGGGATGCCTGGCTCCTCACCAAGCCCAAACAAGATATCTATCCGCCAACCGAGCCTCCCAATTGGTACCAATGCAGACGAGGCGGATATCACGCGCCGCAAACATGACCGTCTTTGGTGGAACTAGTTGGTGATGATGTCCAATGGCCTGTAAAACAATTAAGTAGCAAAGACGAAGTTTTTGTGTATTGCTGCGTCATTCCCGTTTTAAATCTTTCAATCATGGAGCTAGGTAACGTTGGGATTTTCGGGCGTTGGAATTAGTATCACTAGTCTTCTTTCTTTATCTCAGTACCTAGGTAGGCAAGCGCCCATTGATAACCCTGACTTCCATCTAGACTAAGTGGAAATGCCTTTTGCATGGTTGATGTTTACATTCACGATACCGTATCTCACTCGACTGCCCCGCACCGCCCGTGACGCTGACCTACCTATGTACCTAGCGGCTGAGGTCGGGTACCCTCTGAGCACTCCTACCATAAAATGGGCTCAACAGGGGGCTCAGGGGCGGCGGGCAGTTGCAAATTCGTCTCATGACGGCCGGGATGGGATGGCTTTCTAGGGATGAGCCAAGGAACCGATACGGATGCGGGGCAAAATTTTCAGCGGCCCCGCCTCCAGTCCGTGCTTGCTTCCACTTGCCCACCACGCATTTGCTAGGTGTTTACAATGGGCTGACAGGCAATTGCCCGCCAATTGCTGCCATATCGCCATACGCCACGCCTTAAAGGGCGGGCCCGGCGGCCGATGCTCGGCGGGAAGTGATTCATTTCTTGACTGCCCAGCCCGATCGACGAGACTGCCACTCAAAAGACTCTGAAACTGGGGCCGCTGTCAACAATTTCAGCTTCCACTTCCCCCATTCCTCCATTTCCTCGACAAACTAGTCCCCAAACCCCAAACCCAAACCCAACAGCAATTGGAACCCGAGCGAGGTCCGACTGCGAAACCACCCTCCCAACACCGCCAGCAAATTGCCCACCATGTCCAACGGCGTCGCGACCAACGGCACCACTGAGTCTCAGGATCAGACTCACACCCCTTGCCAACGCTATCTGAGCACCCGCGGTGAGGACGGCGGTGTATGTTTCTTTCTCTGGATCGCCTCACATGTGGTCGCCAGCTGCTGACCTGACCTTAGCACTCTTTCGAATACGTCGTCCTCAAGGGTCTCGCCGCCGACGGCGGTCTCTACATCCCCCAAGAGGTGCCTGTCGTGCCCGAGTCCGAATGGCAGAGCTGGAAGGACCTCTCCTATACCGACCTCGCCTACAACATCATCTCCCTCTACGTTTCCCCCTCAGAGATCCCCGCCGAAGACCTCAAAGACATCATCAACCGCTCCTACGCTACCTTCCGCACCCCCGAGGTTACTCCCCTTGTCCACCTCCAGGACAGCATACATCTTCTCGAGCTCTTCCACGGCCCGACCTTTGCCTTCAAGGATGTCGCCCTTCAGTTCCTCGGCAACCTCTTCGAGTACTTCCTCACGCGCAAGAACGAGGGCAAGGAGGGAAGGGACAGGTACCACCTGACTGTTGTTGGCGCGACGAGCGGTGACACTGGCTCCGCCGCCATCTACGGTCTGCGCGGCAAGAAGGATGTTTCCGTTTTCATGCTTCACCCCAAGGGCCGTGTGAGCCCCATCCAGGAGCTTCAGATGACTACTGTGCTCGATGCCAACGTTCACAACCTCGCCATCACCGGCAACTTCGACCACTGCCAGGTAAGTCCGCCTCACCACACCCTTCGTTACATTCTCTAACCCCTTGTAGGACATCCTCAAGTCCCTCTTCGCCGACCCCGAAATCAACGCTACCCACAAGCTCGGCGCCGTTAACTCCATCAACTGGGCCCGTATCCTTGCCCAGACCGTGTACTACTTCTACTCCTACTTCTCCCTGGCCCGCCAGTCCGAGTCCTTCAATATTGGCGACAAGGTCCGCTTCGTCGTTCCCTCGGGCAACTTTGGCGACATCCTCGCCGGCTACTTCGCTTTCCGCATGGGTCTTCCCGTCGACAAGCTTGTCATCGCCACCAACGAGAACGACAGTCTTGACCGCTTCTGGAAGACTGGCTGCTACACCAAGAAGCCCGTCAGCGGCCCCAAGGCTGAGGGCGGTCTTCCCGAAGACGGTGCCAAGGCGCATGAGGATGGAGTCAAGGAGACCATGAGCCCTGCCATGGACGTCCTGGTATCGAGCAACTTTGAGCGCCTGTTGTGGTATCTCGCCTACGAGTTCGCCTCCAGCGCCGGCATGGATGACGAGTGGAACAAGAAGCAGGCCGGTCAGGAGGTCAGCTCCTGGCTTAAGGATCTCAAGGTGAAGGACGGCTTCGGCCCCGTCTACAAGGACGTCCTTGAGAGCGCGCGCCGCAACTTTGAGAGCGAGCGTGTGACCGACCAGGAGACCCTCGACACCATCAAGAGCCTGTACCAGGAGGTCGGCTACGTACTGGACCCCCACACCGCCGTCGGTGTCGAGGCCGCCAGGAGATCGGTCAAGCGCGCCGGTGCCGACATCCCTCACATCTCCCTATCGACAGCCCACCCCGCCAAGTTCTCTGGCGCCGTCAACCTTGCGCTTCAGGACCAGCCCGAGTTCGACTTTGAGGCCAAGGTGCTACCGCAGGAGTTTGTTGGTCTGGACCAGAAGGAGAAGCGCGTCCAGGATGTGGCTAACGACTGGACGGCAGTGAGGGAGGTGATCAGGGAACAAGTAGAGGAGGAGTTGAAGGCGCTGGAATCTGCTTAGGCTGTCTCTGAGCGGTGGGACGTTTGCGGATAGGAGCGGGGGGCAGCAAAAATCAAGAGGTCATTTATTACGTTCAACGCGTGTGTATCGCGTGTGGTTTTTCTTTTGGGATAAGTTATCTTTTTGGCTTGGGTCTACACATTCCATTTTATAGAGAGAGGTTGCAAAAGACAGTTTATCATTGTAAAGATGTAAAGTATGTGGACATGGTTGAGTTGCCTTTGCATTTGGATATGCCATGATGATTCTTGGATGAACCATGATCGCCACTAGATAAACCGGGGGGGAGAGTGAGAATGACGGCGTACCGGGTTAGACGGGTATGTTAAAATACCAATGTTGTTCAGGCGTGCTTTGGTCACGTATAATACATACAGAGGTGAAGATATCAAGCAAGGGAAGTGCCATGAAACTGCACCATGTTACAGAGGCCTCTTATTTCCGTCGGGATGAACCCAATCTTGAGTTCAAGCTTTCAATCTTCATGTCTCTATATGAACTTCCGCCCTCCCCTATATAAAAGAATGAAGAAGAAGAAGAAGAAGAAGAAGAAGAAGAAGAAGAAGAAGAGGAAGAAAAAGAAGAAGAGGAAGAAAAAGAAGAAGAAAGGAACAAGAAGAAAAAAACAAGTTGAAAAGACGAAAGAAATTAAGAGGAAACATTTGTACAACACCCTACATTTATTCTCTAGTCGTGTCACCGACCCCACCCCAACCCCAACCTCAAGTTAAGGTACTTTTCTAGTCTGGCCCTCACCTACTTCATCGTTAAAAGAGCGGGACGGGATCATGGTTCTTCCCTGTGGGTACCTATGTATGTATGCTCGTATTTTTTTGTAAAAAAAAAAAAAAAAAAAAAAAAAAAGTTCACGAGTGGGAGCGGACTGGTTCACATAACCTGTTGGCTGGGCTCATCTATTTTGTTTCGTACGGGCATAGGTAGTGAATGGACATGGATGGGTTGAGGCTGAAAGGGGTACAGTTTACGGTAGGTCGATAAATCAGTAGTGGTATCACTGGGTTAGGGGAGTTGTAAAGGGGTGAATGAATGGATGGGGAGGAGTTGCGAGTAAGGGGAACTCGAGAGCTTGATGGGAGATGGGGTAGGTGGTCTTCGGGTGTTATTTATGCTGTATTTAATTTGGGGCTGGCCACGGCTGGTTTTCATCTTAGCTCGCTACCTATTAACCCTGGATGATTCTATATTTCACCGATTATGTTCAGGTGGGCGAGATGCGTGATAGCATTGGGAAGGTGCATTCTTCGAATACACCGGTCATGACGATGTCGCTGCGCACGCTTTTTTTCGGTTATGGAAGCCATTGCCTATTGGAATTCTGACCGTGCAACAAAGATGACTGTTTCGTGTTGCTTTGAAACAGTCACGGCTTCTCTTCTCCTTGTCTATACCTACCTAGATCTCATCCGTTATGTCAGTTTGGCTGCGCAACGAAATCGATAGATAGACTTGAAGTTTGGCTTGACGGATGACTCTTAGTCTCTCACCACGATGACTGATAAAGTCAAACATCATCATTGCAATCAACCCGCCAGTGTTACTATATCCAGAGGTATAAAGATGTTCCTGATGAGCCTTTTCGATCACCGTCTCAAAACTCCATCACTCTCCCTTCCATCCCTTCTTTATCACCATATTTTCCTTTCCTCTTCTTTTCCTCCGTCACTAAAGTTAACAATGTCTTCCCCAGCCCGCCCAGCCCGTCCCGACTCCCCAACTCTCAACCAACCACCATCATCCCCTCTCCCCCTCCTGCCCCCCTTCCGCGCCGCTCCCTCAGGGACATCCAGACCGACAGCAACCGACACAGCGCGGCAGCAAGGCGCCCTACTTGGTCTTTTGTCAAGCGTCTGTCGAGTGATTGAAAGCTTGTATCAAGATCTCCGGTTCATGGAGAGAAGATTCGGCGGGGATTCTGTGCGCGCGCCGAAGCAGCAGCTGGAAGAGCGCAGGAAGAGGGTGAGGGTTGTGTGGAAGACGGTGGAGAAACACCCCGGGTTGGCGTGGGAGGGGGACGTGGTGAGGTTGTGTGAGAGGATGTTGGGTGATATCTTGAAAGGTGAGTTTTTGGTTCCCAGAATGAAGGGAGTGGTGATATGGTGTGCGTGTGTGTGCTAGTGGAAATGATGTGAAGATGTGAAGATGTGAATAATGGTTGCTTTCAACGTTGGACGAGGAAGGGGCTACAGGGGGCGGATGGGTCTTGGCGCGCGCAAGCTGGGGGGCGTGGGGGTAAATGGTGGGTAGAAGGGTTGGGGACACTCAACTCCAATTTAGAAATCGTCACTATGAGTCTCTATACACCATTGTTATTAAGACACTCTATGTGTAAATTTGGTTTGTAATTGTGCTTGCAGTATACTTAAATAAAAACATCCAGTATCTGGCCGAGTGTCTTCCTTCCCGGTACCTATTCTCTACCCAGGCCCACCCCTACCAAGAAGCCAACCCAACCTGCCTCCCTGGCTCAGCATCGCATCATCACTCCCGCCATCCCAAATGCAACCAAAAGTACAGCACCCCAGTACTAACAAGCATCTTTTTTCTCTAGTATACCACCCATTCATCAACAACGGAGAGAGTACCACCACCTTCATGGTACCATGGGGAGAATACCTTGGGACCTTCACTGGAACTCTCTCGGACGTTGAAGAAGAAGTAGACAAGGCGGTAAAGAAGCTGACCGCAAATGCAAATGACCGAAAAACTTCCGGCACATATGGTGGCGCCGGTCCGGGAGGAGGAGTGAGGATAGAATCGTTGATGCGGCCACTAGGGTGATTTCGGTAGGTAGGTAGGGTTTACCACATGGACGACGGAGGAGGTGATGGTAGGGTTCGGCGAATGCGAATCGGTGAAGATGAGGGGCCAGGCAGATATATGTAGATGGAGAAAGAGAGATCCAAAGACGGTCTTCTAGTTAAATACCAGAAATCCCTCAAGTTCATAGCAGATTTGCTTCACGCTGAAATTGTGTACAAGATCAAATGCAGCGCTCGTGCGCTCGTGGCTAACCTAACATGTTGAACAGTAGGGAGCCGGAGCGCTCACGTCCTGTGACACAGAGGACCTCAACGATCCAACAAGCCCTGGCAACTGACCGGTTTCGTACAGATCATGTTTACCGCCATCGACCACCAAAGAACAATATCGTCATAACGTCCCAACGCCTCGTCGATTCCCAACGCTGTCCCTTTGCGCTCATGCGTCCAATGATTCGATGTGATCGTGCGCTCAATCTAGCCATGGGTTTGACCGATGATGTGGATTTCGACAGTGATTATTTACAACCCACACCACGCACATCGCCTCTCTTCCAAATCCTGGTTTCACGGACCAACAGCTGTCAGACACTCAACCGATGGTTCAACCCCGTGTATGGCTGGGTTGGAATGGGCCGTTGCTCACGGGGGAACAGGAATTTACCGGGGAACCCACAAGACATTGTAAAGTGACTCGGTATTCACTCCGTAATATTACTTCGAAATGCTCATTACGGAATGACATGGACTGCATGATCACGAACATGATATTGCGAGTTTGACAAGGTGAAAATGTAGATGATTTGAGTAAACGGGGTGCATAAAAGCTGATCGCTCATCATCTGGTGGAACGAATGCGGCCATGTACAGCGTGGTGGCTATCCTCCGCGCCAAACTTCGCCCGCTCGGAGTTGCGTGTCATCACTGTCGTGACCGGTGCTGTAGACTACCTCTACATACGCTCATCCCCGCCAAAGCCAACGATCTTGTCTTGTCAGAAGGTTCGTACTATCGACAGGCCTTTGATTGGATCTTGTGATTGAGAAAGAGGCTGGCGTAGCCGGGATCCATGGATATCTCAGTGCCCAGGCGGTTGCCAGATTTATCGTCCGAATCTTGGAATTGGAAAGAATGGTGTAATATGGCGTGGTGGGACGTCGTCCTTGATCGGCAGATATTTGGTGTGGCTGTTGCCGAATCGCTCTCTGAAGAGTTTGGTGACTGTGCAAGGGGTCTGGGATGTGTGAAGACCGAAAGGAAGTAAGTGCGATGGGTCGTCGGGAGAGGAATCGCAGGAGAGGTTGTCTTCCATCATGCTCGGTCTGTTCCACTTTGTTGAATGTTTTTGTTGCTTGTCATCTCTTTCCCTCTTGGTGTCGTTGCTCGTACTTGCACTATATGCATTGTTAGAAATGACTTATCAGACGATCAACTTCGGACCTCGAACGTACCTGTTTCCTGTGTTGAGGAAAGTGCGAATCGCCGGTGACTCGGTTCCGACCTTTGATTGTCTGAGCTTGGGATCTTTCGTTCGAGTGTCGCCAATTAGATGAGCTGTCAATGCCTGCACCCACGATTAGCATATTCTGCCCTTCCCAATGACCTTTCGTGCCATCAGTGATGACCCCTGACATTTCAACATCTTCGCCTTCCGCCACAAGTCCAAACCTTACCGTCGCCTTGATAAGCATTCTCTTCCTTCTTGTCCTGTGATAATACGCTTTCCCGCTTTCCCTCCATCACCTCGTCCGTTGCCCTTTCCGACTTCAACACCACAACTGCTCGCTTCAGTTCAATCGTCATCCCGCCCACCTTCTCGCTTTGGATCACTCCTCGCCATCAACATCACACCTTCCAACCAAGTCATTCTCTCCTCAACCCACTCCAACACACCGACTTTCACTCGTGCACAGGCCACTTCGTCTGCCTATATAACCCCCAGTCCCCCTCAATTTCGCAAACACTCTCCTCTTCCTTTCCTCATAGCACTTAGTCCGACCGCGAGACGCTCAAGAATCTCTCGCGGTAGGCAGCCTGCTACAGGTTGCCTGTACTTGCTCAAAGCCACCACCCCAGGGCCAACTCCCTGGGTAGAGAAGTCCGGGCACAATTTTTGGAGACACCCCCCTCGGGATTTTTCCTGATCACTGCTTTTTTTTCGTTATGCTTCTCTGCCTGAGGGTGGGAACATGAGGAAGAAAATGGTTTGTACTTAGCTGTGATGTCTTTGTAGGCCTGGCTGGACTCGAAACCTGATCATGATTACCTGGTATTTTTGCTCAGTTCATGTTAGAGATGGGCGCTGTAAGTTGTTTTCGGAACCGCTGAGGGGTGTTGGACGGACGGTGATGAAGCTTGCTGGTGTGCCGAAATGAAGAACTGCCATGGGAGGAAAGAAGGGCTTGGATGTGGGAGGGGGGAAGTCTCATCAAACTTGCCTTTGGGTTTTGGTAGTCAATTCGTTCCTTCGCATTCAGACGCGGACCTGGCTCGAGGTAGTCGACGCATGACGCCCCATATGTAAGCTTGTAGGATCGCGACATCCGCTCGCCGACCGTGACTCCCCTCTCCAAAACCCGAAAACCACCGTCAATGCCAATATCCTCGTCGACACCTTCCCCGTCAGTCCAACTGTCAGTTCGACCCGCTCAAATTTTCTAAACTTGCACTCGTGCACAGACCGGCTCTTCAGCCTATTTAATCTCCCGATCCCCCATCATATTTCCCATCCTTTCTTCTTCTTCTCTTCACAGACAATCGCCCGACTGTGGGAGGCTCAAGAATCTCTCACAGTAGGCAGCCTGCTTCAGGTTGCCTGAACTACTCGAAGCCACCACCCCAGGGCCAACTCCCTGGGTAGAGAAGTCCGGGCACAATTTTTGGACAAACCTTCAGGTTCTACCTGACTATTTTTTTTTTCGTTGTGCTTCTCTGCCTTTGGGTGGGGACATGAGGAAGAAAACAATTGCACGGGTTAGATGAGGGATGGAGATGGGTGTGATGGGGTGGGATAAAAGAGGATGGGGAGGTGGTGGGAAAGGAGGGGAAGAGTTCGCTTGTGCTTGTGGTGGATGTGAATGGATAGAGACAGGAGGAAGAAAACACTAGATTTGGGATGGGGCTTTGGGGGTTTAAGTACTGCGATAGTTGTGTATGTGTCCTTGTTCCCAACACCATATGCATAGAGGGCATTTCTTTTCCAAGATTTATTGATGCATTGCAGCGGAGGTCACTTTGTTGCGCCGCTGGGCTCGGTCGCCTGTCGGTCTTCCGAGGGCTGATACCTCTCAAGACGGGACTCTTCTACATCTTCATAAGCGATTCATTGATGCAATGAGCGTTTGATATCTTTTTCTCCGCTGTGAACCAAGGGCCGCTGTTTGGCTTGAAAAAGATGGGGCATCGTTTGGCTTTAACCATCAAGTCGTGAATTAGATGAGATACTATTAACAGCATTGCTTGTAGAGGCGCACTTTTGTTAGTGCGGTATCAGTAGCCTGAACAAGATGCGCACATTCCACATCAAGTTGCGGACTTGGGAATGATGCTGCTGAACTACTAGCACTTTGGAAAGGAGTTCGCGATGATTTTATCGCAATCCAGGCCGCGAAGCTGATGCCCACACTCTTAACATGATTCTCGACACAGTTCTTGGCGTTCAGGAGATTGAAGCTGTTTTTACTCACAGGGTTAGGGTCAAAGCAGACTGTTCGACTTTTCATCCGCACGCCAACATCCCCGCCGCCGATCTTCCGTTGTACCTGCATCACCGGCGGGCCGAACCCCAACTCGCCAAACTACCCGGACCCCGGACATTGACATTTTCAGCCCGGTCCCATCACCAAATTTTCATTTGCACGCCGTGTCACCTCACGGATACCCACAAACTGTCACCGATACACCAGACCCGACCAATCACCAAGCACAACCAAACAAGTGCAGCAACATGCCAGAACCAATCCCAACCGCCGTGTCGAAAGACAAACATCAGAGGAAACCGAGAGGACCCAAACCACCCAAACAAAAGAAGGAAAACCCCATCACGGCCGCTGTCAACTCATGGCTCCAAGACCACGCCCAATCCATCTCCCTTCCCACACTACTCCCAACCCTTGACAACATCCAGGATGAAGGCCAACTCAAAGCCCTCCTCCTCGACAAAGCGCCCAAGCGATGGGTAATCTACGAGCCCATGGTCCTTCTTCCCAGCGGTAGTTTCACCACCACTCCCTGGCCTCAACTTCTTGACTCCCTTTCTTCCCACGTCAAATCCAGTTTGTGGACCCGCATCCTGTCCAACATTACACGAGATGGAGCGTCAAAGGTGGACTTGAGCAGGTTGGCTGTTAATGAAGGGATCCCTTTACATATTGCCGAAGGCGCTGCTGAAAAGAATGTAAGAGAAGAGGACGAAGAGGAGAACTTGTTACGATCTCCCAGCGGCCTCAAGTTACTTCACGGCGATTTTGGTCCCGCCTTATCGCCATCCACCGCACCAACGCCGCAAGATCTTGACCAAGCATTCTGGGTATCGACCAAGCAGAATGGGATCACGCAGATTTGGGCGCCAAGATATACCATGTTTTCGAGAGGGAACGTGAAGGAGAAGGCTAGATTGTTGGATTTCCATCGTTCTCCTACGTCCACTTCTACTCCCATTCCTACTGGCGCAGCACCAACTTCACCACAACAACGACACCAACAAAGCCTGAGCCATCGACGAAAAGCACCAGGGGACTTGAAGGGCAAATATGCCCTAGATCTATATGCAGGCATAGGCTACTTTGTCTTCTCGTACGCCAAGCTGGGCATGCGCGTGCTCTGCTGGGAGATCAACCCGTGGAGCGTGGAGGGGCTACGGAGGGGCGCGGTGGCGAATAAGTGGAGTGTTAAAGTGTTTCAGGGGGAAGCAGATCTGACAAAGAAGACCACGGCGGAGCTGCTACAGGAGGCAGATGCCGAAGGGGTACAGATTGTGGTGTTTTTGGAGGGGAATGAGAGTGCAGGGCGGAGAGTAAGGGAATTGAGAGAACAGAAAAGGGAGTTGGATGTGGTTCATGTGAATGGAGGGTTTTTGCCTACGAGTGAGAAGAGCTGGAGGGATTCGTGGCAGGCGGTGGTGGGGAAAGGTGTGGGGGATGGGTGGTTGCATTTACATGAGAATGTCCATGTGAAAGATATTGAGTCGCGGAGGGGGGAGATCCAGGAACTGATGACTCGTTGGAACGAAGAGTTGGATAGCAGTGATGGGACAACAACAGGGACACAGGCGGTGGTGGAGCATGTAGAGCTTGTCAAGACGTTTGCGCCAGATGTGTGGCATTGTGTCTTTGATGTATACATTAAGAGGTGTTCTGGTACAGGTGGTAGTAGTAGTAGTAGTAGTGGTGGTGGTAGTGGTAGTCGTCGTCCAACATGACGGTCTGGTTTCGTCGTAACCCTTTCGCCAGATGCGCGGGTTGGTAGTTCATCAGTTTATACATAGATCCGTTTCCAAACAAGCATCCATCCGTGTCTAGATATCCAGTCCAGTCCTGGACCTCTCCATATGCGCCGGGGAAAAAAAGAAACAAAAAATCAATCAAATCATGTACGCAGATCGAGCAGCTAGGGAGGAGCGCTCTCCTTACCCACTCCTCCGGAACTTGGCGGGGATGTTTTCCTCGATGATGGCAATCTTGTCCATCTGGGCTAACCGCTCCTCTTCGAGTTCCATCTCCTCGTGCTTTTTGAAATGTTCAATGTCTTCGGGGTGGGTAAGGTCCTCGAGCTTGGTGTTGTCGTCGTGGTACCTGCAGCAAGCGATCGTTAGTCTCTGCCATCATGTCTTGGCACAAGGACGGCGGGTTTTTGTGCCGCCCCCCTTTGGGGGCTAGGGAGAGGACCAAACTCACTTTTCCCAGTGATGAATCTCGTATTCGTACTCAGCATCGCCGTGGTGTCCCGGCCCCGTGCCCATATCTGGAAGCGTCTTGCCCTCGACCTCGATGAAGCGCACGAACTCGTCCTTGGTGATGACGCCGTTGCGGTCGTAGTCGATCAAACCAAGAATGTCACGGACTATCTCGTCTCTCCTGGGCTGGGAAACGCCCTTGTTGGAGTCGTCCATCAGACCATATGTGCGGAGAATCTCGAGTCCTTCCCATGTGCCGTCGGCATCGAAGTCGTGCAGAGCGAAGAAGGAGGCGGCGTCAAAGTTCTCGATGTGGTGTTCCTCTGGAAGGAAGAAAGGGCGATGTTAGTGGCGGTTGCGCCGTGAGACATGGGCTGAGTGCGGGAAACATACCAGCCATGTGCTTAACCATCCATGAGGCGTTCTCGCCGACAATGGGCTTTTGCGATCTGCTGCTGTGGTCGCCGTGGGCGAGGGCGGACCCTGTGAGGCCGAAGGCGGCGAGGATAATGGTGGACGGGCGCATGGTTTCGGGAGCGGACGGACGGACGGACGGGTTTTGGGTCGGAGGTTTTGGGATGGTATGACGATTGGAAGAATGCGCCGGGCGACTCGGACTGAAAGACGGCTGTGTTTATTAAAGAAGAAGAAAAAGATGCGACCAGCCCCCTTTTCGATCAATCGGCTTTGCGATTCGCGATTGCTCTTTTTTGGTTTGGCAAGCTGGAAACGACCCCTGATCTTATCGCAACTTGATTGATCAATTGGACGTTTGCTCGTGGAGACGGTGACAAACTGGGTCTGGCCTTGTTCGGTGCCCCGACTTGGTGACGTGCTTGTTCTTCCAGAAGGTTTAGCGTGCCAAGAAGATTCTTCAAGCCCATCGCCGACTCCATCCTTGGCGTTGGTTTTTGATGTCTACAGAATAGTTGAGTCAAGGCGCTAGGTTTAAGCGTAAGAAGCCTGGTTTTATGTGCAACACCCGTTCACACTTCGGACCCCAAACTCCAAAACATGCCTCCACCCAACAACATCACTCAGATACAGATGGATCTCCGACTTTCATAATCTGATTTCTCATCGGTCATCCTTCCCATGGCTTCCACTCAAGTCAGTTTGGAATCACTTGGATGCCAGGCATCTTGAATATCTACAGCTGGACTCGTTGCCTTCTGGTGGACGACCATATCGGCACTCTATCAATCGCTAGCAGATATGAGCGTGTGTTCCTCCTGAACCCGTTACTGTGCTGCTAGTGCATATTCAGGCAACCTTCTTTCTGCTTTCCTCAGAACCGACGATTTGTCCTCCATCCAGATCCCTACCTTCAGAGACATTCAAAGCCTCAGCTGTAATTATTTCCACCACTAAGAGATAATCACCTTATTCTGACGACAGGCGCTCCGTCTTGTTCCAGGTGCCGCTCGGCCATCAAGGTTTGCCGCGCTGGCCCTTTGAAGCCTTAATGAGCCGTGGTATTGACTCTCTCTTATTCGCTTGCTTTGTCCTCAAAACCATAGGTCTGGTTCGCTTACAATTCCTCATTCAGGTCGGTACGCAGAGATAGCAACTCAGCATGAGGCCCCTCCCTTTCATTTCCCTTCACCTCGCCGAGATATCACGTACAGCACATCCCGCCTTGGTTCTTTCTCGCCAATGAGTGCATGTCCACCTCCACGTCCAGCAGTTCAAAAAGGCAGGGTAATGAAAGTTCAGGTGGTTAGGATCCGATCCTAGCTGTTTACAATCCGTTCTCTTTGATCTTGGAGTGCTGGGGAGATGGATACTTTGATCCTATTCAGCATGAATTCTCGGTCCCGAGCTTCTCACTTTCGCGCCCGGATGCGACACTGATATCAATACTTAAACATCTCTCCACACCACTCCTTTTTCAACTCAGCTCCTCGTCAACTCCAGCCAACTTCAAGTGAGGTGAGCAACTTCCGACTGGGGTGCTGCCGTCCATGATACGCCGGTTTACCCCACAGAGCATGTTCATCAGCGGACGCACAGGAGGAGACATTGAAACTTCGCAACCATCGGGAAACTGGAACGGACATTAATGCGCCAAAGTCATCTGCAACTGCGAAATCACATGGAAGTAAGTGTGTCAACCATCTTCATGCAGCTAACCATGCACCTCGCTGCAAAGGGTACCACACTCCGCGGTACCCCAAGATCGGCGGAGGCAACCAACATGTGAAGCATGTGATGAGATGTATTAAAGGTAGGTTTGCCATCGCCTCCCACCCCCTTCTCAGTTTTCAATACTAATACTTGATCCAGGAACTCCAGCGTAAGACTTGCTTGCTATTGCAAATGTCAAGGTTTTCTCTCTCACAACACCCCAAACGTCTACTTTCCTTTCGGAGCAGTTTATTGTTTTGTCCGTCTCTCCTATATCCACGATATACCCGTTATTCATCCGGACTAGAAAGGGAAAGAAACAGCCAATGCTCTACAGCCCGGACCTTAGCCTCTCTACGATTTTCAGGGAGTCATATGATTAATACCGCCCTCTCTCGTCATTAGGATGTGCCTGGGAAGAAGCTGGAACCAGCGACAAAACTACTTGGCGAGCGAGAGGATCAGATGACAAAGCGTACCTTTTCCGTTATGTCAGCATGTTATCTCGAGTACCGATGATAGATAAAGGAAAGAGAGTCAGGGACAAGGTGATCGACTTTGCAAGGATACGCGCACCTGGGACAACGACAACAACAACAACGACGACACCCACGCATACCACCCGAATGACATTCTCTGTATCTCAGCCCTCAATCACTGCCAATTAACCAGACAGCCACGCAGTTCGAATTAGCACGTCCGATCCGGAAGCTTATTGATCTCCTCTCTACCGTTGTTCAGGTTCACCAGATAACACGACTCTAGAAACTCAATCATGAGCACAAGCACCATCTCCTCTCATAATTGAAGCACGCTTCAACAAAGCTTAACAAAGCTTGATCTCACCTCTTTCCTAGATTCTTTCTTTACATGAATCACTGGCTCACACAAGACCAATCAGCCATCCCGACGGTACCACTCCAAGAAAATCTACACCATGGCGTCCCAATACATTCAAGTAGTCACGCCGCCCTCCAAACACGCCATCCTCGAATCCCTCGTCGAAAATGTCCGCGCCTGCAATGCGCGCCTACCGCCCGGACGCGACAAGATGGTCTTTGGTGCGTGCGAACTCAAGGTGGAAATGCCGCTGCTCCTCAACCGGCCTGGCGCGCCCCTCCCGTGTAGGGAGTCACCCGCCGAGTTTGAGACCGTCAACTCCCGCTTTTCGGCCCAGATACACGCTTTCATCAACGCACTGCACGCCCTCGAGGACATGGCAGACAAAGCATCCTCGGACGACCTGGACCTCTGCCGCCCAGACGAATGCCTTCGGCCCGTCATATGCGTTTCCAATCAGTCCTTCGAACCCCACCTAGACTGCTTGCACCGCGCCTTCCACACTCGCCGCCTCACCGTCCAGAATCCGGACAGTCTGCCCCTCCTTAACCGCGTCACTCGACTGCGCATCCTCCCCGACCGGGATTCCACCTTTGACCCAATCAACATGCGGCCCGTCTCCTCACGCACGCCCCTCGAACTCATCACCCGCCTGCCTCAACTTCGCGAGCTGGACTGCCCCTGGCTGTGGGAGCGCCTTCCCGTGGCTTTCACATCCAAGGCACTGCGCATCATTTCCCGCGTCTGGGCAGGTCCTTGGCGAAATGACCGCGCCGAGTTCGCGCGGGCTGTGCGTCATGCCATGCCCTTGTTGCCGTCCTCCCTCACCAAGGCTCGTCTTTGGTTCTGGAGGCCCAGGCCCCATGGGGACGAGGTGGACCAAGCGGCGCAGATGCCCGACCTTGTTGGCGCGTCGTCGTTATCGTCCTCGACCAACGAGTTTGGAGGTATGGACCCTGTGTCTCTTGGCTTGCGGGACCTGGGAAGTCGCCTGGAGGAACTAGACGTCCGCGCGCTCATCACCCCCGACCTTTTTCCTTCCGATGGCGACGATTTGTCATGGTCACACATGCGGCACCTCAAGGTAGAATTCCACCCATGCGCGCCCGACGGCAGCTGGTACTTTTTCGGCCCGCGAGGGGAAGATCCCCACGCGACAGGGTTCGCCATCACGAGAGAGGAGCACTACCCGCCCGGCTTGGAAGATGACGACGAGACGCACCAGTTGACGTCTGACGAGGAGGAAGAGTACTGGGGCGACGCACCGGATATATACGACCTCCGCAACCCCGACATGTTCCGTCTGCGCCCCATCGCGGAACGCATCAACCCTTTGCTCTTGGCGTTTGCCTTGTCTCTGCAACAGCAAAATATGCCTGCCCTTCGAGACGCCGAGCTGTTCACGTGGCTTACGTGGCGGCCCTCCAAGGAGAGGGTGAAGGAGTATGAAGGGAGTGATGACGTGCCTCCAGCTTCGTATGAGGACGAGATGGTTATGTTCCGATGGGGGGTGAGATACGAGGCGCCTGCCGTTGGAAGAGATGGCAAAGGAAAAGTGACGTGGCAGGTTGGTGAGGACTGGAGGCCGGAGGACCGAGTCATCAAGGCGTTTGAGGATCTTTTGTGCGGAGACGGGGAGAGCATGGAGTGGAAAGCGTTTGAGTTTGTGGAAGAGAGGGAGCAGGATTTCGAAGACTATATCTGATTCTTATCAGATTGATGTCAACCATGGCCGGTAGACCACACTCGAATCTCCAATTCAATCAACAAAGGGCCAACAATCGCGCTCACCGCTACCCGACAAGCAGAAAAAAGAAGACACAGCTAACTCTCCAATCGGTTCTTATCCATATACTTCCCCGTGTATGGACAAACTTGTTACTACCTCGCTAGTAACCAGCAGCATTACTCACCTTCCCCGTACCAGCCTCCCCCAACCTATAATTCGTCACATAATCGCTACTCATCGGCCGGATTCGACGTCAAAACTGCTTCAGCGAAATCCCCCCGCCTGGATTGCCGACTCCGTAAAGGTCAGACCGTCAGTCACAACGGTAGAACAGTCGGAGGATACGGCTGGATTTCAGGCTAGGACCTGCGCAAGAGAGAGGCCATCAGTCACCAGGGACCATCTTACTTCTTGTTTGTCTTTTCTTTCTCACCCCTTTATCTTTTTCATCCTTTTTTTTTTTTTTTTTTTCTTCTTTTTTTTCTTCTTCTTTTTCTTCTTCTTCTTCTTTTTCTTCTTTTTTTTTCTTTTTTCTTTTCTCTTCCTCGTCTAACTCATCCCTTCACTTATCTAAGCCCTCCCAAGAACCATCACCGCAATCCCACAACGCGAGTCCCACCACCAGCAAGCGACATCAATGAATTATTTGGTTGGCATCACACTCGACAAGTCACACTCGACCAGCCACACTCAACGAACACACAGCAGTACCAGATAAGATCCACCACCACCCCATGTCTTCAAATCAACCAAGGCGGGTTTAGCTCAGTTGGGAGAGCGTCAGACTGAAGTCCACTTCACTCATAAATCTGAAGGTCGTGTGTTCGATCCACACAAACCGCATCTCTTTTTGTTCTTTATTGTTTTTTTTTTTTTTTTTTTGTTCTTTGCTTTGCCTCCGCCCGCCCGGTTCGTTCATTCATTTGCTGACCTCTTGTTTTTTCTCTTCTTTTCTTTTTTCCTTTCTTTTCTTTCTCTGATTCCATTTCGACGACCCCTGATCTCGTTTCTATAAGATTC
Source organism: Neurospora intermedia (assembly GCA_037102815.1). NCBI lineage: Eukaryota > Fungi > Ascomycota > Sordariomycetes > Sordariales > Sordariaceae > Neurospora > Neurospora intermedia. The sequence continues at coordinate 3,535,051 of BTPP01000005.1, read as the reverse complement.
TCCTTTCGTAGTGTGTTCACTTCTGTCAGCAGTCGTCACACTGTCGTGGAACAATAAGTTGACGGAGCAAGCGCACACTTTGTCGAATATTTCGAGTTATCACGGGCTATACACACCAAGTACACTTTCTGCGAAAAGGCATGAACAGTTTGAAGAAACTGTTACATTTGGATATATCCCATGGTACATTCCATAAACCCTTCAAGTAAGCGCAGAACTCTCAATTTTTCCTTAGATGTTTCCTGCCTAGCCCAAACTCGACCAAGCCTAACCCATCGGTCCATCCAGCAAACATATTCGTTTCAGTTAATCAAAACACCTTACGATCTTGTACCCATACATGTCTTTGTTTACTCAAGACGTTATTATTACATGTTGTTCTTTGTTACTTCATTTCACTGATGCTTCATACCCTTTCCTATCCCGGATTACTTTTCTTCACCCAGTTTTGCCCTAGTAGTCACAGCTCAATATCCTGAGGGTATTATATCCGGGTTGCATTATCTCTACCAACTGTCCCTCTCCCTTTCCCACCCCCTTCCTTTCATCCAACCGATCCTTCCATCTTACATTTCCATAGCCCATCATGGTCATGTCATGTCATGCCATGTTATGCCCTTGATATACATACAATATCAATCTCAAGCCAACCGGAACCACTAATTATAACAGACAAGGAAATTACAAAGAAGCGAAGGATAAGGACCAACCATCCACCAAGCCAAGCACAACCAAAAGCAACACCCCTTCCCAGGGCTTCCATTATGCAAACAAGTGTGTGTGTGTATGTGCGTGCGTGCGTGTTTTGAAACTTTCAGGTATCTCATATGCAAAAGACCCCACCAAATCCCATGCCCGAATGATTAAAAAGACAACGAAGGGAAGGAAGAGCAGGGGAAAAAATGCCCGTACAAACAAACTCCGGAAGTCAAGGGAAAGAAAAGAAGGCAACCGCAAGCCGAGTTCGCCAATCGACGGACTGACCGCGATTTTTTTTTTCTTTTCTTTTTCTTCTTTTACAAGCCAGCAAACCTCGCGTCTGGCAGCGTCATTCCCGGATTGTTATCATCGGCAGTCGTTTCGACCTTGAAAAAGTGGTCATTGAGATCATCACCGACAAGTCTCGCGCCATAGATATGGCCCGGCATGGGCTGCAGTGGCTGCATGGTTCCAGTACCGGCAGAGACTGGTACCGGTGTCAAGGGCTGCGACGGAGAAGGCAGTGAGTACTGACGCTGATCCTGCTGGCCCTGGTTCTGAGGCATACCCCATGATTGCTGCTGTTGAGGCGGCGGATATTGACTGTTAAAGTCATTTTGACCGGGCAGCATGTTGGGTGGTGCCGGATAGGGTGAGAACATCCTGGGAGCGGTGTCGTTGGAGGTCAGCACACGCGGATACTGGCGCTGGTTGTTTTGGAGACCTGTCGCCCATGGCTGTTGTTGAGCGGACTCCACAGGCGAAGGCGAGTAGCTGCTGAAGCTCCCCTGCTGCGGCATCTGTGGGGTTATCATATTTGGGGGAGGCGCAGAGTAGGACGGCACAACCCTTGATGGCATGTAGGACATGAGCTGTGGTATCTGCTGCGACCTGATCTGGTTCTGAAGGGCGATGGACGCTTCCTGCAAGTTTGGCAGGTGCGTATAGTTGTTGAAATTTTGGTTGGACCAGTCACCTTCCAAAGCAGCAGGCGAGTAGGCAGTGCTATCAGCCGGGCTACTATCGGTGCTGGCTGTAAGCTCGGGCGGTGCCGACATGTGGAACTGATCGAACCCAGAGCCGAAGCTAGGGTGTAGTTGCTGCCTGGGCGTCATGGAGCGATTGATACCACCCCGATGGGAGTTGGTATGATGCTTGTCTCTGGTCGTTTTTCTGCAGAAACTGTTAAAATGGCGGTTAGTGCCGCAGATGGGGGGAGCGACATGGGGAAACGAATGGAGGATCGTCAAGGAAGTGTGTTTTGGAATCGCGAGTAACACTTACGCTTTGTTACAGCCAACATCTTGGCAACGGTATGGCTTTTCTCCCCTATGGATGCGACGATGTCTGGCCAAACTCGAGGACTATTGAACATACAAAGTCAGCGCTCAGGTCTCCTATCTCGAGCGATCAGTGAATCTAGCTTACGTCGGCGAATGGCTTTCTGCATTCAGGAACTTCGCATTGGTGAGGCTTTTCGCCTGTGTGCGTTCGAAGGTGTACGGTGAGGGCACTGCGCTGGATGAACCGCTTTCCGCAATCTTGCCAGTTGCATCCGTATGGCCGTTCGTTTGTGTGAATGCGGTGGTGTCTCTGAAGATCAGACTTTCTGTTGAAACGCTGGGTGGACGAGAGGGACCAAGTCAGCGAAAATTCACGATGAAGCTTTTTCCAATAACGTCTGGCGTTGCTGCAGTGCGACACCAGAGGCGCCGGTATAGAATGATATCCAAGAAGCTATCCCGAGCCATGGTCTCGAGCAACCAATGGACGAACAAGCAAACGAAGGGATGGACGGCCTGTGCAAAGAAGCTTCAGAAGGGGGTACTCAGTAACTAACCTTGCCGCAACCCTGCCAATCACACAAAAATGGACGAGGCCTCTCTGGGTCTTCAGCCATGATTTGAAAGAGTTCCATACAACAAACGTGAAACTGCCTTTGCGCTTCGGGTCGTTGCTCCTTTGGTCGTTGGTGCTCCTGGACGGAAAGATCAAAGCACAAAGTTTTGCGGGCGGACGATGGTCGTGCACCTTGGACTTGTTCTTATAAGGTGGTTGTCCTCGTGGATGGATTCGCCTCCCGCTATGGACCGGAAGAGTATCTGGCTATAGGAGGTAAAGAGCGGGGGAGAAGGTGTGAAGGGATATACCTGGATGGGAAAGAGAGTGAAGCGATGAATGATAGGGAGCTGGACACCGAAATTCCGGATAGCCTGGAGCTGTCTGCTATGTTGCGTGTGCGGCGGCGCTCTGCTCCGGTGGGCGAGCCACAAGTGCGTGGTTATGGCGAGTGGCCAAAACCGTCTGATGCCTGGCTCGGTGTGAAGAGAAGGAATGTGATCTGAGCAAAAGGCCGTGTGTGCCGGAATATTTAACTTGCTGGGCGTGAAGATGAATCCGACGCCAGTGTCGTTATTGTCCGCTTCTTCGGCAAGTTCTTCTCGTGTTTCTCTTGAGCGAATGAAATATACGACCTGAAATCACGACGTATAGGTACCGCAATTCAAACTGAACCAACAACCTAAGAACGTAAACAACGGATTAGAAAGACGGAACTGCAGAAGATGAAGGTCGAGTCATTCGGTTTCCGGACGAGCTCCACGCGTGATGATAAATGTAGTGGATGGAAGGCAAACTGCCTCCCGGAGCTTTGACGTGGGGAAGAGAATACCGAGCCTTCTACTACAACACCGCGTGCCATACGTAGACACTCCAACGATGAGACGGAGGTCCTGAAGATATCAAAATAGATACGCATCAAAAGAGTACAACACTTGAGAGAGGTCATCCAGTCGGCCACAGCACGTCCGACATGCCGATGCCAGCCTGGGGGTCCGTGTCGACTAAGATCCTCCGCCCGAGATCAGAATGACGACATGGCCCCAAGGCTGCATGATGCAGTAGATCAGAAGGACACCGTTGAGTTTGGTCAAACGGTGTCTTTTTGAAACAGAGGGGAAATGGTGGGAAGGAGAGCCACTGAGAAAACGTAACTGAATCGCGTTCACTCACCAAAATGCTCGTTGACAAGGCCGTGCCCTGGACACGAAGTCGTCCAAAAAGGTTTCCGTGGAGATACGTTCACAGGCGGTGACCCACAAGAGCTAAGGTAAAGTACATGGTTAGTGGACGAACTACAAACGATCAACTCAGCCGGACCTATGATCCATCATGGCCTGATACTAAACACGGAAGTCAAGGCGCACACTGGCATGCCATTGGTGTAAATCTTTAAGCCTCTGAGCGTTCCAACTCACCCCCAAATGTGATTCCTGCTACCGAGCGAGCCCTTCAGGACTATAGGAATATCAGGAGATTCGTTCCTTCTTTATGAAGCAACGAGCAAGTTTCCGAGTTCGTAGTCGTGTGCTGAAGTATGTGTTTCCTCTTCGCTTTCGATCTCGTTTGAGGCTGTCGTTTTGTAATCGTGAAGTGGTGTGTGTGTGCACTAGCTGCTTCCCAAGTTCGGCAGTAGCAAATGATTGACAGAACAATTCCAAGGTTGTTCAAGATGGTTGTCAACCCCTTGTCGCCAAACTCGTCTAAGCCACACGTTACTCGATTAACGCAGATGTCTGATATCCGATCTTTCAGTGGTTTTTGTTGATGTAAGCAGCGCAGCTGTCATGCGGGTCGGCGCGTCTGGCATATACGTGGTGGATAAACTGTCTGTAAGGCAGGCGCATAAAAGGTTCGTAAGTAGTGAGCGAATGTTGGTGCGTTGGCTTGCAGTTATGGGCCTATATGCACACAAGTTGGTGGTCACTCTAGTCGGATCGAGCTGGCACCTCGTTGGGTAAAAGGCACCACGAGACCCTTTATGTGAAGCGTTGCTGGATCAAAGGGGGGAGTGAAAAAGGCTACGGTGCCTGTAACGGGTACGGAGACAATGTTGCAGCAACAAGCAACCCCGGGCGAGGAGGGTCTGGTCTGGCACCGGGATGCAGATGTCCATTGTCTCGCCTGTCCCCTTTTTGGTATAACCATTTTTTTCTCACGACTATGCACCATTTGGGGCAGTCTCCCGCAACGGCCAAAGGCAAGGGGGGTAGTGCATGGGCCGACTACCGAACAAGGTCCGCCAGGGGTATCGGTAGGGGTGAGTGAGTTGCAGTGGGTGTGGCAGAAGCCCACGAGCTGCGGATATAGCAGGTACTGCAATAGTATGTAGGTAAGGATCCTATGCGAACTGTAAGTGGTGTGGTGCTAGGCAAAGTACGAATCTGGCATAAGAGTCTGGAGACATACTGGCAAACCTAACCTACTAGCAGCCAGGCCCCTTGCTTTGGTAATCTTGGGCGGAAGCTAAAGGCAACCGACGAACCACCGAGACAAAGAAGCGAGAGCCAGGGATGAAGCAATGACTTGATGGTGCACTAGGGTTAGGTGAACTTCTTGGATAATGCTGGCGTGGCGGCATGTTGATATCTGGATGTGTCCACATTGCAATCTCCGGGGAGAAGCGATCCTCAAGAGTCGGGTTGCCCTGGGTAGGAAGGGCCTGGCTAAAGGTATAGCCTCCATCGATGCGATGCGATGCCATGCCCTGGGGAATATCTCTGGCCTGCAGCCACAGTGCCGCCGCTCACTTTGCTTTTTCCTGTCTAGTAACTTACTGTAAGTGGAAGTGCTTTCGTTCAGTTGTGTACCAAGTACCAACCCTAACCTGGTCGGTCGGCTGTGTCCTCAGGGGAGGGGACCCATGGCTCGACTATGCGAAGCATATCAGCTGGCTGGATACCATGTGATGCAATAGAAGCTGGGTCCGTCGCTCGAGTTGGTGAAGCTTGGAGGAATGGGTGTTGATTGAAACGCGGAGGATTGCGCTAGACGATAGCTCCGATTGAGGAGACTGACGAGGAAGTTGACGAGGGAACCGGGAGTAGAAGGCCAAGTGGACCCCTCCGCATGCAATTGACCCATTTCACTGGCTGCAAGAAGCTGACAGTAGTGGAACCTCCTGTCTGACAGCTGAATTGCTGCAAGGACGGAAAGTGGGTGGATGGCGGATTGACACCTTCGCATCCACAGGAAGGTACACTACACTACGGCACTCCCGCCGAACGTCCGCAGTCAGGAACGCACCCAACTGTCAGGAACTTTGAACAGTCGGCAACATCCCGTCGCTACAAGGTGGATTTCAGTTCCGCGCTTGATGTCAGCTACCTCTATGCTTGCTTCCCTTGGGAGCCTTGAACAGAAGCAAACAACTGTGTACACGTACTGGGCAAGACATGATGATGTGTCGATGCCAGACATCCCGAAAGGAGATTTGATGACTTGCAGCTTGAAAAGATGAAAACGAAGGTGTTGGGTATACATAGTAGAGGTAGGTAAGGTAGAGGTACCTAGAGGTAAGAGACACTGAATGACAGACAGAAGGAGTGCCCCGAGAACCCCGAGGTGCCTGCCCTGCGACTGGGCCAGACCTGAAGCCACCTACCCACACAGAAAGTGCAAGAGGTCCCCTTGGTCCCTTCGAAGCGAAGCCCGCGACCTGGAATGGAGGGGTCCCACCTTTCCGCTCCACACTCACCCTTTCCTAAACGGGAATCAGACTGCACGGCCAAGCCAATTGTAGAAGGGAGTCGAGCCTATGAGACCGACCGGTGTGCAAGGGGGCCTGATCTTAAAACCAAGGGGCCTGCTAATATCGCAAGGGCGATAGGGTTTTACTGTAACCAAATGTTCCTTCCACGCCAACGGCGACATCACCTCTTGCTTTAAGCCGTTTTCACTGCCACCTCCTCTGTTCGTTTCTCGCTTCGTGCAAATGCAACCTGAGTGACATCTATCGCCATGGGAGACAGGCATCCCTGACGTTAGTATAAGAGACTGTGTAAATTGGCAACTTTTTTGGGGGGGCAATGGCTTCAGTTGTTGAACCGTGCCTCGACTGGACGGAGCCGAAAAAAGGAAAACAACAAAAAAAAAACCAGCCAACCGACCAATCCCGCACTGTCAGCCATCCCGTTGCGGTAATCTTCCCGCTCCGTCAGCGGCCCGCTTGTATTCCTGACCTTTGTCCACGGTCTCCACGTCGCACAATCTGGCATATCGTATCGTATGCGAGTCGCCGGCGTCGGAAATCACAATGCTTATCTCCTTCGCGATATGAATACTTTTGCACGATCGCGGCGCTCTTTTCGTCAAAAGAAACTCCGCAAAGAGCTTTGATCATCTCCGGGGAGTGGATGGCTAAGCCGCACTTGATCTACTATACCTGCCTTTTGACGAACGACCTTCCGCATTCGCCATGTCTCCTAAAACTGAACGGTATTTTGAGTGCTACGGTAGTCTCACGACTTCCGGAATAGATCTTAACTGCTGTCGTGATAACTATATCAATCACAGTTTTATCAATTCGCCCCTTCGCGCTGTTTTTTTGCAATAGGCCGATGCGACACTATATGCTGAGCGAACATATACGCACAGGGTATCTGAGTTATAAAGTGCTGTGCTGAATGTGTTGCAGCAGTGTAGAGCTTGCATGGTGGTTTCAGTGTACCGACTACCGGCTGTTGACGTCGTGACGGAGTCTCAATATCACCTTTTTTTTCGGAACCTCGGCCGGAGTTCGGCCTGCGAGTGTCTCGGGAGTCAGCCGAAGGGTGTCGGCACGAACGGCAATTCCTTTTTTCGAAAATTGAAACACGCAAGAGACAGTATACAGTACGCCTTTCTTTTCTTTTTCTGTTGTTTCTCTTCGAAAGCGGACATAATACCAGAAAGGGATTAAAAGGGTGGACTCCCCTTTTCCCATGTGACTGCAGTTCACTCTTCCTAAAAGTTCCGTTAGCGCGGTACTTACCGAGTGCTCTTTTACTGCTTTCAGGTGGGTTTTGCGAGAGTCCTGGCGTAACAGTGTCTACACTACTACTAGTCTGTTATCGCCAAGCTGTAAATCGAGTCATGTTCTACCATCGTTTGTATGTGAGACATATTCGCTTGCCGATCTTGGATGTAGTAAGGTGGTTTAAACCAATAGGAACGCCGAATCTCCTTATCCTTTCCCCTGCCAAAAAGAGGTTGCAAGTGTTAACGCTAACAAACTTTCAAGCATTGAACTACACTATAGCGCCCCGTGACTGCACTACACTACACTACATTACACGTAGAGACGAATTGCGCCAGAATGAAGCCTTGTCTCGCAACCTCCGTCGTTGATGATCTACCATAAACTTCGTGTTTCGTTAACTTTAGCTCAGATGTCAAAGCTACGAAGATCGCATCGATCGGACCTATCATGTAGCGTAGGTAGGCCGGCAATGCTGATTTTAATACCGACAGTCTTGGCACGCTATTGCGAAAGTGACCGCAGTGGTGTAGGAATACTAGGTACTGTACCTCTAGTTAAGTGAGATGTTATCCACTACCGATTTTTCTCGGCGTCAATCATGTCATTTGATCTCGCTTCCATCTCTCTAGACATACGCTACTGATCTACGAAGACGGGGTCGCAACATCGGACCATAGTAGGTGGGGCACCTATAGTTCAATACTGGTTTGTTTCTTAGTTTGGTCTTCGGCCATAGGTTGAACAGGGGAAATTTGGGGCTCTCATTGGCCTCCAAAGAGAGAAACTGGCCTCCGTTTGAAGCGTCATAGGACAATAGCCAGGGTGGAAAACGCTATGTACAGACTCAGGACCCGCAAGACGGGAAGATATGAGAGGGTGGTCCCCTTTCAGTACCCGTCTGTTTGAAAATCGAACGCTTTTCCAACATTTGGTGGCTCAGAGTAGAAATGGCCTTTCTTTTTGGTACCAAACTAAGAAACAAACCAGGGTTAGATTGTGCACTATGACTGTCAAAATGAAGACCCTGTCTTCCCCGTATTTGCACGCACGGACGGATCCACGGATGGCTCCACGGAAGCCCGGTAAGGCACGTGGAACCGGATGCCGAACGAGCCACGGAGCCGAATGGACCAATGGCAAGAGATGGAAAGATGTCCGTCGGTAAGTCGGAGCTGGACGGGAGACACGCCGGCTGCTTGTGATAATTTTCGGGATATGGGATATACCTGCCCAATTTGGTGGCAAGACAAATTACCTCGGCCAATTTGAGCAGGAGGTTTTTGGACTTGGTTCAAGGATGGACGGCAACCGCCGTGTCGCTTTCATCTCGCACCCAACTAAGCGCGGTGATGAACCGCTGACCAAGCGGGGGCAGCGGATGAAGCTTACTCGCCTGGGCTAGAAACGCCTGGCAGTCTTGATGCAGACGCGGCTCATAGTGTCGGGTTATTCACCAGACTCGGTCAAATTTGCATGTCGCTTGTTGTATATTGGTTCTGGAGATTCGAGGCGGTGTGACGACGAGTAGGTACCCTTCTTTGAAGCTATATCCAGTGTGACTTCAAGTTGGGTTGCTGGCCGGCATCGAGGATGGCCATGTGAGTCGGTATGCCTCCATTCATTAAACGTTGGCATGATCTCTCGCGATCTGACATTGCCTCGGGAAGAGAAAAAAGAAAAGAAAAACAAACCTGAAACTCAACTTCTTCACAGCCCCCGGATCTGGAGTGTCTGTGTACCCGCAAGTCCCCAATGTTTCAAGGTTTCGCGGAGTAAGATGTCTCCGGCTCACAACCCTGAGCAGGGCTGCTCATCTTCGATCTGCAAGTACCTACGATAATATGCTGATGTCAGTTTGTGCGCATTAGGTAGGGTTGTGCCTAGACCGGTACATAGTGCGGTGGGGTCCGGTGCCGGTGTGCCGGTATTTCCGAGGTTCTTGAAGAGGATTCTCGCTTCGAGAGTGCTTGGGACAGCGGGAAGCTAGTCGCATGCGATGCAGAGATGATGATGCAAAGTGTGGGAGTCAATGAGGCAGACCTTCCTGATCAGGCGGGCAGGGACGTAGAGGTAGTAGCACTAGAGCATACCTCAACATTGTGATGCAGACAGTAATTACACCAGTTTGGGATTGCGCGCGGGGTGTTGTTGTCTCAAAGGACCCCAATTTGGATTGACGAAATCCAAGTGCCGCTTCTCAAACACTGGAACCGGGCACTGATACTTCATCACGGTATGGTCAACTGAATAAGGTGGTCGATTTAAACTTTTAGGTGCTGACTGTGCGACGGGACCGAAGATCACTTCTCGTCACTCATCGGCCATTGGAAAGGACGTATCGTCGAGAGGGCTTGAGCGGGCACATTACGGCTTGTGTCACGGTACATTTGCCGCTCCAATTGTCGAGCAAAGCGGTAGGCTCTCTGTCTAGGTATTTTCCTCCTTCGTGAGGGGTCCAAAACGAAAAACGAAAAAAAAAAAAAAAAAAAAAAAAAAAAAAAAAATCGGTTGCTCTGGGAGTCAGGGCGAAGAACGTCCACAAAGTGCCCTAGCTAGAGGTAGTGTAGGTAACGAAGTAGAGTTGCGTTGATTGGTTGTCGGTGGAAGGAAGACTCAGTGGAAGAGAAATACAGCAAAAAAACCCCTGCAGGTGCAACTCAGTTTTGGAGACGATTTTTCTTGCAATGAATAAGGTGTTTGCAGGAGAGAGGGAAAAGGGGGGGGGGGTCCAGCGCACAGACTACCTGTACATAGAAGTAAGCGTCCGGACCACCAAAAGACCACCGAAGGACTGAAAGAGAGGGGTCTCTAAATCCCAGCCAGTATGGGGTTACAAGTAATCACTCTAACAAAACTTGACCCATGCTGATGCAAGAAACGAGTCGTTGTCTACCTATGCAACTAACAGTTAGCAGTCTCAGTATGCCTCTATGAATCTGGCACTCAGCTGGTACATACATAGTGCAGTAAGTGGGGTTTAGCATCAGGGGAAGTTGCAACTGCAGGAGTTTTTAGTGTGCAGTCAAATGCAACCTCCCTAAAGTACAAATACCCCACAAAATGCAAAAGAATTCTGGCAGCCCTAATTGTTTGCACCTCCAGGGGTTTCTACTGTAGCTGGGGTTGGCTGGCCCTCTTCTTCTCCCCACAAAAAGAATGCAAGTGCTCGGGCTTTACGCAGGAGCAGGCGGCAGGTGGGTCCACAGTCAGCAAGTGCTTACAAGTTACACTACAGGTCGGGGTTAAATGCCCCTGTTTTGTAGTGCAGAGCCAATTCTACGTCCCCACCATCATAGAATCTACCCGGGACGCTACACATAACCTAACCACCACCAGACAACCATCTCGATGCTAGATGTGGAGGACGAAAATCAACGCATCCCGCCTTATCGCTGTGGACACCTTCCCCTTACCCATTCCAAATTCCACTGTCAGCCCTTTTGTCATCCTCATTTCTCAATATCCCACCAAACGACCTGCCGCGCGATCTGGAGCTACATTCATCTTTACGGCCGCTCATTCCCTCAGATCCGTAGGTTGCAAGAGAGGCAACCTCGGCAGTGGACGAGAGAGAAATGGATCCTGATGAACTCCTTTCTCGTTCATCCACCCAGTGGGCATTTGTTCACTCCTCGTGCGGGTACGCATCACGGCGACGCCGGTCAAGCTGCCTTGCAGCCCGGGCTTCAGCACTCAGAACCACCCTCCGGGAATATCATCTGGGCCCGGGAATATCATATCACTACAGATATCAAGGTGAGCTTGAAGCTGTTCCACAATCTGCACACACTTCAGTTTCTGCATCTCATTACTCATGACTTCTTCTCCCTCAACCCACGGCCGCTCCTGCATTCCTCTCCTCTCCACCTTGCCATCCACCTTGCTACCTCTATCCACGGCACCTTGCTGTTTTTCGTTATGAAGCCGAAACAACACAACTGCATCAAGCTGTCAGCCGCCCCGTTCATCTGAAGATATCCAAGCTAGAAGCGAGTTCATCATCCACCGAGTGGCCTTCAACAAGGCTAAGCTCGAAACTTGGTGTCGGATCCTCTTCGGTGGAATTGTTCTAGCGTGGATATCATCATGTTCTCGAAAGCGACCATCATTCCAACCACCTTCTTTTCTGGATCTCCCTTTAGCGTTGACGATCAGCTTAGGGCCGAGTTCGGCGTCTCCGAAAATCCGGACTCGGACATAATTTGGGAAGTTGAGAGGAGCAAACTGCAACGGCGTCAAAAAGCATTCACCACCATGTCGGAAAAACACACATCCACGGCTCAAGAGCTCCGGAAATCGGACTTGGGAAAATTAGTGACCAAGACCCGTTTATCTGGCAGTAGTGTAGTAGTGTATGTACATGATACGGACGACATCCCAAAAATCATCTCCAAAAGTCCATTTACAAAAGTCGCCGAACACGCCCTAAACTTGTTGGGGTTTGGTGAGGTCTTCAACGGTTTCTTGACTAACAACAGCTGAGGGGCTGCAGGGGAAAGTTCCCAACTGAGTTTAACCCCACCTGTTTGATATGGTGTCGTAGTATTGTGATAAACAAGGGTAGCTCTCAGTTCGATAGCGAGCAGGTACGGATGGCCTGAAACTGCACTGAAACGCCTTGGCCATTTGGATAACATCTTCTGCCTGTTCGTGATCATGCCTCGTTCGGCCAGTCTGCAATGTGATGCAAAGCAAGCACACAGTCGGACACGTACCGACACGTCATATACGTGTTGATACTATATGTGAGTATGTATCCTTCATGTTCAGACCAGCACTTTGAAAAAACGTAGACCAATCCCAGGAATCCCCCAAAATCTCTTATTCTGTGACAGCAAAGGATGGATATGACGAAGCTTATACGAGAGCTCAAATTGTTTCTGGCTGTCTGGTATATTCATCGTCTCTCTAAATATATGTGGAATGCGCCGTCATACTGTATACCCATATGAACAAACTATTGGTATGCAACGTGATTAGCTAGCATACGAGTCCCGTCGTAATGGGATGTGGCGTCATCCGTTGGAACCACCGGCCCGGGCCACCGACTAAATTCGGCATGTAGTATTACAACTCGACTCAACAACATATCATAAAGGTACGGGCTTCGAGATGAATACATACTGTATTCGAGGTTGGCACATTGATGTTACCGGGGAACGGTCACCTTCTCCGTTCCTTGCGACACATCGACCAAGCGTTCATTTGTAGCACGTCCACGAACCCTCGTCTGATGGCTAACATTCAGCTTTGTCTATGTTGAGGACGAGTACGACCCAGATCCAACGCCCACTAAGAAACGCGTCTTGGCTTGGATCGTTGCATGATTGGTCAATTGCATACTACATTGCTTTTTACTCTTATTGCTTAACCTGAGAAAACTCAACGGTAACACGATACAACCCACGAGGTCACATTGCGCGCCGGTTGGCGTTACAATCTTCAACTCCTTCCACGCAGCAACTACAGTGCACTACCGTGACTACTTACACATGCTACATGGTGCACTGAGTGCAGACAACAACCTCTATTTACAGAAGACACATCTGGGACAAGGGGTGAGAAGTCGGAGACCACTACGACCTCGTTCCTGACAGATTGTATGCAGAGATATGTCTCATCACGACGAAACAACCACGCCGACGTTTAGCTATCTGATTGAATGTCTCGAAATATTATCCAAGCCGTGGACAAACAAGTATGTACAGCTTGTTGAAGACCAAACTGTATTGAGGTTCCAGTATCTTCAGCTTTTGCTGTCATGAATGACAACACCTTGTCTAACCGCTCTTATAAAAAACAAATTCGCATTGGAGCGGCAGAAAGCAACACGATGGGAAGAGATGAACACAAAAAAGAAAGGAAAACAGTCTTCAGCTGAGTGGTACTGTTTCTTCATGACCGTTCCTGAATATGCTGCTGCACCGTTCGGCAGACGATGATTCTGCGCAGAGTTCGCGAGGCGGATGAGACGGTCTGCAACTCTCAAGACGACGCTCGACCAGAACAGAGTTGCCAACGCAGAGAGAACCTAACTTCCCAAGACTCATCTGCCGCAGAGCCCTTGAGCGCCAGAATGTTGCAGGAAAGATTGATGTCATTCCCCTAATTGCTAGGCGAAGTGTAGACAAGTGTCCCTACAGAGTTTCTTCCTTGCACCCATCAATCACTTCATTCGCTCCTGCAAAGTCAAAAGTCTTCTTTCCTCATTCCCTTCCGCTTAGTCTAGACAGCGCAGCTAATCGCACTAAACTCGAGCCCCGAAAACTTTCGGAAGGTAGGAGCGTCCTAGCACTGTGGGTCTCATACGTATTCGCATTCATCATCTTGCCCCCGCAACTAGATAGAGGTATTCCTGTTTGGAGACCCTCCCCGCGATCTGAGGCCATCCCGACCAATACGTAGAGGAGATAAACCTTCATTGTGAAGTGGAAGGAGATGGTCTAGAGCTCCACATCGGTGTGTCTCTCAACTCGGAGTTCGGCACCACGAGAAGCCAGCCGGTCTGGAACATCCTGACCAACATGCCACGCGGTATCTGGCAGAAGTTCCGCCGTCGATCTAGAGCGGCGCAGGGAGTTTTCACAAGGCCTCAACAGCTCCCCAGCCTTCCATGGTCATTCATCCAGAACCACTCGTTACCCTTCTGATCACCGAACCTCGAACAAGGAAGTCGCCACAAGCTCCACCTCTGCAGGCCGCAACCTAAGCGCCGAACAGGTCGAACCCGACCCGAGACATGCTGATAAAATGCCCGGTTCTGACTGGATAGGAGGGATATCCGTCAGTTCGGGTCATTGACCTGCTTTGCGCTTCTTCCCCGTTGACAGTCTGAAGATTGTGTACACCAAGGGTGGATGGACCCTGAGGACAGTGTGTGTGTTGCATGAAAGACTGACAGCGTCGGCAGGTCTAGCCTCATTTCGTCTTTGTTTCTCGTGTTGTTCACATATCTCGAGGTTAGAACCAGTTGCACGATGTACTTCAAGCTTGGCGGGAGCAAGGTGAGCCGGTAGGAAGTTCCATGTCGCATAAGCAACCTGCCCCAACCACCTCGAAGATTCCTCTTTTTCGTTATCCGCCTTATCGCGGGCCGACCCTTTTTGTGTTGCTGACTCTTTTCTGACTTCGGTAAGGGCAGTGTCGGAAAGCTGAAATTTGTCAGTAGACAGGAGCTAATGCCTTCAGTGAGTCCCCTGTTCGGTCAAGATTTTTTTTTCAGTTCTACGATCGACATGATGGCATATTGATACTGTGTAGGTAGCCGCTAGAACGAAGAGCTGAGATTCCCGTCTCTCGGACTTTTCGATGGCATTGAAAACCCGGGAGAATGGACTTGAAAACAGCACTAGAAGCACTAAATGCTTCACCAAGTGGATATTTCGAATTTTTCTCCCGATGACCACCGCTGCCTAAGCATGTCATCCTGGATGATGCTGGAGGTCAAGCCCATCATTCCCAACTCCACAACCCAAAAATACAAATCCAATTCCAATTCCAATTCCATTTGTCTCACACGGCAACTTGACAGATCCCGATGGCTTTCCTAGCCTTTCGGGATGTGGGGAGAATCCAGGAACCAGGCACACCGAACCAGGGTCCCCTTCTCCAATGAACCACGTTGTGACAGCCTGCACGCCACAGGTGAGACAGGCTGTCAGGACCGTATTGAACGAGGGCTAATTGGATAACTCAGCGGGAAAACCAGCTACAAACATCAGGTCGCATCAATAGGCCGCGCTACTGTCGGTTATTTGGCACGTGTATTTTGCCGAAGACCGTGCCTGGTCGCATTCGCTTGGTGCTGGGCTGCACGCGCTGCTCGGTACTGTGTGGATTCCGGGAGTCTGTCACCGTAGTTCAAAACGAAGACGCCGACGTCGTCCCGGAGGTAAAAGCTGGGACAAGGACATCATCTGTACTCCATCAACATGATGTTATGTATTATGCGATTCTTCAATGGCAAATAAGAAAACCGGAATCAATCAGCGATGCAAAGTTGAGCATCAACACCCTATTCAGTCTTCTACGCTAGTTACGTCATTTTGCTACCCTTCTTCAGGCCTTTTTCCATCGTTGGTTGATCTGCATTGTTTCACCCTAATTCAAACCTTTATCCAAGCAGTCGGGTGTCCCTGACCAGAAACCACCGCCTCTGTCAACCTCTCTTCAACCCAATCCTACCTTTTCACATCCACAATGCTATCTATCATCGCACTTCTCATTGCCATGACCTGACATTGAACCGTCGGAGTGATATGATTCTCCGTCCTCCTTCCGTGATCATACACCGACTAACCCGTATCTCACATACCACACAGTCCCAGTGCACCGTCGGGATGTATTCATCGTACGCCCTTGTTTCATAGCTGTCAGTTCCGCTCTAAGCAGCAAGGATGATGACTGCGAGCTGTCAGATACACAATTCCCAGCACCAACAGCACCAGACGTCGGGCCAGGCCTTCCACCTTCCCGTCCTGCCGTCCACCCGCACCCGCCTAAAATGTCTTGTTCCGCCCGCCACCGGCCAGTCTAGGTCCAGCCCCAACCCCAGCCTGCCATGGCCCCGGCTCTGTAGAAAAGCAAGTTGCCGGGACCATAGCCAAGGCGGTCTTGACGGATAAGGCTCCGAGTGTTCTGGATGGATGATCTTGCCTATCTCCTTTCACAGTCGCTATCCGCACGCGGAGGAGTCTCATGTCTCATCCTCCTCCCGCGCGTGATGGAAATCTCCTATCAACAGCAGTTTAAGCACGTTGGTTTATTTCGATCCGGACTTACTCTTTTCCCAAACAGAAAAAAAAAGGAATGGCTAAAACCAGCCACAGCCACAACCTAAAAAGACGAAACAGCCGGATGTTTGGGATCTAAATCCCTGACAATACCTTACATTGGAATTCCAATACTTTGAAATCCCAGCAACCAAGAAAGGAAAGGGGCAAATGGGTCCAGTCCGATTGGGTCAGTCACCGTCGACGATTGTTAGGCAAAGTCTGTCTTTACGTACTGGCTTTCTACCTAGGCCTGGTTGAGGGGGGGAAATGCCGGACTGGAGATTGAACGGAGTTCCGGAGCTGGAGACTATGCCGGTCCAAACGGAGGGTAATAATCCGAGTTGGTCTCGAATTGACTCGAGACTTCGAGGCCTCTTTAGAATGATAAGGGGGTGGGTAATAACCTATGGATGGAGGTACAAGGCAAATGGACATCGTCAAGGCACGAACATGGGAAGCTCATGGAGATGTGACAACCAGACAGTAAATCAATGCCATTGATAAAATGCAGGAGGTCATGATTATCTACATCGTTCGGGCGTGTGGCTCAGTTGGTAGAGCGTTCGCTTAGCATACTCACCTGTATGCGAAAGGTCCTGGGTTCGATTCCCAGCTCGTCCAAAAACATCTTTTTTCCTTCTTGCTTGTGCATTTACTGCCTGGTCTCTTTTTTTTTCCTTTTTCGTTTTGTCGCGATATGCTTTCTTGCACATCATGCGGCGATATTAAGAGCAAACTCGTAGAGCGGCGATTGTTGTTCTCTAAGTGATGATCAGAAGGGTCGGCAAAGAGGCCCTACCTACCAAAGTTGTCCGACAACTTTCAAGTATTGTTTTCGAGACTTTGAACGAACCGCATGTATTGCTTCATTTTTGGCGATATTAATTTGGCATTTGCCAGACATTGATTTTTATCTCATCTTCACACATAGAGGCACAATGAATGGAAGTTGGGCGTTACAAATGTTGTTTGTTTTGTTTTTCCAGAAATTTATGAACAGTGATGATGCTTGGAACAAGCTTTATTGTCGCGATATAACGCATCTCTTAGATCAAATACCCCAGGCTCAACCATACATGCCTAAAAGGGTTATAACCAATCAACCACGTTAATCTAACGATTCAGGATTTGAATGGCAATTGATTCATGCTTCCGATGCCAACCGCCTAAAGAACTTAGATATTCAGGCGAGAAGTGTTAGATTAGGGACGGAGTATCATAGTACTACGTACCTTCTAGACAAAGGAAGAGTGCCAAAGTAATAAGGCGCACTCGGTGGTCTGTAGTCAATACAATTTTGATCTCGGAAAAAGAAGCTTGCAAACAGCGGGCGCAGATAAAACGGCGCCTGCTTTCGAGCAATTAGCTCCTAGAAGTATCACAAAGACATGACATCCAATGCCAATATCACAAGCGCATGCAAAAGATGGATCGTAGAGTCCTGCTTGTAAACCCAAACTAGACTGCGCGCACTAAATAGGCTTGTGACAAGTATAAAAGCTGCTGTTGAAACGGGTCGGAATCTCAAACACGTTCCTCTGATCTAAAAGGTAGGTACCTTACCGGTGTCGAGCGGTGGCAGGTGTGGTGCGCAGCCTTCCTTGGCTTGTAAACACCCGGGCCTCGAGAAACAACCATCTATGAAACCTTACCAGTAGTGAGCAGCCTCCTACACTAGCTGCTACGAATGGGCTTGAAAGCTGAGGTGATGACAGAACGTGTCTCATCGCGATGGATGGATGGGTAGAGAGAGAACGGGCAGAAAAGCGAGGACCTATCTATCGTCCTTGGAGAACGCAGAAAACAAAAAGCGCCCTGAAGCAAGCAAGGATGGAGGAAAGAGGTGCAAGACGTGGCGTGACGTAACGTGCCGTGATGTTATTGCGTCGTCGGTCTGTTCTTAGCCATCTTCACGCATCGTGCGTCGCAGACTGATGCTACTGCTGCTGCAGCAGTTCAAACTTCGTTACAACCACAACCACAACTACAACCATAACCACAACCACAACCACAACTACAAAGCCCTAACTTTTTACACCTCCCCCCCTTTTTCAAATCCTCATTTCTTACCAAAGTGAGTAATTGTAAGGCTATGAAATGATCTGAAATGCGTAAAATGTGCGAGTGTCTCTCGCCAATGCCATTCTGCATGCGATGTGGCACTGCCATTTTGGTCTCGCCTATATAAATACTCGATCCCAGCCCGATTCTCAACAACCAAGCTACGACAGTTGCCTTACAACTGTAAAATCTTCCGTAGTATAGTGGTCAGTATGTGAGCTTGTCAAGCCTTGAACATCCAATCAGTTCGATTCGCTCGAGACCCGGGTTCAATTCCCGGCGGGAGAGACCAACATTTTTTTTCGTTTGCTTTTCCTTTTGTCGTTCCCCAACCCAATCAATCTCATCACCATCATCTGTTCGCCCTTCCGTATCTTTTTTCTTTCTTGATTCGCTTATACACTTTCCGTTCCCGCCTTTTTAGAATTTATGTTTCGTTGAGCTTGTTCAGATATCGTATAGGTTTAGTTATCAAGGAGTTGCAGGAAGATCTATTTGTTATTGCATCTTCCAAATCACAAACCCAATGAACCACATCTATAGGACCATCATGGCCATGATATAGTGATGTAATCAACCTACACCAGTGATTCCATTGTTCTTCCCGTCCATCAAGTAATGTTGCTTTCCACCGCTGTGCCTGTTGATCGGTATCTACCTCTACTATATACCACAAGCCAACAAGACAACGCACCTCAGCGCTCGCATCACACCCACCCTTGTCATCATCGATTATCCCAAAGTATACATTATCCTAAAGTTTGCTTCCCTTGATCCTTTCGTGTGAACCAATTCTTTCTAGTATATCTTTTCTTCCCCCCTCCGTCTTTTACCTCCTGGCTCGCCTTTTCGCTGTTCAACCCCAATTTTGTCTTTACATTCCTTTCGTGCGTTTTCCCCCATGGTCCATTGCGCTTGTTCTTGTTCTTCGAGTGATGCTCCCTTCTCTTTGACCCAAGGCATGTTTATGTGTATATGCCTGCCTTTCCCCTGCATTGTCCACTAAAGTCCCCCATGGTAATCGGTTGGTTGTTGCTCGTTTCCTTCGCTTGTTAATCGTAAATCGATTAGCTCGGTCCCTCTTCTCTTGATTGTTGCCGCATCTCGTCGTTCCCTGAAGAATGGTCCCATGGTCACTAGATCAAATCCCACAAGTCAGACGGCCAAAGTTCGCCCATGCTGGCACCTAGCTGGGTCATGTCGAACTCGGAGTTCATGGTATTAGGCTGTTTTGAGTTATATCTGGTTAGCTTATTGCGCGCATACCATGAAAAATGAAGACGAGGGAAACAAGAAAGACATATCATGTACGATAGGCAGGGAAGGGATACTCACAAACTGAAAACCTCCAGCGTTGGACCATTCGCCTCCAGCACCTGTGAGACCAACACCGGGAACTACACTCCATGGTGTGCCTGGGATGTCTACCGCCGGACCGAGCGTGACTGGCGGCATGGGTACTTGTTGCGGCTGTTGTTGCGTGTTTCCGGGGTGAAGGAAGGGCGTTGGGGGCTAATAGAACATTCGACGGTTAGTCTTTTTTTTCGTATATGCGAGGAAGGAAAACAAGAACATACCCTTAACCGAGCCATATAATCCGCCGCTATCCCATTGAGAAACTGCGAATTGGAAGGCGTCGCTAGCCCATTTGGCGCTACTTTGTTATTCCCAACACCACCAGAAACATCAGCAGGCTGACCATTAACAGGCGTCGCAGACTCCCTATCTCTAGCCAGTCCAGGCTGCTGTGGTGGCCTCTCGGCGTCTTCCTGCTTCTCAGCACCACATTGATGTCCACGTTCCTGACTACTGCTCGGCTGACTCTCGTTGGACCCACCCGCTCCTCCCTGGGTCATCGGCACGAGTTTACAGTGCAGTTTGATAAACCTCTCAGCGCTCGTCGCCTTTGCTTGCTCTGTTGTTTTGACCCCCAGGTGTGCCTCCAGCAATCCAACCGCTGCGCACATAATCGAGTACCCCCACGGTTCGTTGTTGCCGCATCGGAGTATACGGTCCTCCTTAATGGCCAGGCACTTCTCCAGAAGCTGCAGCGTGTGCTGTGAGTTGATCATGATCATGTTGGTGGAGCCGCGGGGCTGCAGCATGGTGACGCTGCAGAGGTTGATGGCTAGGGTGAGACAGTCTTCGCGGAGGTAGTTGAGGGTGCGGATGCCTTGCTGAGCGAGCTTGTCGTTGAGGAGGACCATGTCGCGTGCAGCGTTGTAGTAAATTATCTCAGAGTATTGATATTTCGAGTTATCTTTGCGAAGCTTCAGATAGGGGTGATGGAGCTTGATGATGAACTGTCGAAGCTGGATGTGCAGGAGAGTGTAGGCGAGAAGAGGTTTCTTCAATACGCCCGTGGGAGCATCGGCGTCGGTGACGTCCCATGAGGGTAACGAGTCGATCTCTTGATTGATCTCGTTGGTGTAGCGTATTATCTGGTCGTAATCGAGTTTCTCGGATGGACCATTGAGGACGCGGATAAGGTCAAGACGAAGGTCGAGGCTTTGCCGGCTGAGATGTTGGTAGGAGGAGAAAGTATACTCGGTGGGTGGCTTAGAAGGAGGAAGTTCTTTACTGTTTTCGTCGAACTCGTCATCGTCAATGTTACGGGGAGGTTCGACGTTGAAGTGTAAAGCACCGAGAATGCTGGGTAGGCCCATGTCAAAGGATGCTTGCAGATCAAAGCTCTGGATGGTTGCCCATATCCTGCGTCTCAGTTCCTGGTTGAAGGGGCTGATATTATGGCTGGGCTCGAGATGCAAACCAACCGATATGGCATCCATCGACATGGCGCCAGCTCCTTTCCAGAATCGCTTTTTCTTCACCGTGTTGACGCGCTTTGCAAGGTACACCAAACATGCAATCTGATAGTGGATGAGACGACGATGTTTTTGACTTTGCTTTTGCTGCCACTCATCAACGGCATCAATCCATCTGAGTGCATCAGCATGTGAGCGGCTGATCATCTTGTCAAACTCTTGGGGAAAATGTGAACCGAGACAGCTGGAAACGCCCAAGATGGCCAGGATGAGAGCAGTGAAGGCGGCTGATCTTGTTTGAGCAGGGTCCCAAAACTTGTCATAGTCCCTGCGGAAGGTGGGGATATGAACAATGCGATGAATCTGCTCGAACTGATCAAGGTAGATGGTCACAAGGGAATCTGTCCTCTCCTTGGACGGCAGCAAAGACTCGAGCGACTCATCCGCTTGATGGAACCTGATCTCTCTCTCTTCTGTACGCTGTTGTCGGTCCTTCGTGTTAGGAATGGTAAACGGACGGAAGAACTCTTCAGATGTTTCCTTCATGAAGTGACAAAGGCCGGCAAGCTAGAGACGGTAATTAGCAAGAAGGACACCTCACTTCCTCACTGTCACGACACCAATACATACCTCTGAGAAAGCACGGGATGCGCTGTGTGGGCCGAAATACCGCGTCTTGAACTCCTTGCCACGGAGAAATCGCAGCTCCTCCTTAGACTCATCATTCACAGCATCGGAAAACTGGTTATATCCATACTGCGCCCCGATTTCTTGGTCCTCTCCAGAGGCGGTGTGAAGCTTCTGCATAGGAGGTGAGTTGTCTGTAACAGTGCTGCCATCAAGCGAGGCGTGCTGCTTGAGTACGATGTTCTTTAGCTGGGCAATTTCCAACTCGAGACGACGGATCCTCTCCGACTCGCGGGCATCCTTGCGGTAGTAAGACGAGTCGCCGCTGCCGCCATTGGGCAGCGACAGCCTGGAGTCGAAGCCGGCCAGGGCCGAATGAGACAGGCCGAGCTTGTTTGGCGGCGCCAGACCGGGCCGGGTCTCGTACTCGCAACGCTCCGGAGTGCCGGACTGCATACAACGAGAGCAAGGAAACTCCCGGTCACACGAGAGTTTCCTCCTGCGGCACTCTAGACACGAGAGACGGACACGCTGCCGCTTTCTCGGGGGCGGGCGGGAGCCATTGCCGTCATGATGGTCGTCGTCCTGGTCATGGGACTCGTCTCGGTCCCGGCTGCTGATCCGGTCACGCCTGTTGCTGGCGGCAGGAGACTGACTCGGCTCGACACTGCGCTCAACACTGCTAGG
Organism: Neurospora intermedia; assembly: GCA_037102815.1. Taxonomy (NCBI): domain Eukaryota; kingdom Fungi; phylum Ascomycota; class Sordariomycetes; order Sordariales; family Sordariaceae; genus Neurospora; species Neurospora intermedia. Next base: position 3,512,639 of record BTPP01000005.1, on the reverse strand, counting down.
TTCGAGGCTGCCCCGGCTAGGCTCCGACATGATGAAGGGCAGCGGAGGTCCGAGAGTAAAAGCGAGGGGCGGCTCGGACTTGGGCCCAGAGACGGCCGAGATTTTGGTGGGTCTTGGCCCCTTTAGCCCTTCAGCCCTTTTTGAGTGGGTGTTGTGTGGATGGCAGGGTCAGTGCAAGATCAATGCTTGACCGTGTTTTGCCGGCAGGTGGAACAAGAGGAAAAGAGGGAGTCGTCGGATTGGTACCGGAATATCGGAGAATGACGTTGCGTGCGTTGGGGTTGCCGTGCTAAAGTGTTTTTGGAGCTGCACTGTCTCGCTTCAGTTCGCCTACTTCCGTCGGGTCCAAGGAACGGGTACCCAGGCTGGCCGGTGGTCCCAGATGGATCTGATAGTAGATCTTCCAAGAGATCCGGGGTAGGCCCTCGATGGAGCAAACGATGTGAAACGTGGTTTTCCGAGGAAAAGACAGCAACAGAGCAAGTCCCAGAGGAAAAAGAAGGTGGAGTTGAAGAATGTTGAGCGTGGAAGGATGGAATATTTTCAACAAGGCCCATCGTTGTCTGGAATTTTGGTAGTGTTCCGTCCCCCCTCGTAAAATTTCTTACAGGCACTTTTCTGGCTTCGAGGTTTCCTTCCCAGCGCTGACGAACATGGGGGAATTGTGCTGGGGGGCATGTTCAGCCATTTAAGTCGGAAGTCCGAGCTTAACCCCGCACATTCCCTGCTTTATAGACTAATTAACCAGTCACGAGTCAATTCCCTGCCTAGGTAATCTTGGCCAGCTCGGCATCAACCTCGGCGTTAACCAAGTTTACCAAGACAGTTGGTGCATAAAGAGGGGGTCATGCACAAAACTTGAACTCAACCTGCATAACTCGACCGTTTGGACGAGACAACACGAAAGAGCATCATCATCTTAATGTTTCTCTATCGCAATATAAACCTTCCGCTATGAAAGGTACAAGACAACACTGTCTAACCCATACATATATTCCCCGTGGTATCACCATCTCCTTTGCATTGCCCCTGGTGGCCTAACGCCCCCCTGAGAATTCAAAGCATGTCTAAAAAGCGCCCGACACTTCTGTCCTGCCACCCATACTGTAAACCTAAACGCCTGAACATAATAATCATGACAATCCCTGAATCATCTCAATTTCATGCCAAGGAAGAAAAGAACCTCCTCAATCCCACATGTACTCACTTCCATCGAGCATCTGTAGTGACATCAAACGCTTCCCCAACTGTATAATACTCTTCTCCACGTCCTCATCACTCTCAGGGCTTGGATTCTATCCAGCAGACGTTTCCGGCACAGTTGTCGCTTGATGACTCTCGTGAGCAGGCGAAGTCGCTCCAATTGCTGCCTGGAGCGTCTCAAAGAGCTTTACGTCTTGAGCTTGATCTGGTGTTGAGTGGTGGTTCGGAGGTATGGGTGGGAGCCCAAAGCTCGGTGTAGCTTGATGGCTCAATGTTGAACTTGCCGCTGCTGGCTCCGCAGCGGCTACATTGACATGGGGCTGAGCAGCTGCTATTGCTGGTGTTGCCGTCGTCGTAGTTGATGTTGATGCTGGAGCCGGGGCCACATGGTGCTGATGTTGCTGCTGTTGCTGCTGCTGCGGAGGCGGCGGCTGTGCCTGTACCTGAGGCTGCGGTTGCGGTTGCGTCTGCTCGTGTTGCTGTGAACCTGGGTGTAATTGCTGCTGCTGGTGCAACTGTTGGTGCTGCTGTTGCCCTTGCGGCTGATGATGTTGTTGTTGGTGGTATTGTAGCGGTGGAGCTGGCGCCAGCGCTTGGGGAGTTTGAGAGCGCATTTGGGATTGGGGTAGCTGTTGAGGTTGCTGTTGGGGTCGAAGTGGCTGTAATGGTTGCGAGTGTTGCTGCGAGTGCTGTTGTGAGTGTTGTTGAGCGTTTGCTTGAGGGTGTTGTTGTAGATGTGCCTGAGATTGTTGCTGGTGTAGAGGCTGAGGTTGTGATTGAGGCTTCAACGCCGGTTGCAAAGACTGAGGAGCTGGGGCCGGCTGAATTTGTGGCAGATTGCCGACCTGATGCGCTGAGTGGTCCACGGGCTCAGTCTTGACCATTGGTGAGATCGGGACTGGAGCAAGAGCCGCAGGCTGGTTTGTCGGTCCTTGCGTGGGCGTGGGCGTAGGCGTCCCATTCAAGTGACCAGTCCCTGGTCCAGGAGTTGCGGTGTGAGCACGAGCCGGAGAGGGCGCAATCGGACTGCCGGCGACTGGGTGGTGGTTGTTATGTAGCCCACCCAATGTCATGATGCCTGCTAACCGTGCTTGTTCATCCTCCGCATTCAGGCGTGCCTTTTCCTCCGCCTCCTTGCGAGCAGCCTGTCCGGGCGCCCTGGTCTTGAGTTCACCCGTAACACTCTGTAGATAGTAGGGCATCTCTGAGTTTGTCTTGAGAAAGAACAACTTGAGGTTTCTTGCCTTATCCTTTAGCTGGACCTGCGTGCGATCCTTCAGAATGTCCGAAACGGACCCATGAGCCCCAAAGAGTGACAGAATCTGACTCCAATGAGGCCCCTTTACCATGTCCAGACCCATCATGAGAGCCTTTTCCTCGTCGGGTGTCCATGGTCTGCGAGTCGAATGCAGTCCCTCCCTGCGAGTCGTGCTCGATGACTTTGCGACAGCGGCCTGTCTTGCCTTCTCGTATAGAACTGAGGTGGGACAGGATTGGTTAGGAGGTAGCGTCTCCCCCGTTGTCCCCATTCCATTATTAGAAGATGATGCTGGGGGATATTGATGGTATGTCGGTGTTTGTAGCTGGTTGATGTTATGGTACTGAGGATGTACTGTCATATCAAAAATTAGTCTTGGGGTCCCGTCAGCATGATGTGTTCAGCCTTACCTTGGCCGTGATTCTCCCGCATGGTATCTTCATAGTTCTGTGGAACATTTGAGAGTCCGTCAACTGGTGTCCCAAGATTATCGTTTAGCTTTTCAGCAATGAGGGATGCCAGATCCTTTGTGTCAAAAAGCCCGCTTGATTCACCCTGCCCGTTTTGTTCTAGAAGCCCATCTTTCAATCCATTGATATGGTCGGGGAGAGATTGCTCGATAAGTTTACTTAGATCGAAATTGTCATCAGCAGATACGGACGCCTCATTGTGGAGGTTTCCCGCATGGAAGTCTTTAAGCTCGCCGTTCTCGACAATCTTGGACTGCAAGAGGGCGGCCAAGTCGGCATGCTCGTCCTGGACGCTGTTGCCGTTTGGAATTGGGCCCGATACGATCGACTCCGATACAATCGGCTCCTCACTGATTGGGATCTTGACCCCATATTCTTCGGCATATTCAACGACTACCCCAATGTGGCTTTGCAAAAAGGCACAGAGGGTCTCGGGAAAAGTATCAGGTGGGTACTTGCTCTCTAGAGATTCTTTTATACGTCAGCATGACTTGCATTGAAAAGGCATGGGGCCAGGCATACTTTTGGGCTGTTCACTGTTGGCGAGTGTGGACAACAGCTCCCTGCGGTCCTTGATCTTCACGGCGAGTTGGTCCGCATCAGTGTCTGTGACGACATCGAGGTTACGTTGCTTGAGCCAGTCTTCGAAGTTATCTGGAAAGAACTTATCGAGTTGTTCTGTAACCTGCTGAGGAGTCGCCTGCTCATCCAATGAATCCAGAAAGGCCTGAGTCTTGAGGCTAAGAAGCAAGTCGGCCAAGGTATCTTTAAACTCGCCATCTTCCGGTACAAAGATAGAGAAGAAAGAGTCGTCCAAATCCTTGCAGGCAACATCGTTTGCACCAAAGACACTGATGGCCGTCGTAGCTAGGTTCGCAACCCGAACCGTCTCGCGGTCCTCTGAATCATTGATCTCTAGTTCGTCTGGAAGAAGCACAGGACTGTCGGAGAAACCCTTTCTGGCTAACTTGAACGACTCTGTCAACAAGTCATAGTGTTTTCGAAACTCGGCGTCGGTCTCAGAAAGAAGTGACAATGTTTCGTTTCGGGGTTGTTGGGATAGTCGAAGCAGAATCTGAACAGCCAAGTTTCCAAGCACCGGAAGACTCATTGAACGGATCATATATGTCGAGTTAGATGAGGCCTTCATAAGTTTATCCCCGCATTTCTCGGGCATCGGTGTAGCTGTAGCAGACAGAGAGACAGCGAGCGCCGGAGGAGGAGCCGAGCTGGGGCCGGATGGGTTTTCGAGCGAGCTATCATTGCCTATTTGGCTGTGCTGTTTCTCAAAATCGCCAAGCGCAGTTGCGAGGGCTGCTTTGATATCAAACGGTATATCCTGATCCATCGCATCAACGTGTTCAAGCTTGGGACGCTTGCCATTCGAGTCTTCGGGATCGGGGCTATGGGACCGTTTTGGAGGTTCTGTCAAAGCGGGAGACGCCTGGGGAGGCACGTTGGAAATCGCATGAGGGCTCGGCTGGGGCGGCGGGACTTGTACGAGTGGTTGGGAGATGGGTGCAGCGGTCGTCGAGGAGGGTTGAGGCTGGTGAATCGAGGGCGTCTGATAAGACGGGGGATTCGAGCTTTGTAGAGCCTGCTGAAGAGCATGGCTGAGGGAGGAAGCTTGTGACAATTGCTGCTGGGGAGGCTGGGCTGTCTGGCTCGGGGGTCCTTGAGACGACTGTAGGGCGTGGTTCAGTGGTGGCTGCTGTGCTTGTTGTGGTTGTTGCTGCACTGGCTGGGGTGGAGGAGCAGAAGCATCTTGGGTCGGTATCGACGGTGGTGTGGGCGTGGGAACGGGAGCTGGACCCGGAGCGGGAGCGGGAGTCGGAGTTGAAGCCGGGCTCTTGGCTTCTTCGGTATGCTTGCTCAGGGCAGCGAGGAGGTTGGCCTCGATGGCCGCTGAGAAGTTGAGGTCGGCCATGGTGAAGCAGAGGGAGGACCACGACCCATTGAACGCGACAACGGAGCGGTGTTCGTTGAAGGAGACTCGGGCCCTTGTCGCAAGGGAGCAGCGGCCTCCTGAGCCGGCGACCGGAGCAATCAGCGGCCGCGCGAAGGGATCGAGTCAGTCAAGAGAAATGGTACACGTGAAGATGCTACGGTATGGGATGGATATCAATTGGACAGACGGACGGTCGGTCGGTCGTGGATCGGCGTTGGTTGCTGGCCGTTGAGGTGTTCGGACATGGATTGGAGGAGCTGGTACGAGAAAAATTTTGCCCTTATTTCTAGCCCCAACGGGTTGATACACAACGTCCAGGCAATGCTAGCAAATTTTGGGAGGCGCGTCAAAAATTGCAGTGAGATCAACCGACGAGTGGCGGTCGGAGAAGGCTGCTAGAAAATGGCATTTGGTCGCAACGGACGGGTGCCAAAAACTGTGGAAATTCAAGGTTTCGTTGGCCTCATCCGACTGACAGAGTCAAACACCGTACTGCCCAATTCCATGATCAGTTCTTCCCTTCACAGGAGCTGCCTCGCTGGTCGTGAAGCAGACGAGCGAGGAGTCGCTCCTTCCTTACCAAGTACCGACATTAGGTGCTACGCTGGATGTTGTAGCGGTAACTGAACATCTGTTAGCAGTTATACGTGCTGGGAAGCTGGTATACTGTTAGGTTTGTGTTAGTCAGCGCTCTCGTCCCATTCACTCTAACAAACCTAGCCCCAGACGCTGGGCCCCACTTCGTAATTGTGCATGCTGCTCGGCTGCCCCTGCCGGTGGCCGTTGAGGTTCACGCTTTCCTTGGTTGCCCTTTTGGCTGCACTTTGTCAACTGAAAGTCAAAAAAGGTTCAACAACAGCAAAGTGAGCGGAAGTTCCACTTGACATGTGAGTGCCGACCTACTTCTTATACCTGATTCACAGCTGATGACAAAGAACCAAGATTGTTCGTGCTTGATTCAAAAACACCGACACACCCGTTTCGTAGGAACCATTGTCAAAGAACTGCAATGCACACCCTGCAGACGGGTAAGACCGGTCATCAATGGTAAGCAGACATTCCTGACTTATATCTACCTACGTCCAAAAGCAGTTCAATGTGTATGTACAGTATTGGATCATCATTGGTGATCTCTGTGCTGGAAAAGTATGCGGCGCACGAACTTGGAGTCTGCTTGCTCTGACCTAAGCCACGTTGTAAAGGAAATGTGGACGTCTCTGAGCATTCGTGATGATGGGTGACTTGTGCGTTGATGTCCTCCTACATTGTTTGGATTTTCGGAGTTGCTTTCTACCAAAGTCCATCAACCATGTACTGGAACGACATCCAATCCATCTTATTCGATGGCAAGTCGCCTCATAAGCTTGCTTACCATCTGCTTGGTCCGTATTATACACTATACATACTAGAACCCGGAGGCTCAATGGTGTGGAGATGGCCTCGTGTCATGGGAACGTCCAGATGCACGAATACGATCGTGATAGGTTGGACAAAGCAAACCTAGTTAACGCTGGCACCGCCATCCTGCACCAAGACCCCCCATGCTCCGGAGAGAGGGAAGAATCTCGGAGAGCCGGAAGTGATTGATGCCTTGTGGCTGCATATGTGTCCGTCCGTGGGGGAAGGGCGCCGAATCCGATGTATGTACACTACACATGGCCGCCAAGGTAGCATTTGAACGAACATCAGCTGGCATGCCCCTGGGCTTGGTTGTCGCTGGGTGCGGTTGGTGTTGTTGATGTTGTCCTTTCAAAAGTCCGGGGTTGGGGTTCAAGACGAAAAAGAGTCCACAGCGGCATCGCACATGGTCAACAACTCCACCCCAGGCGCTTCGCAGAACATTACCCCGAAAATTGAACTCTAGACGGAACCTGTTCCGGTTTCAGGAACTCCAACTACTAGTGTATGTACAGGCTCCTGGTTCAATTTTTGGCGAAAGTCAGAAAAACACTTGAGGTCGACACTCTTACAACCTGGATATTCTTCATATTCCTCTGAAAAGCATTGTCGGACTGGTTCAAGAAACGAGAAAAAAAAAAGGCCTTTGGAGATGGTGGTGGCTGGAACACGAGGATGGATGGGGGATGGGCGAACGGGTGGAACAGGGGGTGGACTTTGGGGCAGCGAGATCCGGTCCTGTCTGGAGAAATCTGCGGGGTAAGCACTGCATCACCTATGACATCCCAATGGCGCTGTTGTTGTAGTCGCCCACTGCTGGTCACTTGCGCCTCATTTTTCGTTTCTTCTGTTTTCTTTCTTTTGGAGAAGCTTGGGGAAACTGTCCAATGTGGATGAGCCCCTTCATCCGATTGATACTCTACACCTGGAGGGACGGTCGAGAAGAGGCTGTCGGCCCTATTGATCATCAGCCAAGGAAAGGGTTGAGACGTCACGTGTGATTGGCTGTGCTCCAGCCCGGCTTCACTCTCAAACAACGATTGGCCACGCGCAGGAAGATCCTGGAAGCGGACTTTGCGCTTACTGGCGGGCCCCCTTTTCCGCACTGACAAGGGGAATGCGGGGGAGGCACGCGGGGAAAGAGTATGGAGACTGTGGGGACCCCATAGCGACGACGGCAACGATGACAGCCCCGACGTGGCCATGATTGAACGCCGATCCGACTACCCTTGCTGCTTGGTAATCCCATCACAATAGGGCAATCATGAATGGACATGCAACCTCTCAGCCTCCCGTCGGTCTCTCTCTTTCCGTGTCGCTGGACAAGTTATCCGTTTCCAGAAAATAAGACGTACTGTACCTCTTTACGGTAACCATATGTGGTGTGTCCTGTTGTCTTTTGTACTATGTAGGTAGGTACTTAGGTTCAACTGAACATCAAGATAAGGATCTGATCGAGCTTGATGAACGACTCGAGATCCGCAGTGTTGGTTTCGTATCGATCCCGTCTTGGGTGCCAAGGACGAGACGGGAGGTGGGTGGCACTTGGCCACACCCACACCCAAGACCTTTTCAGACTGGTTTCAACCGTCAGCCGCCCACGCTAACGTCGCCCGGCATCATTGACCCCGCTCCGTGTTGCGGTCATCCTCCAGGGGGACCCGACCTAGTGTACCTACCGCCCGCATTATCACGATCCACCTCGGGCGCAAAGAGGAACAAAGACGGTAAGCAGGTACTGTAGGGGTATGTACTCGAGTGCCCAGACTCGACTAGTCTCCAAATCTACTGCACATGCGCCGACTACTTGAACCTCTCCCTCCCACCACCTCGTCGTGCTTTTCTGTCCCTCCTATCTCCAAGTCGTCAACTATTTCTTCTCCTTCATCAAGTATTTAACCGGAACACTCTCCCAGAGTTTCGAGTTTGTGTTCTATTCCAGCCTTGCTCTCTTCTCTCTTCAGTTCTTGTCTCTTCTTATATACCCCCCCATCACCGTACCCCACTTCTCCATTAGCTTCTGTCACAATGTCTTCCAACGTCTTTGTTGAGCTCAAGACGCCGATTACCGGCACCTACAAGCAGCCCACCGGCTTGTAAGTTCCCATCCACAGCTCTCTCCTCCCCCAAGTTGCTCCCCAAGCACGAGGGCTAACCACAATACGCTACCAGGTTCATCAACAACGAGTTCGTCGAGGGTGTCGACAAGAAGACCTTCGAGGTCATCAACCCCGCTACCGAGGAGGTCATCTGCTCCATCCACGAGGCCACCGAGAAGGATGTCGATATCGCTGTCGCCGCTGCCCGCAAGGCTTTCGAGGGTGTCTGGCGCGACGTCACTCCCCAGCAGCGTGGCATCTACCTCCTCAAGCTCGCCGACCTGCTCGAGAAGAACCTCGACCTCCTTGCCGCTGTCGAGTCTCTCGACAATGGCAAGTCCATCACCATGGCCCGTGGCGATGTTGGCGCCGTCGTCGGCACTATCCGCTACTACGGCGGTTGGGCTGACAAGATCGAGGGCAAGACCATTGATATCTCCCCCGACTCCTTCCACTACACCAGGCAAGAGCCTCTCGGTGTTTGCGGTCAGATCATCCCCTGGAACTTCCCTCTCCTCATGCTTGCCTGGAAGGTCGGCCCTGCCCTGGCTACCGGTAACACTATCGTCATGAAGACCGCTGAACAGACTCCTCTCTCTGCTCTCGTCTTTGCTCAGTTCGTCAAGGAGGCCGGTTTCCCTCCTGGCGTTCTCAACATCATCTCCGGTTTCGGCAGAATTGCTGGTGCCGCCATCGCCTCCCACATGGACATTGACAAGGTTGCCTTCACCGGCTCTACCCTGGTCGGCCGCCAAATCATGAAGGCTGCCGCCGAGTCCAACCTGAAGAAGGTCACCCTCGAGCTTGGTGGCAAGTCCCCCAACATTATCTTCAACGACGCCGATATCGACCAGGCCATTGACTGGGTCAACTTCGGTATCTACTTTAACCACGGCCAGACCTGCTGCGCTGGTTCTCGTGTATACGTCCAGGAGGGTATCTATGACAAGTTTGTGGCGGCCTTCAAGCAGCGCGCCCAGCAGAACAAGGTCGGCGACCCCTTCCACGACGAGACCTTCCAGGGCCCCCAGGTCAGCCAGCTCCAATATGACCGCATCATGGGGTACATCAAGGCCGGTAAGGAGGAGGGTGCTACTGTCGAGACTGGTGGTGAGCGCCACGGTGACAAGGGCTACTTCATCCAGCCCACCATCTTCACCAACGTCCGTCACGACATGAAGATCATGAAGGAGGAGATCTTCGGGCCCGTCTGCGCCGTCGCCAAGTTCTCCACCGAGGAGGAGGTTATCAAGCTCGGCAACGACTCCAACTACGGCCTTGCTGCTGCCGTCCACACCAAGGACCTCAACACTGCCATCCGCGTCAGCAACCACCTTAGGGCTGGTACCGTCTGGGTCAACACCTGTAAGTATACCTGCTTTGTACCGGATGGAGTAACGTTGCATCGTGCTAACCGAAATGTGTCCCAACAGACAACGCTCTTCACCACCAGCTTCCCTTCGGTGGTTACAAGGAGTCCGGTATCGGTCGCGAACTCGGCGAGGCTGCTTTGGCCAACTACACCCAGTGCAAGTCTGTTGCTATCAAGCTCAACTAGGCAATCCAAGTGTAGCCGACTTCACGATCACATAAATACAGTAAAACAGCAAAAATACCATAATTACAGGAAGGATGGTCAGCGACAGGAGCCGGGTCCGGTGTTATTTTTTACCTGGTGTCTAGGGAAAGGGGGACAAAACCTGGGGCCTAGGGTTGTACTACTTGACATCTATGATATCCCATATGAGAGCAATGAATTTTTATGAACACAAAAACTGATCCCGCCCTACTGGCTTGCTTCTTTGTGAGATGTCGTAAGACCATTGTGTTGGGTCGCTTTGCGGTGGGTCCATTGGCTGAATAGGTGTCTGCCAGATTTGTATGGCTGGAGGAAATCGTGTGGAAAAATCCACCGTGCTTACCCCGAATCTAAGCGCCCTTTTTTCCACCAAGCTGGCAGACACTGGCCGGTAAATTTCCACCACCACCTATACACTTCCTGAGTTCTCGTAGATCAAATGATTGGCCTTTCATTGCCTCGTACGGATACTTCTTACTCAGGAAAAAGATTGATGAAGAGAGGAAACTATGTCGCGTCCTACAACGTAGTTTACGAACTTTCAAGGTGTTCCAAGACTGTTCGTTGCTCGCTCGAACTCAGTGTCAGGCACGCTAGCTGGGTATTTAATCACTTGCTGATCATACAGTTCAAAACAGCATTATGACGGGTAAAAGATCTCAAATTCGCTAAACTGCGGTTGACAGGTCCGGAGCTTAATGTCAAACCAAATCTATCTATCTCTACCTAAACTAGGTATCTAAGGTAGTCCAGCTACCTGAGGTCCATCTGAGTGGTCCTGCCGCGCACAACAACTGAATCCGAGCCTTGTGTTGCGTAGGTAGATACGCATCCCTTTAATCTACCTAGGCTGCGGGAGCCACCCTGGTCGTCTGAGATTCCGTAATGGCACTCTCAAGAGCTTGTATCTTTGGGGTGATGTAATCACTGAGGGTCTGGACATTCTTGAGAAACGTGTCCTTGTCGTCGGTTGGCATGTTGGCTGGCTTAGTTGCTAGTGGGGGGTCAAAACGTTGGTTGTTCCAAAAAAAAAAAAAAAAAAAAAAAAAAAAAAAAAAAAAAAAAAAAAAAAAAAGGAAAGAAACAATCGAGGACGATGGGGAAGAGAGAATACATAAGTAAGTACCTTCGTCGATATATTTAATCAATTCATCCCACTCAGCCTTGATCTCTACGGATTGAGTGCCGACGAGCTTCTTAAACAGGTCTTGGAGTTTCTTCTCTTGCTCTTTGAGTTCCTTAAAAAGAGCCGCTTCCTCGTTCCGTTGATTCCATCCACACATTGCCATAATTGACTGGAGGCTTGAGAAACTGTCTAGTACATAGTCTGCGCGGCTATCCATCTTGTGCTGATACTGGTGGGCTGATCTTTGTGAGGGTTTACTTGCTGAGAATGAAGGGCTCGAAGTTAAAAGGGCTTGTGATGGTCAATTGAGTTGCTGTTATGGCCCTGCCAAGTCGATGGCGAAGATAGGATGTTCTGTAGAGTATGGCAGGAGATGAAGACTGGGGAGGCATCTTTATACCTCTAGAAGATGTCTCTTCACAGAGGTGTGGTGATGTTCGAGGCTCATGAAGCATAATTGACACACAAACTGTGCTTCTTTTGAGTGTCTGTATTCGGCACTGATTATGAAAGAGATCACCAACGTAAGGTACATGTTGAGGTGATATCGGTTGAATTAGTGTTGGTGTGATTGATTGCCCTTGGAAGTCTTTGACCGGCACTTGTCATCTCTAGATCTAGGCTGCATCACTGCCTTCTCCTGGCCTTGGTCGAAGCCATCGCTGATGTCAACGATGAGATGGAGCTCAAAGAAACAAACGGGAACATGAATCAATGTTGGCACGGCACGAGGACGGCTGTCAATGTCAACACAGGTGGTTAGTGATATCCAGTTTGTCACAGATGGTAGTCGGCTCGTTGGGGCAGCGTGCCTTCTACCTAAGTTCCTCGGTGGGTATGAGTCCCGACCGGTAAACATATGGAGTGAACCACAAAGCGATTGGGCCAGATTTTCACCCGAGAAAAAGCGCATCATGAAATGTGAAACGAGTGGCTTCAGTGATGGAGTTAGTTGCTTTACTGCACTCAATCTGCGTGGCCGGCGCTGTTTAAGATCGAACAGCCCCCTTGCCTTCTCTTCCAGTACAGATGCTGATATCAACAGGCAAGATCACGTTCACCAGATGGTTTCGGGAAAAGGCTCATAATGCACTTACGTGTCCTCACCATCCTACGGAGGGCTTAACTATACCTGTGCACCACATTCCCGGTAGTCACCTCCCAGTTCAACGATGATCGAAACCAACGGCGTATTTCGAAGGATCAAGACATACCTTGGAGTGCCAAACATGACCAATTTGGGGATGCTTTCCGTGTAGGAAATAGGATGGATGATTCGAGTGCGTCACTGGCTCGCTTGTCGAGACACTCCGTTGAGCTTTTCTGCTGTCTTAACTTGCAGAATGCAATGCGAATTAGCACAGCCGCTTGCGATTACTAACTCGATACCTTATTTCTCCAAATGACTGCCATCCAGACAGATGTTAGTGAACTTGATAGTTTCCACTTGCAATGATCTGATTAATGAACACCCAGCTCCCACTACATGAGCCACGAGGTCCACAATGACTCGAAAGCAGCAACTTTATATAAGAAACACGCTCGCCTTTCCCAACTGAAGATTAATTTCCGAGCATCAAGCATCGCGCATCGAGCATTGACCGTAACACGAGCAAAATGTCTACTTCCGCACTCCCCAATCAACCCAAAAAGTCCATCCCTATCTCGCTGAGCCTAAAAATTAGCGAGGAAGACCGCACCTGCCTCCTCGAGGATGGCGCAGAACCGCTCCTTCCATCGTTCCGCAAACTATTCGAGAAACAGGAAGGCAACAATAACACCAAAGCCGACCAGGGGGAGGCCGCAATTCCTCCATCACTCGATATTTCCAGCCGCATCCGTCTATTAGACATCGTCAGACACGATTGTGATCCCCAACAAGAAGATCTCACCTCTGAAGAAAAGTCAGAATGGGAACACCGTCACAAGCGATGGCTAGGGCACCTCGCCAATGCGCTCACCGTGATTATGATCTCCCACTGGACCTCCACCCAAGACTCCGACTCCAGTGATAGCGACGACAACAGCGCCGCGGCAGGTACATCTACAGATGTTGCCGAGAACGAGGACGAGGCAGATAAACAATGGGAAATGGATGCGCTACAAGATGCGCACGAACTCAGCGACCGCCTGATGAAAGAACCCAAGCGGTCCCGTTCGTGGGTCAAGTACCTGGGTCTCGGTGTACAGGAGCGGACTTTTACAGGGTCTGATTTCCAAGAGCCGTGTGCGCTCGCTGGTTTGGCCGATGGATTTGTAAGTTACTTGCGGAAAGACAAGGTGGGGAGTAAGCAACAACGCAAGGGGCTGAGGGCTCTCATGAAAGCGTTGGGGGAGGATATAGAAGAGTGTGAATCGCTTGAGGACTGGTTGGTGACTAGTCTCATGCTGTTCCTGGGGGCGGCGGAAGTTCTTCGGCTGCAGGAGAAACCGACGAGACAAGCGGCTAAGCCTGTGGTTCTATTTTTGAGAAACTATGTAGCGTCGGTGTTGCTGGTGGAGTCGGTTTATGGGGGAGATGGAAAGGCGAAGACGGAAGATGAAGGTGGGTATGTTGTTGTCTAACGGATCAGAGGGGGGCCGATCATGGTCGCATAAAAGGCAGAGGGAATGGCTGAAGGAATAGGAAGCCTGATGAGGGGAGAGAAGTAGGGAATCCGACGGTGTATTCGAAATGCAGTAGATAGAAAGAGGAGAAGGTGGCCATGGTGCTGAAAAGAAGAGAGAAGGGGGCAATTTCAATCCGTTCTTTTTTATTCTAGGTGATCCGCTGCTTTCCTAGAATTTCCAGTGTGCTTTGGCACGTCTTCATTGGCCTGTTGGTTCATAACCGCTTTGTGTTGTTTTATGCTGCGTAACCTCACACCTACCGTGTGTGTGTGTGTCGCGGGTGGAGTGACGTCGGCCTTTGTCGGATTCGGGACCTGTACCCCCCACGCCCATGTTTGCCATACCCTCGCGGCTTTCGTGCGGCTCTTGCGCGGCTCATAATATAGGCGATAATTTGACGGCGCCTGATATACAAACGAAACGGACGGCTTGATGATGGCCATGAAGATGGTTTATAGAAAGGGGGTCAAGTTCGCTTTTCTAGGGTACCTTATATATTTGATCAATTCCTCACATCCTCGACGAGGCCAAAGGAGGACCAATCGCTCTTTCCCACCGCCAAACGCCAGACCCTTATATCCACCGCCAAACGCCAGACCCTCTTTACACCCCCATTATCTAGCTAGCTGTCGAGTCGCTAGCGAGCCTAATAAATAGTTAGAATTAATTAATTTTATTAATAACGAAGCTATTCACACTCGTGCGCCTGTAATTACCTGCTGTAATTTATTATGCTTCGTACTATTATTAAGAAGACCGACCCCCGGGCCGCCGCCGCCGCCGCTGCTATTGTAGCGTTCGGTAGGAAGCGTTGTACTAGTTAGGCGGCGGATATTAACCGGGATTGCGAAGCTATTAATAATTTATAACCTCTACTATCCTTTCCTATAAGGAAGAACCTTTTACGGTAATATAAAAAGAATTGTAAAGTAGCGGACCCTAAGTCCGAGCTGGAGGAAGTAAGGCCTCCTACCGCTAATTCGAAGGGTAAAGGTAAGGCTACTACCCCCCCCGTCGAACCTATTCCTATTCCGAAGAAAATTATTTTTAAAATTACGAAGAAGGCTGCCTCCGTTATTCCTACTCCCAAACTAATTTCTAAGCTAACCTCTAAACTAATTTCTAAATTAGTTCCTAAATTAATTCCTAAAGCTATTCCTATCCTAAAGAAGCCGCCTCCTAAAAAGAGCGTTACTACGCTTAAACTATCTAGTTCTTATAAAATTATACTAAAGACTCTAATATTAACCTCGAAGTATAATCCGAGGATTATTCTATTTAAATTTAAATGCCCTCCTCCAAAAATAATTGAAATTTTTAGTACCTATTTTAGGACCGGCTCGAATAACGGATAAAGGTAGGAAGATAAATAAAAATAAAAATCCGTAGAGGATAATAATAAGGAAGATAAGTAAGAGTCTATAGAGGATAATAATAAGGAGGATAAAGGGGAGGATAAAGAGGAGGATAAGGAGGAGGATAAAGAGGAGGATAAAGAGGAGGGGGATAATATAGGGGATTTATTTATAAATATAATAATTAATATAATTAAAAATAGCGAGGATAAAGAGATACGAACGTCCCCCGTTCGCTGGCCTATATTAATATAGAGGGTAAAGCGGTTATCCTACCGGGATTATTTATTTTTATTCTTATTGCTTACTAATTCGTCTATTCAAACGCCTAATATTCTATTTCGGGCAACCCTTATAGTCCCCTCTATTATAAAGCTATTTCTAGTAATAGTACCTACTATTATAAAATTACTTCGGGTAATATTTATTATTATTACTACTATAAGAAAATCTTAAGTAACTCCTATAATCCCCGCTATTATAGAGCCTCCTCCCTAAAAAATACTTACTAATCTTAATCTAAAATTATCCTTAGATTATTCCTATAATAACCCTATCCCTATCGATATTATAATAATTATTAACATTACGTATATTATTAAATCGTTTAAAATTAAGCCGTTTCTATTTATAAACCGAATTATTATAATTAATATTAATATTATATAAAATAAGTATAATTATATTAGCCTAGAATTAATTAATAAATTTAATACCGCCTGTAAAAGCGTGATCCTACGAGTGATAAGACAATAAGACTAGAAGCCACAAATTAAAGTAATATTAAGTATAAGGAGGAGAAGGAAGCTAGCAAACGAGGGCATTGCGGTTCTAAATATATAAGTTAGAGTTGCCACTCGTTACCGCCTTCCTAATCCATCTATCTTATCGATAAGAACATAAGCTTTATTCCATCCGATGTATTATAGTGCCCTCTACTAGGCTCCCATTGCCCAGTGCCCAATTGACTGGGAATCTGTCTAGCTATATTATAATATTACCCCCCCCCTCGAAGTAAGGCTCAGCCCTAGAGCCGAAAGAAGAGAAGATATTAAAATAAAAGATAATTACTAATTATATAAAAATCGTATCGTTATAGACCTATTGCGGCGGTATTAATTTAGTTTGCGATGGGACTAAAATGCTAAATTCTATGCTAAGTATTGTAGCTAAGGTTCTTCAGTCTGGTTTAGTACGGATGTTAGAAAGCGTAAAAAAAAATATTCCCCCTAATCGGACTCGAATAGACTACCTTCTTAGGTAGAGGATAAATATTATTAAGTTTAATTATATTTTTATTAACGATATAAACTGTTATTCTATATTATTATACTATATAACCAATACTATAGCCTATAATAGTATTTTTAGTCCTTTATTTTATAAATCCCCTTATTGTATCTTTTTTCTTTTTTTCATTCCGTCGCTCGGTAGGTTATCCTCTCTATACTCCTTCGCAATTGTACTATTTTCTATCGCTCTCAATTATATTACCAGCCTTTTTAGAAGTCTAGGTTTTTCTTTATTTAACGGGTTATTATAGTACTCCTTTAACTTTACAGCTATATTCTTAAATCCTCCTACTTAATACTATTCGGGGTTTAAATCTTATCCTTTCTAATCTACTTAATATTAGAATTCCCTATTAATTAATTGTAATAATATAATTTTCTCTACTTCCTATTCTTCTTTATTATTAACGATTTCCCCTAGCGGGTTCTCTCTCGCTTGCCCGGGCAAAGGGTTTCTAGGGTCCCTTCTAAGCCTATTTATATAGAATACTTTTATTCCTCTCTATATATCTAATACTATAAATTCGTATAAATAGCCTACTATCTTTATAATTTTATAAGGCGTCCTAGTGAGTAGGAAGTCTAATTTATCGTTCGGTCTATCTATTACCTAATTCTTTTTAATAATAAAGATTTTATTCCCCATTTAAAAATCTGGTTTGTATTAATAATAATTTACTTAGTTAATTTATTATACTTATATTCGTATAATTGCTTCTCTCGCTAATTATTATATTTTTTCTAGCTTTCTTACTATTTCCGCCGCTTTTTCCCGAAATAATTTCTCCCTTATATTCCGAACTTCTATTTATTATTCCTAATCGATATTTAGTAAATTTATTTTATAGCCGAATATAATTTTATATAGCGTTATCCCCTTTAGGCTATTATAGGGTAGAGAGCTTTATATAATATTTAACGCTAGTAGGAGGTCCAATTAGTCGTCCTAATTGTATAAAATAAACGGCCGTAGTTATTAATTAATATATTAATTTATAATCTCTACTTATCCCGCTATTTACGAATGTCCGGTATTGTTTAGTTTCTAGCGTATATTTAATAAGCGGGCTAATTCCTAATTAAATTCCGATATAAATTGGGGGCCTCTATCGTTTATTACTTCCTTTAGTAAGCTAAATACTCTATATAAACCTTTTTAATAATATAGGCCTATTACTTATTTCCTTATTATTATATTCTTATACGGGATATATTAGGATAGTTTAGAGAACCGGTTAATTATAATTAGTACGTTATTAAAGCCTTTTTTATCTTTTAATATAATTTTAAAATTTATTATTACTAATTGTTATACCCAATAATTGGGTAGTACCACTATTATTTTTATTAAGTTAGGTATTTTATTTCTAAGTATTTTTAAAGTATAATATATTTAATAGTTATTTATAAACTGGTTAATATTTATTATTTAACTGGGCTACTAGTACTTTATACTAATAATCTTTCTTATTTTATTTCTCCCTGGATATCCTATTAGTATAGTATTATAATATTCTTTAATAATTTCGGTCTGTAAATATTCTATATCCGGTATAATAAATCTCCTATTATATAATATTAAATTTTATTTCTTACTTAGATATAGATTTTCTAAGACTACCTTCTCTCTATATATATTTAGAGAAGAATCGCTCTTATTAGTATATAATAGTCTCTCTATAAGTAAATACCTTTCTACCGTATTCGGCGCTTCCGGTATTTTATTGTCTCTCTATTTTAGATTAATAAAATAATATAGTCTATTGTTAAATATCGCTTATATTTCCGCACGGGGGGTATCTTCTTTATTACTAATATATACGAATCCTCTACTAACTAGGTCTAACTTCAATATTCTTAATATTCGTTAGGCGTCTCTCTTTTCTAATACCGTTTTAAAGTCTTCTAATTTCTAGGATAGAGTATTGGCCGCTATATTATCCTTCCCTAGTTAGTAGATTATTTTAAAATTATATTTTAATAAAAGTTCTAACTATTTAGCTTATTTTAAATTTAATAGCTTTTTTATAGTAAAATATTCTAGTATTTAATAGTCCATAATAATAGTAAAGGGTCTATCGGTCCCTTTTAATTCGGGGCGCTAGATTTTTAGACCTTTAATAATTACTAGTAATTCTTTATTATATATAGGGTAATTGAATTCTACTAGCGCTATAATTTTAGAGTAGAAGGTAATAGGGTACTATTCCTCTCCTATTCCTTCGTTAGTCTTTAATATTTTTTATAATAATATTCCTGTATAAATTTTATTGGACGCGTTTATTTCTAATTTTATTTCGTAGCCGTACGTATAGTATATTAATACTAGTACCTTTAGTAAAACGTCTTTAAATTCGTTGAAGGATTTTTTATATTCATTTAACTATTCGAATATTTTATCCTTCCTTATAAGTAATATTAATAGTCTCGCTATTCGGCCGAAGGCTTTTACGAACTTTCGATAGAAGTTATAGAATCTTAAGAAGGCTTGTACCCCTTTTAAATTCCTTAGTATTATTTATTCCCTTATTACTATTAGCTTTTTAGGGTCGATAAATATTCTTTCCGTACTTATAATAAATCTTAGAAACTTCGTTTATTTAATATAGAATTTATATTTATTTATATCTACTTATAAGCCTGCGGTGTGGAGGCGGTTTAATACCGTTTTTATATAGTTCCTATAGTTAGTAATATTTTTCGAAAATATTAAAATATCGTTAATATACGTACTATAAAAGTTCTAACATCCTATTAGAGTATTATTAATTAGCCTTTGAAATAACGAAGGCCTTCTATATAGGCTAAATAGTAGTACTTTATATCGGTATACCCCAAATCCTGTCCAGAAAATTATTAGGTCCTCCTAACCTAGCGTTATTCTAATTTAGTAGAATGCCTATCGGATATTAATTTTTATAAAGATTTTAGATTTATTAATTTATATTAAAATTTCTTCAATAAGAGGAAGTAAGTAACGGTCCTTCTTAGAGATGGCGTTTAATTTTTAGTAATCAATGTAGAATTGTAGGCCTCTATTCACCTTTAGAATAAATAGTACTAGTATAACCTAAGGGGTTAAATTAATTTTAATAAATCCTTTTTTTAAATTTTCCGTAATATACTTCCTACACTCCTCTAATTTGCGAAGGGTTATACAATATAGTAGATTAATTCCTAATTCCTCTAGCCTATATCCCTCTTCTAATTCAATCTTATAATCTATTATCTTTTTATAGTAAGGTAGGGTATTAGAGTCCACCTTATTAAAGACTTCTAATTCCTCTAGGGTATAGTAGTCTTTAGGGATTTTAACTATTACTTTCGCCCTATCTTCGGTAATATCCTATTATATTAGTTTGCCTTAATAACGGAATAAATCGATAATACTATCGATTTCGTATAAGTTAATTATAAGGGGTGCAGCACAGTTGGCACAAATGCTAGCCTCAATCAATCGATAAGGTTCTACGAAGAAGGAAAGAGGGTAAAAGAGCGCCCTCTGGGCGGGCATGGCCGGCTGTCCTTTTCAAGGGACGTGCGCGCGCACGGGCCATTGTAGTGCCGCAGCGGCAAGCAACCTAATTGGTCGCATCAGCTGCCGGCCGGTTGAGACTCGGACTGGCGAGACTGCTAGTCACTCCAGCCACGGGCAGCAAGCCCCATAACATTAGTAACCTTTAGCTTAGCCTTATATTTTTTAATATATTTATTAAAAATCTTTGTATTAATTATTATTAAATCGATTAGTTTAACTTTAGTTTACGATTATTGCCTTTTAAGTTGGTAGAGCCCTTTCTCATTTCTTATAGGGAAGGGGTTAAATTCTAGGTTTCCCTTCCTTTCTTTTTTATCTAACGCTTTAGATTCTTCTTTTTAATTTTAAAATTCCCTTTCTATAGCGTTGAAAGTCTTTTTATAAGCGGAGTCCGATAGTAGGTAGTATAGTTTAGTTTAAAGTATTTTAGTAGGACGTTACTTTAGGGATTCTTTTATTAATAGCGTTTTAGGAGCTTCCGTAAAGTCTTTTATATCCTTTTTAAATTTTTCTAATTCGTTTAAATACGCCCTTATAGTAATTCTATCTCTTCTTCGTTTATCCTTATCCTCTATAACCTTCGTTCTATAGTCTATATTTTCTTAGTATATTGGATCGTACATCTTCCTCCCCGGATTACCGATTTTAATATCTTTTATTTCTCTTAATACCAAGATTATAATTTTAGGGAAAATGAGCTTTCTAGTTCTATAATTAGAAAGTATATCGTTCTCCGCTAGCTATATTTTTCCTAGGATTATATCCTTTTTTATTTAGGGTAATACTACTATCTACTACTTATTATATTAGAACCCTTAGACTTATAAGTACCCCTTTATAACTTTAGTAATAGTATTTAATTATAATTTTTTGTACAATATTACGTACCCCGGCTCAAAGTCGCTATATTCGTTTAATTATAATTTCTTTAGTTTAGCGGCGAAGCGTTTATTTATTAGGATATAAGTATTTATTCTAATATTAATAAGTATACGGTAGGTAGTAATAGATAATTTATTATTAATTATAGTATATTTAATAAAAAACGTCCTTCCGTCCCCTAAATACTTTCTTAGGTCGAAATTTAAATAAACCTTATTTATTTAGTATACCTCCTAATTATCCTTCTTATTTATATTACCAATCGATACTTCCTTTAGGGTAGAAATTATTCCCTAGGTTATTAGTTTTCCGAATTTGAATCTAAGTCCGTTACTTTAGAACTTAAATTCCGTTTATCCGCTTTAAATTTACTAATATTTATTATTTTAAACTCGGATTTATTAATCTATTCCGCGGTAGGTGAATTTAATATACCTTAAATAGTATTAATAATAGTATTTAACTCTACTTCAATATTAAATATAATAACCTTCGCCTTCTTAAGGTAGGTAATAGACTAGTATCTAACTTTATAGTAATTAAAATAACGGTTCTTTACAGCTAGCTTTTTTATCTCTTCGAAGTTAGGTCGTTAGTATTTTAAAGTAGGACTAAATATTTTAATTAAGTTTCGGAAAGTAGTACGAATATATAATTTTTTATTCTTTAGCTTCTATTTATCTCTTTTAATACTAGGGTCGAATATTTATAAAAGACAGGTATAATTTTTAAAAGTCGTTTCGTACTTTAGGTATATAATTTCTATAAATATTCGGAACTCTTTAAATACTTTATATTTTATATTACTTTTCTAAAGCTCCTAGGGAATATAATATTGCCCCGCTAATTGTACGAATTTAGATTTAAAATCTTAGAAGCGATCTAATAGTTTTATTTTCAATTTTTTGAAGTCTCCTATTGCTTTTTCTTATATATTATAATTATAATAGTTATTCTATAGGTATACTAATAGGTTGTCTACCGTTAAAATAGCTTTAGGATAATTATTATTAAGGTAGGGTAATATATTTTTAGTAATTATTCCGCTTAATTAGGATAGAACTTCGCCGATCTTTACCTCCTTATCCCTAAAATAGTCGGCGTTTACCTGCAATTTATTCTTTATTTATAATATCTAAATATTAAATAATATTCTATTAGTTTATAAGTTATTATTAAATTTATTTATATTAAGTATTTTTATTATTCTTTTTTCTCCCTTTCTTTAAGTCTTTAATAGTCCGATGGGCGTATATCTTCTTAGAATATACTTTTTAGAGGGTAGTTATAGGATTTTAGGCGGGACTGGGGGGTTACCTTCCTTATTTGTAGATTCATTATCTAAGTTATTATCCGGGTTTCTAACTATATTAATAGTTTTATTAAGTATTCGGGTAGTAGCAGTTACGGGAATTAACACTTCGGCGTTAGGAGGAAGAGGATCTTTATATTTATTTCTTATCCTTACCTAATTAGAAGTATTATTGAAGGTTATTATACGTTTATTTAATAATTAATTATTCTTTTAGGTAGGTTGGGGTTAGGGAAATATATTTATAAAGGAGGCGACTATTTAAGTAAGGATTCGGTTCTATTCCTCCAATTTTTTAAATTATTATTCGAACTCCGGCGGAATTGTATCTTTTAGCGACTATTTTTTTCCTTCTAGGCTAAATTAAATAATATTATAATATAATTATTCGTTCTCCAATAGTAATTTATATATTTAATTAGCGAAATAGAGTACCTATACATTTAATTACGTTATTTCGCAATTCGCTCTTCCTAAAAAATAGATTAAATTATTTAGAATATTATTAGAAGCTTCCTTATAAATCCCTTACGTACGGACCTCTTTCTATATAATATTAGGATTTCTATTGTAAATTTTATAGAAAATTCAGTTATTAATAAAACGGTCGATTATATTAAATTAATAAATAGTTTTACTATTCTCAATATATTAGAATATTAATTTAAATAGTATAATTAGTTCGTTATTTTTCTATTTATTGTATTAAGTTTCGTCGATTATTATTATTCTCTTTTTTATTTTATTAGCTAACTAGGTTGGAGTAATTATAAAGGAAGGGAATTTTATTCTAGGGTAGAGGCGTTTAAAATAGTAATTCTATAGGTCCGAAATTATTATAGGACTATTTATTTTATTCTTATTCGTAATATTAGTTTCCGCCTCCTCCTTAAATAGAATTTCCTCTTCGTTTTTTACCTTCCGAAAGATTGTAGAATTAAGGGTGTAATAGAATTTATTAGGATTTGTAATATATTTAGTATTTTAATTACTATTTAAATTAGCGGGGAATTTAAGCTTTTTCGGGGGTAATTACCGACCTTTCTATATTTTCCGATTAAAAAGCGCTCCCAGTACGACGGGTTTTATTAGTAATAGGGTAAGGGGTTTTAGAAGTATAGTAATATTTGGGTTTAATATAGTATATCCTTAGAGGTTTTTAAATTTCTTTTAAATATTTTTAAATATTACTTGAGGGTCCTTTAGAATATCTTCCGGTTTAATATACTTCGAATAGGTAAATAAATTGTTAATAGTTTCTATATAAGGGTATTAATACGAAATTTTAGTAGGGGTTCGTAGAGCGCCGCCCTATAGGTTGGTTGTAAAGCCGTCGGCTTTAAGCGTAGATACTATATCCGGCCGGGTCTAATTTATAATATTATTATCTTTCCTACTTCCGAATTAAATAAAAGGGTTAGCGAATTTTATAATTGGACTAAAATTACCTTAGTTATTGGCGGTTTGGTTGAATAAATCGACTTTTTACTCGTATTAAGAGTTGGGGTTTAATATAAAACTGTTCGAATTAGAATTATTACTTCTATCTTGGGCGTTGGATATTGTATAATTAATTCAATCTAAGGTATGGACGGGGGGGTTTGGGGGTTTGCTCGTTCGATTAGCTACCGTAGTAATTTGATCTCTCTAAGGAGACTTAGTAATTCTTTTCGATAAATAATTATAGGTTAGCTATTCGGTATACGTTAATAAAGTAGGATATTATAATATTATCCCCGGTTAAGAAAAGGATAATATTTAATATTATGTGAAAGTGTGATTCTACGAGTGATAAGATAATAAGATTAGAAGCTATAAATTAAAGTAATATTAAGTGTAAGGAGGAGAAGGAAGTTAGCAAACGAGGGTATTGCGGTTCTAGATATATAAGTTAGAGTTGCTACTTGTTACCGCCTTCCTAATTTATCTATCTTATCGATAAGAATATAAGCCTTATTCTATCCGATGTGTTATGGTGCCCTTTGCTGGGCTCCTATTGCCTAGTGCCCAGTTGACTGGGAATCTGTCCAGCCATGCCATGACACCGCCTTAAATTTAATATAAATCGGACTCCGTAAGGCTATTTATAATAACTACCTAGCAATATAAATCCTTAATAAGGTTATACTCTATATAATTGAATATACAGTTATATTTACCAATTAGAGGACGAATATATCCAAACGGGTACTTTACTTATATCGAATTAATATATTCGAAAATCCGAAGTATTAATATAGGCAATTTAATATAAATTATATACTACGTACCTTTGTACGTTAAAAGCTTCTAACCAGCCGTTATTACTTTAATATAACTTATATATTTCGGTTCTTAGAAGTTCCGTCCACCCTAATTCCGCCGGCTCCCGTACTAGCAATACTAATTCGAAATATTTACAATCCTTTAAAGCTTAATAACTTATACTTTAATATACTAATAACTATAGTCCCTCCTCTAATAGTAACTATACTAACGAAAACGCTAGGTTCCGGTCGGAAATTAGTCTCGAATATAATACTATTAAAAATTATAATATTAAACGCGTTCGACGGCTATAAATTACAAATAGTATAGGCGGAGGCCGCGGCGGTATAATATAGTAGAATAAGTACTATTTAGAGTATTTATAATAGTACTATTATAATTAGTAATATATTTAATACCGTATTATATACTAGGGGGTTCCGAATCCTTATTAGTATTTAGACCTATAAATTAGGGTATAAGTATAAAAACTATAATAAAAATATTAATTCCTTACTATATTTCGTAATAAATAGGAATAATATATACTATTATTTTACCCCCAACGAAGCTAGAAAGTAGGCGAAGGAAATCGAGATAGGTTCAACGATAGCGTATATACCGCCTTCTTAATTAATAGAACGGTTTATAAAAACGGAGGAGGAAGAAACTAATAATAATAATAATATTATTATAAATAGAGGCTAGGGTAAAAGTAAAGGGAAAATACCTATATATATTAATATTATTTAAAATAATACTATACCTAATAATCTACTTAATATTCTAACTTAATTAATAATAGTTAGGGAAAGAGATTTAAAGGAGGGTACGCCTTACTACTAATACCCTTCCTATCTACTACTTCTACTATTTCTATATTAATTTCCCCCCCTTCCCTCCTCTTATACTATAATTACCGGCCCCTTATCAACTCTATCTTTATACCTTAATTATATATTTTATAATTATCCCCAAATTACTAATACTAAAAGTACCCTCCCTTTAATACTATTATTAATAATAGTACTAATAATAGTACCCTCTATTATACTATCCTTACTACTACTTATAGCCCCATCTAATTTAAATAATAGCGAATTTATCGATCGGTAAATAGTTACCTTCTATACGCAATATTATACTAGTCGGACTAGCGAAATAAAGATTACAAAGCGCGTATAGGGTAACCTTCGACTAATATTTATTATAAACCCCGAATTAAGGGTACTACACTCCTTCTACGAATTAAGAAACGCTAGCGCCGAATTTTTTATATAGATAGACTACTCTTCTACCCTATACTAAACTATCCGCTAATTAATAAAATAATTCCTTATTACGTACTATAACTTCGCTAACGAAGTAATAAATATACTATTATTACCCCTAGGTCTAAATAAGTAACGCTACTTTAATTTATACTACCGGTATTCTAATACTAATAAATACTTAGAATATAATAATTAATAATACTATTACTACTAAAGTGCTAGTAATACTCTCGTAATAATAATCTAAATAATGTAATATACTATATCGGTCGAATATAAAGAATATAATATTTTTAAGGATAATAATCGAATATATATTAAAATATAAGGAAATATATAAAAAATAGGATTTATACGCTCCCTAATATTTTTATTATATTATTTAATTATAATAATGTATCCTAGTATCTATTCGCCTTGTAATATTATACCTAGCCGCTAAATTGTATATACTTAATAGAAAGAATATATTTATTTTATATATACTATACGCAATATTATACTACTCGCCTCTACTATAGTAAATCGCTATAGTAATTTAATTATTTAGTTATTTACTTATAATATAATACTATAATTATATTATAGAATTACCCTTCGGTTTTTATCATATCTCGTATTTCTATACAAATCTAATATATAATTAAATCTTTTACCCGCTCTCTTCCTCTCCCTCTTCTTCTTCTTTTATTTATCCTACCTAACCCTCTCTATTCCTTATCCGTCTTTTATCCGTACTTCTTCTTTCGGCCCCCTATTACTCTTCCTTCGGCCTCCTATCGGCTATCCTTTAATTACCTACCTATACCTAAATTAATATTAATTTATAATACCTCCTAAACTTAAAAAGCTATCTACCCTTAATACTAAAGCTTTAGCCCACAATAAGGGTAGCTAAATTATATATAAGGCTAATATTATAGCGAAGGCGAAAGAAAATAAAAAGAAAAATAAGAGAGAGAAAGACCTCTAAAAAATATTCTACTTTATTATCGCCGATAAAAATAAATAGTATATTAAATATATTAAACTATTATATAAAAAAACCCTAGGTATTACTATTATAACCTTCGCTAAATTTTATAAGGGTTATAACGAGGCCCGCTACTTTTAGGAACCTAATATATAATTATTCGCCTTCCATATCTATTTTAATTCTAATATTTATATAATTAAGGTTTAGGGTACTTATTATTACTATTAATTAAATTATACTAGTAAATAGTACTCTAATAGTAATTTAATTATCGTTAGCCGTAGATTTATAATAGCCGCTATTCGCCTCCGTAATATTATTACCTCTAATATAAAAGCGTTTAATATTTACTATTTAAAATAAATAAAATTACCGCCGAATAAAATTCGGTATATATTAACCCCTTTACTCCTATCTACTTCAGCTCTCTACGTACCGCTAACTTTCTATTTAAGGACAATACCTTTTCCCTATTTAAAAAACGCAGAATTTCGGGGCCCTTTAATATTCCTACTACTATTACTACTAATAAATTTACTATTATTTATTAAAATATCTCTCTCTTTTATACTACCTCTATTATAATTAAATAGACCTTCAATACCTACTTTAATTTATTAAAAAAGTTAAATAAGGCCGTTAAAAATATTTTATATATATTGTCTAATAACTATACTATTTTAGCGATAGAGATCGCTGAAATTAAAAAATTCTTAAATAATATTTAATTTATAATATATAATTACTCCGCCCCCTAATTACACTCCGTCCTAACTTAACTACCTACAAATTAATAATATTTACTATATCCTCCATCCTTATATTAATAAAAAAAGCTTTATTACTTTTTATAATACTTCTAATAATAACTTTAATTACTATAGCTCCTAACTAATTACCCTCCTCTATACGAATAATAAGGATAGTAATATTAAAATTAATATTACGGGTAATAATAATAGTAAGGAGGACTACGAATAACCTAGCGAACTAGAATTTAATATTATAAACGAAGATAGTTAAAGAATTTATTAAATATATCTTTAGGGGTAGGATTAATTATTACGCCACCCGGTCGGCCTCTACCCCCCCTTTTAATTTATTTAGATTTTAATTTATATATTAGTTTATAGGTTTTTTAATTATATATTAATTGCTATTTATTTACTATTATTTCCTTTCTCTACCTTTATCCAATTTAGATTTTTTAGGGTAGGGTTAATTATTATATAACCCGGTCGGCCTCCGCCCTATTTCCAATAGTTATTTTTTTTATATTTTTTTTTATTTTTTTTAGTAAGTAAATAGTATTATTAAATATTAGATAATTATAGAACTTAGCTTTCGGAATCTCTTCGGGTACGAATAGGATATATTACAAATTTTAAAATAAAATATAAATAGTATATATATTTAAGTAATTGTATTATAATAATAAAAACTCTTATTCCTATTCCCTACTCTATACTTATAAATATAATTAAATTATACCTAGTAATATAACCGCTAACTATATATTCTACTACCTTATTTAAATAAAGGGTATAATAATCCTTCTTATTATTAATACCCTCTATATTCAACTATATATATTTAAAATGCCCCTATATCTATTCTACTTTCGTACTGATCTCCTATACAGCTTTATATAAAAAATTAAAAAAATCTTTATTTAGAATATTATTACCGCTATATATTTAATAAATATATTTAAAGTACCGCTTAAAATTACTAAAATATACTTCAATCGGATTATATTCGGGTAAGTATAATAGTAAATATTAAAGGAGAATACCTATATTACAGTATATTATAAGGATATTAGCGTTATAATATTACTTAATATTATCTATTACTAATATACTATTATAGTTTAGGAATAGATTTATTTTAAATAGTATATAGTTCCTTAATTATATAATAAAGCTATTTTTATCTATTTATTTTTTAAAAACGAGTAATTCTAAAAGGCTATTTACTATAATTAATAGGGGAATCCCTGGATTACCCTACCTTACCGTACTATAGCTTAGACTAGCTGTAACAGCCCAGATTAGCTGGGCTGCTGGAGGCTTCCTTGCTGTGCCGTGCCCAGTCTGGGTATCCAGACTGCCGTGCCCGGGCCACCCCGTGGCCCGTACTCTGGCTCTCTCTGGTTCTCTACACTGCATATCTACTGCGTACAGACGGCTGGCTGGAAGCCTTCCTCTTTCTTAAATTATTTTCTCTTTTACCTTCTATACTACGAATCGCTTCTAGCCAACGTAGTATCTAGAAGCAATAGTCCTTACTATATGACCAACCATATTATCTATCCCCGTATTAAATAGTAGCTACAATTAAACGTTCAATAGCCGCCTAATTCAAACTATACTATACTATCAGCTCGAGCGATCTTCGTCGACCGACATTACCAGGCGCAACGCGGAGCATTATCTACCTACTTCACTACTAGCGACGACAACGACTTCCAATCGGCCGTTATTACCAAAGCCCAGCTCACGACAACGACCAACCACCGTTATTACCAACCATCACCCTCTCCTCTACAAATTACTCGTCGCGAAATAGTATCGTAGACTCTTCCCCCGCTAAAGCGAGTCACTCAAGCGCGCCAACCGACCGCGAGCCAGACTCCCCAAAATAACGAGCTTTACGACTA
This sequence comes from Neurospora intermedia, assembly GCA_037102815.1. Classification (NCBI taxonomy): domain Eukaryota; kingdom Fungi; phylum Ascomycota; class Sordariomycetes; order Sordariales; family Sordariaceae; genus Neurospora; species Neurospora intermedia. Next base: position 3,483,410 of record BTPP01000005.1, on the reverse strand, counting down.
ACCGAACTCTCGTAAGCCAAACTCCCCTCTATTAAGTTAAGCGAGCTTCCCTTACCAACCTTACTATACTTTACGACTCTTCTTAATTTACCCTCATTGCAACGAAGATACGAGCGTTGCAGTAAATCCCAAGATCCACACTACTAAGCGCTTCCTATTAAGAACCAAAACTTTAAAATTACGACTTTCACTATGGGTCATCCCCAGTACTGTCCTATTTACCCTCTAGATAAGCATTGTCTTTACAACTCTACCTTTAGAGACCTTAGAGCTCCCGTCAAACAACAGCTCAAATACTACGACTTTTATTAATAAAAATAAGGTTCTTACTCCGTGGTTCCCATTGATTAATATCGCGAGCTCCGCTCAGAAAGGAATTTCCCTACGGGCGAGAAAGTACTTCTCTTTCGCGAACCTTCAGCTTTCTTCTTTCATCCCCCAGCCCCTACCCTCTCGATTTTAGTAGTACGGACTATCTTTTCTATTACCCCAAACTCTATTAGCGCCAGTCTTAAAAATAATAATAACGATAACGATAATGAGTATCTCGTTGTCCCAAAGAAGGCGATCCGTACCGCTAAATAATAGCTTCGAGCTGCCCGTGAAACTCTTGGAGCTCTTAATCCTTATATTAAGAAGACTAGAGATAACCTCAAGTTAGTATTTAAGCCGCCGTCTCCCCAGCCTACTACTAAGCACACGTACCGCAAGTATCAATTAGTATTTCGCTCAAGAAATACCCTCTTTAACCACATCTACTCGAACACGTACCAACCCAATACTCGAGAGCCCACTAGAATGGCCACCCCCAGCTCAAAGCGCTCAAATCTATAGTCTTTTATTATTACGTCTAATAATACCCCAGTCAACTAAATTACTCCAGCCTACTAGAGCGCTCCAATCGATCCTACTAATCAAGTTAATTAAACTGCCAGCTACCGCCTCGCTCCCTTAACAACTACGAAGGCGCCTACTTCCTACACCCCGAATACTTCCAATTCTCATAGCCTATTTACTCCAATCAAAACTCGGCCAATCTCGCAACGTAGGAATAAATCTCTTATCCTATAGGAATTTAACTATCTACCTCCCTTAGATAATTCGTCTCCCTTTATTTCCTCAATAACACCCACGAAGGCGCCTACTTCCTACACCCCAAGTACTTCCGATTCTTATAACCTATTTACACTAATTAAAACTCGGTCAATTTTGTAGCGTAGGAATAAATCTCCTATCCCGTAGGAATTCAACAATCCTCCAATAGAGCCGCCTACCCCCCTCTCCCCAATTAAGTACAAAGAAGGTAATCGACTCTCTACCCCCAATGGTTACTATAGTAATAAAAAGCTCTCAACCCCACACAGCTGCCGTACTTATCACCAGAGCTTTACTTCACAAAACCTCCTCTTTGCCCACCTCCACGAGCACAACCATTGCCGCCCTAACAAACTCAATAAGAAGACCTTAGCCATCAATCCCTCAAAGTCCTTCAAAATAAAGAATACTAATTAGCGCAGTAGCAAGACAATCCAGATGGACTTTAGTATACTTGGAAATGTAATTAGCAAACTCACTACCGTAGCTTCTACAGCTTGAATAGTAATCCCCCTCCCTCCCTCTCCCTTTTCCTTTTATTGAGACGCCCTTGCTTTCAGAGCTTGCCCGGCCGTTGTCGTAGGCCCGAAAGGTGACATGGAAGATCCACACCAAAGGTCGTGGTCTATGGGCCCACTCCAACGCCGCAAGCGAGGAAAGCGCGGCGTATCTGTCTATAATAGGCCAGAATGCAGAAAATTACCCGTCTTGGCAGTCCCAAATAGGAAAACTTGGCGCCAAGCAAGATACGGTTCGAATAGCAGCTCGAAAAAGCCACTTTTTGCATTGCAATGGAGATACATCTTCGACCGTCGCATGCATCAAAATGCACCTGGTACTGGAATGATGAGAAGAAAAAGGCGGTCATTTTGAGACCGGTTGCACCTTGGTAAGTGCGTTGGTTGTTGAGAAAATTGAAAAAAGGTAAAAAAAGAAGCGAAAAGAGTCTTAATTGCAAATGCGACCGTACGGGTGCAAATAACTAAGTCCTAAAAATAACCAAGTCCCAGGCTAGAGCTTTAACCCTAAGGATCTGGGAAGGGGTTAGGGTTAGGGTTGGAAGCTAGAAATCGCAAAAGTGAAAAAAAAAGAAAAAAAAATTTCAAAATTTTGCCTTCGAGTTTTTTTTTTTTTTTTTTTTTTCCTTAATAGAAGGGGTGGGTGAAGGGGGGGGGGGGGGGGGGGGGGTAACCAAGTTAATAATATAAGGCAGGTAATTCATCTACTTATTCAAGAAACCAATAGAGCTTGTAGTTTAATGGTTATTATTAGTATTGTCTTTTTTAAAGGTTACTCGTTCAGTTCAGCTTTGAGTTTTTTTTTTTTTTTTTTTTTTTTTTTTTTTTTTTCTTTTTCTCTTTTTTCACTAAGTAATTTCTAAGGGCGTCTCTCTGTCTCCCCTGGACATTGGCTCCGCCCAGGGGAACTGTATTTTTTATTTAGTAATGAGGTCGTTGCTCCCTCTTTCTCGTATACGGACAGCCATTACTGCAAGCTTTAACAACACTGGCAAGCTAGTCAACACAACTATTACCCCCCTTACTAACTCCCTCGCCAACTCCCTTACTAGCTCTTTACAGCTCTAACGGCCGGTTCAACTCCCTTACTAACCAGTATCAGCGAGCCCGCCAATCAGCGAGAGCTCCCGTTTACACCCCTTTTCTCCTTTTTCTCCTTCTTTCTATTTATCCATAGAACCAGCATTCTCTACAGCAACAGCACTTTTGAATGCCTCTCTCGAGTGCCAGAGACTGCCAATTACCCTCTCGAGTACTAGTTACTCTCTCGAATGCCAACCACTACCAATCACCCTCTTAAGTGCCAGTCACCTTCTCGAGTGCCAGCCACCCCTACAAACTTCAACCCCCTAATCAAACAGCTAGTCAATCAACTGGCCATCCCTAACTACTATCCAGCTTGCCGGAACTCGTCGGAACTCGTCGGACCTCGACCGCTTTTGCTACTACAATACTAGTACATCCCGATGCGCCCCGGAGCATCCCGGACGGACAGATTCGTTACCGAAGACCTGGAGATTGTCGGAGGAGGCCTGGAACTTGTCGGAGAAAACCTGGACGGCCAGGCCCATCGAGGACGATGGTTTCTTTCTCGTGTGAGCCGGCATTTGATAGGGGAATCCCTGGATTACCCTACCTTACCGTACTATAGCTTAGACTAGCTGTGACAGCCCAGATTAGCTGGGCTGTTGGAGGCTTCCTTGCCGTACCGTGCCCAGTCTAGGCATCTAGACTGCTGTGCCCGGACCACCCCGTAGCCCGTGCTCTAGCTCTCTCTAGTTCTCTGCACTGTATATCTACTGCGTGCAGACGGCTGGCTGGAAGCCTTCCTCTTTCTTAGATCATCTTCTCTTTTACCTTCTATACTACGAATCGCTTCTAGCCAACGTGGTATCTGGAAGCAATGGTCCTTACTGTGTGACTAACCATATTATCTATCCCTGTATTAATAATCGTAAATAAGAAATAATACTAGTAACTACGAATAAAATAGCTAATAATAATAAGAATAGCTCCTCTCGGGGCTTAATTAATATAGTAAATACTATCTTTACAATCTATACTAAATTTATTATAAAATACAAATATCTCTATTATAAAAAGCAAGCTCTAGTATAGCTACTCTACTACCAATTTAGGTATTTATTAAACTACCTTTATTTTTAACTTCTTTTTATTCTAACGCTCCTCCTTTAAATACCTTAATATAATTCGTTCAAATATATATACGTTATATTCAGTTATAAAAAATCCCCGAATCTTATTTAAATATAAGTCCGGCTTTAATATTAGCAATTTAAATATTTCCTTTATAATAGTTAATATCGCTATATTAAAGTAGGTAATACTAATATATACATTTATAACCCACTTTAGGAGTTTCCTAGCGTTCTAGCTACTATAACCCAATATAAATAATTCGCCTATAAGGTTGGCTATATTACGAAGTCTGCGAATATATTGAGGGGTAATCCCTGCAGCGGCCGCGATACTAGCGGTAGGCTTATTATTTACGACTATTATACGAATAATATCCTTCTAAGTACAATTTATATATCGCAATATAGCGCTACTCGAAGGCTTTAATTTAGTATTATTTCGGGTCCGGCACGGATGGATTTACAATAGGAAATAGCTAACAAAAGTCGAAAATATCGCTATTCTACAATTTCTAACCCAACCTATTTACCTAAATAATAGGGGTCTGAAATGCCCAATGCCAAGAAATGCCAAGATAGGGTCTAGCGTTTGGCGGTGGGAACTGTACTTTATAAGTACTAAAATAGCACAAAGAGGACACATACGACCATACCCACTGGAAAACTCGGGATCCCGTCCGCTCTCCCATAGATAAGCCAGTGAGGGCCAGACTAGTAGTTGGGTCGGTGACGACCAGCGAATCCCTGGTGTTGTATGTTTTTTTCCCCTTTTTTTTCCTCTTTTGCTTTTTCTCCTTCTTTTACGCTGTCTTTCATGAACAATTAAAAAGTAGCAAAGGAAACAACAAAAGAAAGAATCGTATCTACGGAGTAAGTAAGACTTGGTATTAATGGTAGTGGTGATCTGGAGGTAGACGTGTAGAGGAGAATCTTCCGAACCAACTATGTATATTTGAGGGCCTGGGTCGAAGGGTCCCGAAGGTTGGGAGACTTAAGTATCGTCAGTACCTGATGCGAGATGCGTTCAAGAGTGAAAGATCAGCTATCTTCCACTCTGATTTGCAATTATCATCACGCGAACCGTTGTTCACACTACAATCATGATCCCTATCTGTTTCGGTTCAAACATCCCGCATATGATTCTCAATCATTACCTAGAAATTAGCGATATAAAAGGGTGATTAGGTAGAATTGCCCCCTCCAAACGCGAATGCCCGAGTTAAACGGCTCGCAAGTCTTGACCTCACCAGTTGTACCTTTACATCTTGAGCGCCTTCTGACTACAATGCTTTACATTCATGTAACTATCCTGGGGCGGAGAGGAAGTTTTCAATAAGAAACTCCTCGCGATAAAACTAGCTGAAGGTATGTTCCCCGACTTATTTGATGACAGTCAACTTCCTGTAGCCTCATGGAAGGGGAAAGAAATACAGCAGAAACGAAACGACGCCGAGAAATTGCTCTGTCAGAACGACAAGGAAGAACTAGGAGATGGGATTTTGGATGGGGGGTGCTGGACTGGACCGACAGGATAAGTGGGACGAAAAATGGAACGCTTGGGCCAGACGACTTTGCTCGCCATCAGTGAGATAAACAGACCACGGGAGGTGACGATGGCGGAACTGGCTGTAAAGGTGGAAAAGCTTGGTTCAGCTCTAATGGTCGAGTTCCGTCCTGGTCAGTACGAAGACCAAACCACGTACGTCGTCCTTATCCTAGACATGAGCAAAGCCACGACCGAATGCTCGGACATGAAACCCTACATGCGCATCATTATCTTCTCATTCTTGGCGGTGGATAGTCTCTGCCTCGACATGAGGCCGTCAAGTGAAAGGCGGAAAAAAAGGTGCGGGCTATTGGACGCAGGAACTTGCGGAGTCTCGTGGCGCTGGTGTAGGTTGGAGAAAATATGCCCATGCTTGGGGATGTTCAGAAGAAGAAAGAGCTACATATCTAGGCATTTTTGTATACTCTGCAGGTGGTTAGTTGACAGTTATCTGTTACGTGGGGACGGATCAGGTTCGCGCTTTCCAGGGGAGAGGTTGGAGGTAGATTTATGTGGGTTGTGAACTGACCTGGCTTTGCTCGCTTTTCTGACATCGTTGCGTTGCTGAGTGTCTTATGAATAGGTAATCACCTCAGATCAAGAAGCCTTTCTACATGGTGCAATCCAGTAGAGTGCAATTCTTGTTGGGACAATGCCAGTTACTGCGCAGTTTTCGAAGTGATTTCTACTCAAGCGCCCTGCGCAAGTGGGCAAACGAGGTTTCCACGCTTGTCGACTACGTGTGCTGTTGGTTCGAGGCCCCCCTTTGTTCACAACTGTGAAGTAATCCAGGAGGTCCCTCATGTTGGTTCGGATCCCGCACGCTCTTCTCTTCCCCGCCTACATCTGGTCGATCACCAACAACACCTTTTGTGACCTGCGAGAAAGAGGTCAAGGCCAACGAATCCGCAAAGATGCTAGACAAAGGCAGACGAGTGCTATGGTTCACGAGACAGCGGCGAAAAGGAAGCATGATGGAGATATAAAGTAAAGAGACTCGGGATCTTCCCATATGACCAGAGTGGCCTAGGACTATCGTCAACTTTCGACCCGCGCATTCGCTGTTCTTTATTTCTTGTCAACTGACGGTAATTCATATTCATCCTTGCGATAACCATGTCTTTGACCCTCGATATACCACCCGAAGATGTCGACAGACTTCTCGACGAGCGAGGGAGAAGTCCTGATGCGGAAGACAAAAGATGGTGGCTTCTGTGTCGCAGACTCCATTTGTCTGAGAAATTCGAGACCGACGATGGCCGGTTCGACTCTGAGAAATTCGTAAAAGCCTTGACCGAAGTCATGGCTGGGGACCGCGGCGACAAAGATGTGCCGAATCTGTCACGCCATGACAAGCATTATCTCCGAGACGACCGTGAGCAGGATCGAAGACTTGCTCGGGAGCGGATACTGAAAATGACAAGCCAAGAAATGGAAAAGGGGTTAAGGGAGCAATTTGTTGCGGACTTTAGCCGGTTCGGTAGTCACAAGTTCTCGTATGATGACTTGATTTATACCGAAGACTTCAAATACTTGGCCAAGATTGTAGGCACAGCGGCAGATCGTACCCGGGAGTGCTGTAAGGGTGCGAAGGACCAGGAGGACCACCTCAAGTCGTTGGGGCGCCTTGTTCGCGATTTGGGGAAGGCCATAGCCGATTGCGATTCGATCCAGGATTATCTCTCTGTCAGCAACCTTCTTTTCTGGTCAGCAAAGAAAGTTTTGGATCTTGCATACAAACTGGCACCGGAAAACACAGGATTAGGAGTGTTGAAATCTATTGTTAGAGATTTCTTCATAAATTATGTGGCGTCCGTCTTACTCGTCGAATCGAAGTCGAAGATCCTGAGCGCCCGTCTTACTGGGTTAGAACTGGGCATAACATCTGGAGAATTTGACAAGATCCTCAAGGATCGCCTCAAACTTGAAAATATAGCGATCAATCCAGATCGAGCAAGCCAGCTTCTACCAAAGTCCTCCACTTACCTTACACCCGAGGGCAGAGTCGATATCGGGAGCTTCGCAAATGGACTTGCGAAGATGATGGTCATCGATAAACAGGTTGAACTGCCGCAGCCGCTTATGGAGGTGTTTGATTTTGAGAGCGAGTATCTCATCGCGATAAACACCAAGAATCAGTTTGGGAGAACCGTGAGGTATCTTCAACAACTAGAAGGGGAATGGAAGATTCGTGATGAAACGGGGGCGAGTACGATCATGGAGCGCCTGGTTGCTATCGGGTTGATCTTGCCCATTCTTGACAAAGCGAAGATTCTATCCGATGATTTGATCTCGCCAAAGTCAATGAAAGAGATGACTAAGGAGCTGGCGGTGTTGATCAGAGACCAACTACTGACAGAGGAGACCAAGATTGTCGAAACGCAGCCGAAGGACGGGGAGGTCCACAAACGGCTCACGGAAGTTAGACCCTTTATCATTGACTTGGGCGGGTGTACAGCGAGGTGCTGCAAGGACTTCCCGACTTACTTAACCGCCAGTCTTTACCTCTTCTTGGCTACGGCTGACGCCTGGTGGTCCTTGCCTGCCAGCGAGTCCTGTCGAGAAGCACGAGAATTTATGCGGAGCATCGCTGAGAAGTTCTTGCGGAACTACCTGGCGTTGGTTTTGATCTGTGAAACCAAATCTGAGGCACAGAAGGTGGAGGAGCTTAAGGCCAATGAGTCTAAGGCGGAGCAGCCCAAGGCAGAGCAGCCCAAGGCAGAGCAGCCCAAGGAAGAGCAGCCCAAGGAAGAGCAGCCCAAGGAAGAGCAGCCCAAGGAAGAGCAGCCCAAGGAAGAGCAGCCCAAGGAAGAGCAGCCCAAGGAAGAGCAGCCCAAGGAAGAGCAGCCCAAGGAAGAGCAGCCCAAGGCAGAGCAGCCCAAGGCGGAGGGATCGGGAGCCGGGGAATCCACATCAGGAGATCCCCAACCCGTAGAGAGACTACCCGTAACGTACGACATCCCACGCGAGCCGTTTTCGAAGCCATGTTGTATCCTTTTCTGACATTTTTTACCTCCGGTTATCTAGTTACCCCGATTTCGACCCTTTCGACTATTGTGGTTTCCCTGGTTATTGTTCAATCTCGCGGTCTTGAAATGTCGGACCGGTTATCGGAATTCGTGCAAGACCAATTACGCCGGTCTTGATGTCGCGGCGGGAACGTTCGTCGTATTTCCTTCGGTTCGGGGGTACGCGGGAAGGCTTTCAGATAGACATGGTTGAGGAGCCGGTCTCGCAATGTTGGGAAGAGGGCGTCAAGAGATAGAGGTTGTTATCATCATGTTGCAACCTGTTTCTGACAACGTCGGTTAATCCATTTCCCTTTCTTGTGCGTGTTGATTCGACTGTTAGCTCACCGTGTTTGCCGCTGAATTTTGGCTTGTTGGTTCTGTTGCTGCTTTGTCCGATGTGTTGGTGGTCGTCCTAGCCGTCCTGGATGTACTGTTGGTTCGGTGACCTGCAATTGCATAGGCCTTCCTTTTGTTCGGCTTCAATTCGGAAACTGTATTGGTCAAAGAGAATTGTTGGCGACGAGGCCGCCGGTGAAAATTTGACGACTAGATGCAGACCATGTGATCCATTCTTGCCGAGTGTTGCAGAAGAAGGAGCGATTGATCTGTACATGAGCCGGATTTTCTCCTCAATCTCCACGGCAGATTTTATCAACAATCCCCAATCGATTGCTGCCAAAAGCGCCCACCACGTCCACATTTGAGGTCGCAAAACATCGGTTCCTACAACCGTCAACCGAGTCAATTGATGAATTTTCGAAGACGAGATAGATGGGAGTGGATTTGGATCCAGTATGTCCTGTGTTCGACTTCATCAGGTAAACAAGCCCCAATGATAATGCTCTTCACGTACCTCGGTAATTATATCGAGAATCACACTGAAAAGGGCAAATCACTCTGTTTCCAATCAGATGATATTCACCTCTCTGTACAAATACCTACGTTTATGATAATATATGGAAAGGTGGTACCTGAGGTAATTGGGATTTGTCGATGGAAGTTCTAACCCTGAAGTGTCTTATAAGCTCCTGTTTTGGCTACAATAAGTATATACGGCCATAGATAGTGGAAAACTCGGGATCCCGTCCGCTCTCCCATAGATAAGCCACTAATCGCCTGACTAGTAGTTGGGTCGGTGACGACCAGCGAATCCCAGGTGCTGTATATTTTTTTTCATTTTTGTTGACTTCTTTCCCCAAGATCGCTTCTGATGAGACAGATGTGTTGGTTGGGCATCTGGTCAGAAGAGAAAAAAAAATCCGACCAAAATGTTAAGCCCTAGCTAGTTTGTGAGGTGAATAGAGGAACAAGGGACAAGCTGGAGAGCTTGAGCTTACTGGTAGAAAGATTGTGAGAGAGTCAGGACAGAATCGAGATTTCGGTCCATAATTGATTCTGACGTGTGTTGGCATGTTAGCGTATTACAATTCCGTGTCTGTGTGGTCAGCCTTCAGTTCATGATACAGGCAGTTTGCTTCAGTTCCGTCTTTTCCGCAGCATCGATAACCAATTTGTCGCTCAGCTTAATTGCTTGCCTCGTGCACTGATCATTCTCCCGTCAAGTTTGATGATTGTTATGGTTGCTTGATCGTGGAAGATGTCATTCAGGCCGCGATGGTTGCTCAATGAGTGTTTCCCTCGACAATCAACTTCAAGCGACAAACAGTGCCGCTGATGTATAAAGGACAACCGTTTGTCCCGTCTTCCAGCTGGTATATGGTGAGCGCTAAAGCACCATCGCCCTTCTGCTCTGAGTCCAACATATTCTGCCCATACTCACACGGCCCATTCAAGATCATCCAGAGGACTTAGCACATACCCGTCGTCATGGCCCTGCCAGTGTCAACAGTTGCGCTGGAGATATTCGTAGACGCCAATCCAGAAGTATGGTTCTCGCGGCTACGAGACCAAGCACACTGCAACGATCTCAACCGAGCAAAAGTGGCGGTACGTCACCGGGAAATTTCCCTCGTTGATCTCCTGCAAAAACATGCCGGCAAGCCAGATGGCCATTATCTAGTCTCTGCCCAAACACATCCTTCCTTCCCCAGGGTCTTGGCAAGGGCCATGCACAAGGACAAGTCCGCGATATGGTGTCTCCCCCATTGCAGCGATATCACATTGTCCAAAGAGGAGCAGGAGGAAGCCGACTTGACAAAACAATGCCGTGCTCAAGTAGAGGCGATGTCGGAATATGACATGGTGAGACGAATGCACGAAGAGGGTTGGATAGAGGAGGCAGGTCGTGCTCCGGTGACAGTGCCTGGGCCAGAATGGCAAGTCAGTTTGCGAGAGGAGGTCGATGAAGCGATTGTTTCGGCCATGATCGTGGAGACCAAGATCTGTCAGCGTTTCCAGGAGGTTCGCAGAAGGGCCAAGATGAGCCCAGGGACGCTGCCCCTATGGGAGGAGTTGGAGAAGATTGAGGAAGAAATTCGGCAAGTCAAGCTTCTCAAGGGGCTTCTAGGGAGCCTGGACCGTTACCTCAAGAGCCGAAACAGGTCGCAATCTCCTCTGAAAGTATTGATGATCGACCCTATCAGGGCCTACCTCTCGGCCACCGTACACCTGTTCTGGGCCACAGCCAACCTCTTTCAACTGGCCTCCTCATCGTGTTTAGAGATTCCCAAGCCAAACAAGGAGAAGGTGAGATCGGATGGGGGTGGAATTCTGAGGCGATATGTGGCGGCCGTCCTGTGCGCGGAAAAGGGAAGCCAGATAATCGACGCCCAAGAGGGTAGGAAAAGGATCATGAAGACCATCAAGGCTGGATCGAGAAACACCTACATCGATCCAGCATTTCATTTTGACGACCGGTGGTAGTCGGAAATTACTAGGGAACCTGTATCATGTAAGATAGAGGCTGTAATTCATCTTTTTCTCCATTCCGTGCCCATGGCGACGATAGCAGTGAAGTGAATCGAGTAAGGAGACGTTGGGTTGAAGTGCAGTTCAACAGGACGCACTAACAATTATCAGCGGCTCAGCGGCAACCTGCAAGCCCCGCGCATGGGTCACCCCTACTACCTGACCCTGATCTCATCGACCCACAGTTGTGGTTCCCCTGTAATGTGCCCAATCGGACCACCTGGTAACTGTAGCGTGCCAGCGAAGCGCGCCCCAAGCTCCAACCTAATCTCAACCTCACCTCACCTCTCCTTTCCCTCCTCCTCCCATTTCATAGGTACCTTACTGATCATCAACCCTCTCCTTCCACCAGCCAAGAGTTAAATATCTCAACGAAGAAAAATCCACCACCAGGCCACCAAACACATAGAAAACCAAGCAAACCACCACCGCAACAATGGCCACCCCCACCACCAACAAAGACGGCATCGACCCCACCTCCCTCGCCCGCACCATCGCCCACATGAACAAGGACCACGCCACCGACCTCCTGCACATGCTCATCCACTACAGTCCCTTGGCCCTCCTCCAACTTCCCCTAGATCTCGAAAAGCCCGTCCGCCAACTCGTCCGCGACCTCCGCGGCGAGGACGTCGACCTTCGCCTCGTCGACATGTCCCTGGCGGAACTGAAAGTGCAGACGCGCGCCAAGGAGGGAGCTTTCCAAACCAGGACGACGATTGCGCATACGATCCCCATCCACCCGCCCATGAAGAGCTGGGCAGAGAGGAGGGAGAGGTTGGTGGCCATGACCAAGGAGGCCAGGGAGGGGTTGGGGCTTCCTGTTGAGGGAGTGGCTAGCGAGGAGGAGGAAAAGAAGAACGGTGGGAAGGGAGAGGAGGAGAAGAAGAAGAAGAAGGGAGGTGGTGCTGTGGTCGATACGTACCTGGCGCCTAGACTGTTTTGGGACGGCGCCGTGGCTATTAGTGTTGCCTTCTTCTTTGGCTGTTATGCAGCTGTTAAGGGAGGGCACGTGGAGCAGGGCCTGTGGGCGTGGGAGTTCACGCAGAAATGGTGGCCTGTAGGAGGCGCGGATGGGTTCAAGTGGTTGGTGAATGCCATGTTCTGGCCCGTGTTGGGGATCCATATCGCCGAGATGGTCATGTTTGAGCGGACGAGGCTGGCGAAGAACGAGAAGATTCCGATGGGCGGGTTGACGTGGTTGAAGTGGATGGTTAGCGTATTCTTTGAGGGGTATATGGCCTTCAGGAGGTATGATGAAAAGGCGGCGGAGCTGGAGAGGAAGCAGCATTAAGTATGGTTGGATAGCTGCCTAATGCGAACGTAAGCAGTGAAATACAGAGGTAGAGAAGGATCACACGCATACAAAGAACGGACGGAAAATGTGCTACATACCTCTGCTGTTGCCATACTCTCTGTCAGACGAAGCGTACGGAGCAAGTTGAAGATGGGTAGAGGTGTTTTGATCCTGGAATGGACAACACACCAACCAAAATCTTGGGGAGTCCAGGATACAGACATGCCCCCTATGAATACAGGTCATGGCTGTCACTGCAGTCTTCCTCCCAGGCCGTACTCTCCTGCTTCGGTTGCACAAAAAGGCTTCTGATGCCGTGGGGCACCCATCAGTCCCGAGTATGTTAATTACAGGGTCTAATGGAGAACAGGGGCATGGTAGTGTCATTGCCGTATGGAAGGGCCTGGCCATGCAGCCAGAGACTGGCTCTAGAGAACTTGGCGAGAAGACACAATAATGATCATCCTTCAACCACTATCAAGAGCATCACCTTAACGCCAGACACCAAGTTAAATTTTTTTTGGGCGCAGCGACACAAATGCATCAACGCCAAACCATCAAAGTCAAATAGTGTCATGCTCTGAACTTTCAATGTGCCTAGCAGCCTGACGGTAAATCACAGAAAAAAAGACGAACTGGGGCGTGGATAACAGCAGACAGAAAGCGGTTGAGGGGCGAGGGAGAAGAGACCAAAACATCACTTGATGTAATAAGCAGAGTTTGGCTGACTGATAAGCACATACGACCATACCCACTGGAAAACTCGGGATCCCGTCCGCTCTCCCATAGATAAGCCAGTGAGGGCCAGACTAGTAGTTGGGTCGGTGACGACCAGCGAATCCCTGGTGTTGTATGTTTTCTTTTTTATCTTTTGCTTTTTTCTACGCTGTCTTTCATGAACAGCAAGAGAGTTGCAAGAGAAAGACCAGAAGGAAAAGTCCTGCCACCGGAGCAAGACGTGGTATTGATGGTGCTGATATGGAGTTGAACACGGAGGAGGAGGAAGGCTACAGAAAAGATCAAGGCACTCGTGCACTTCGACAATTCCACCACACAACCATCCATTACCATCCACCGCGTCCTCTACCTCTACCCCTACCACCGCCTCCTCCCCTTCCTCCACCTCCTCGACCTCCACGTCCACCTCTCCATCCTCCTCCTCCTCCTCCACCACCGCCGCGTCCACCACCTCTATACCCACCACCACGTCCACCAAACCTCTCCGCCATCGGCCTCGGCCCCTGCGCCCTCCTCCCTTCCCTCTCCTCCTCACTAGCATCCCAATAATTCTCCACCCCCAACAACCGACAAAACTCAGCCGTATGCGGATTCGTATACTCCACCGGCATCTCATCCGTCATATTTCCCGTTTCCGGCCTGTTAACCAAATCGATCGGCGGCGCCGTCTGCACGAAATCCTCCGGCACCAACAGTTTCTCTCCAGTAATGTTCTCATCTACCCACTTGCGAGCTTCCTCGATCAAGGGCTTGTAGCCAGCTTCGCCGAGGTCCACGGGAATGGGAGTGTTGGGGTCCGAGGGACAGTGTTTGCCGACGGCGGAGCGGAGGAGCGGGTGGAAGGCGAGGGTAATGGAGAGCCATTCTGGGTCGTAGGAGAGGCGGAGCGGACGTTGTAATTTTTCGATTGAAGGGTTGATGGGTTCGATCTCGGCTAACTGGAGGAATTTGCGGCCGGGAAGGCATTTGTCGAGGGAGAGGAAGCGGACGGTGGTGTTGGTTATTGTTGGGGGAACTGAATGGCCGGGCTTGGGCTTGTTGCCGCTGTTGCCGCCGTGGGGTTGGGCGTTGTAAGACGATTGGGGGTTGGGATTCGAAAAGGACGCTGGGAGGAGAGAGCGGAGGGCTTCAGTTGGGTCTTCTTCTTCTTCGGTGACGGCGGCGGCGGCGGGGGCTGCCGATGTGGGAGCGGGTTGTGAAGGCGCTGTAGGCGCAGCTTCATCGTCATCGAGATCAATCTCATCGGGGTTTGAGGTCGCTACGGGTGCTGCTGTTTGCTGGGGTGCTGGCGCGGGTTCGTCCTCCATGTCAAGATCTATCTCGTCAGGGTTCGCGGCCGCTGGTGCAGGTTGCTGCTCTTGGGGCTGAGGAACGGCTGTCTCCTCTGGTTTCGTTGTCTCTCCTCCCTCACTAGTCGTCTCCTTCGGCAGATCATACGTCTTGATAGCCGAGTATTTGCAATGCAGATGCGCCGAGAACCAGTAGGGTGGCCTCAGCCTATCCATCACATACTCGGCCGCCTGATTTCCCAGCGATCCATCAGCCGACTCCCTCTCAAAATCCGGCTTCATGTTCCAGAGGTGTTTGGTGTTGCCATGCCTCTCGATGGCCCTTGGCCAGTCGTGGCTGATGCCAATATCCACCTGGGTCTGCAGTTGCAACAGCTTGCGAACATCGATCTCGCGGACGTGGTAAAAGCTCTTGACATCGTCGTCGTTGAATGGTAGGCGCTCGTGATGCGCTTTGCGATAGTTGTATCCCTTCCAGATACCACTCATCCCCGCGATGCGCAGGGGACCCAACCGAAGAACGTTGGCGGCGCCCATGTAGTAGATGTTAGGGCACACCCAGCCGCCGTAGTACAGCTCCCACAAGTGCGAAGCAGCCTCGTGGTTGCCGGCGACGAAGATGGTCAGGTATGGCGCCTTGTGGACGCCGCTGTAATACTCGTGAAAATCCCCGAGTTCGCGATACTTCTTGGGTACAGACATGGCGTTTAGATCAGCGGCATTGCGGACGGCTTGGAAATCGCCTCCGATGATGAGGAGGTCGACGCCATCCCATCCGCGTTCCTTGGCCGATTTTTCAGTGGCGGCGTATATGGCGTTGAGTGTGCCATGGCCCTGGGATTGGCGTTAGGATTGGGTTCAGTCAACTGGT
Source organism: Neurospora intermedia (assembly GCA_037102815.1). Lineage (NCBI taxonomy): Eukaryota > Fungi > Ascomycota > Sordariomycetes > Sordariales > Sordariaceae > Neurospora > Neurospora intermedia. The sequence goes on along the minus strand of BTPP01000005.1, from coordinate 3,468,018 downwards.
GGTGTAGGGGAGATTGTAAAACTCACACAACCCTCTACGGCAATGCGTACGCCCTGTTGAGTCGTGGCCTGGATGTCGATACTCATGGCGATGCGACTCGAGGGTGGCCGATGGAAAAACCTTTGAATTGTTTTTTTTTTTTTGTTGTGTTCAAGCCAGGGAGATTCGGCGTGAGTTTCTGAACATTCAAGTGATGGATTTTGGTATGCCTGACCCAGGCGATGAGGTTGACGAAATTGGAGAGAAGTTCAATGGTTTTGGTGCTGAGGTTCTTCGGTTTCACTGCAGTTGCCTGCACTTCACTCACAGTGCCGTGCAGTTTTCCCCACTGTCAAACTTCTTGACCCACTTATCAACAGTGCGCGGCCCTCATACAAGTACGTCCCCGTCTCGACTTTCCGTCCTTTCAACTGTCAAACGTCCAGACACCAAGTCTTACACTCGTATGAAATTTGACTTTCTTTCTACATCACATCGCAATATCCCGCAGCCAGTCGCTATAAGGTTGTGTCACTAGTATAGATGGCCTTTTCCAAGCCAAGAATGGCTTTTGTCAGCAGCCCGGAACGGTCCCCGAAATTGCCCGGGTAGTCATCGGGGTTGAACTGCCGGATTCAGCCGCATTTCGGTATATACATACATATATATATCACCAAAAGCATATATCACCGCCAAACTCCCACTCAGGATGACCAGGTATCTCCGGGCCTACTTTTAACGATATCAGCATTCTTTTTCTTTGGCCTCATACCATTGACTCTGAAGCCCAGCCCAATCCAATAAATCAGCAACCCCCAACTCAAAACCCGGATACAGTACCCACCAACCATCTGTTCCTCTCTTACTCTTTACAACTTACAGCTCCCTCCCTCTTATCAAGACCAAAATGTCCTTTCTCAACCTCAACCTCAACCTCACCTACCAAAACATCCACTTCCGCCACCCTTCCTCTTCTTCTTCCCTTCCCATCCCCCTACCCCCCCTTCCCCCAGACATCTCCCGCTCCTTTATCCCTACCCCCCACGGCGACCTCGAGATTCTTCATACCACCACCTTCTCTTCCCAAAAACCAGCCCTCTTCTTCATCCACGGCGGCATGGGTTCCGCCTCCGTCTGGCTCGAGTACCTCTCTTTCTTTTCCCAACAACAACAAGAACAAAATATCCCTTGCTACGCCATCTCCATGCGCGGCCACGGCGGGAGTTGGTACCCTTCTTATTTGCGGATGGTGTACGGGACGACTAAAGGGGATTTGACGGGAGATGTGGTGAGTGGGATTCGATGGGCTGTTGATAGGGAGCGGGAACAGCAGCAGCAGCAGGGCCGGGGAGTGATTAAAGGTCAAGGGAAGGAGGTAGGGAAGGGTGTGGATGTGGACGTGGATTATGTTGAAGCCAAACAAGAGGTGGAAATGGTACTAATCGGGCATTCCAGTGGTGGAGGTCTGGCGCAGTACATCCTCAGCGCGGGTCTTTTGGGTGGATTGAGTGTGAAGATCAAGGGGTTGGTGTTGATGGGTGCTGTGCCTGGGTTTGGATCGTATGTTTTTTTTTTTTCCCTCCTCTCCTATTTGTCCCCCCCTTCTCGTTTCTCCCTTCTCGTTTCCCCCCTTTTCTTGTTCTTCCAAACTACAAACTAACCAACCCAGCATCCCAATCTACCTAACCTGGTTCCGTCTCGACCCCCTCTTCGCCCTCCGCCTCCTCCTCCACTTCGGGCACCCCAACTCCCCGCTCTCTCACCCCTCCCTCGTCCGCCTCATCTTCTTCTCCGACCACCACCACCACCAGCTGCCCGACTCGTACCTCTCGAGATTCATGTCCTTCATGAGCCGCTACGAATCCCTTCTCTGGCCAATAGGCATGGCTCTGTCCTTTGCCGATCCCGAGAAAGTACTATTGCGGATATCTGGCTGGGGGGAGGAGACAACAACCAAACAAGAACAGAAGCAGAAGCGGGGGCAAGAAGACAGCCGGGTCCTGGTGATTGCGGGCGAAAGAGACAAAATCATGACGCAGCCCATGATGCAACGGCTTGCAGAATGGTATCGCGCTGCTTATGAGAGGTTGGTGGTGGAGGAGAAGAAGATTGATGGGGTGGTGGTGGTAGGAAGTGAGAATGAGACGGTGGATGAGGAGGTGGAGGGTTCAGGGGGACTCAAAGACACAGCGGGGAGGGGGGTCAGGTACGCACTCGTTCCTGGGGCGGGACATCATTGTCAGAATGATGTGGGTTGGGAAGTAGGGGCGAGGAAGGTGTTGGCGTTTTATCGGCAGCTACTTTGATAAGAATCTCGTTGCTGAGAGTTGTTGTTGTTGTTGGAAGGCAACAGGAAACAGGTGTATGGTTTTGTACGTGGTTTATTTGGTGGGTAGATGAACTGCGTGATGGATGACGTATACTAAATGTAGAATTAATGATAAATCCCCTCTTCCATTTTCCAGTCAGTTTTCTGATAGATTACGCCACAAATAAAGTGGTGCGCAGGATTAAGAGCAGCAATTGTGCGTGATGAATATGGCGTACCTATGAGTAGAGTAGGAGAGACATCTCATAAGGTTATTCAGGGAGTCATCCCACCTGTCAAAGTTCATCTCATCACAGACTCGTTACTACAACTGACTCACACAGGAATACGTTTTTATGCACCGTCAATACCAATAACAAATCTGTTGCTATTGCCATTCATTGCTTCGGCTCTCTCCTCTGATTGTCTCTCCACTTCACTATCCTACGCAGGTATCAAACCTAAGACGGACACAGAAAGGTATACGTACAAGCCAACGGGAACTCAAAAATGAAGTAGCAAGCCAGTAACCGAATTCTTTCTTTTCGAGTCACGCACGCCGCTTATGCTATGCCGCCATCGCCGCATGAGAAATGTTCCCCCTAGGCAGGGAATACGACGAGAACAGAAAGGGCTCCTTCCCTCATTCCTCTAGATGAGTAAAAAAGAAGATGAGGTAGCAGCAAAACCAAAACAGGAACAAGAGAAGCTAACTGCAATGATAAAGAAAATGTGTATGAGAAAACGGACAGAAAGTAAGACAGAAAAATAAAACGAGTAATAAGGTAGTGTAGCCGTAGTAAGTGTAGTGTAGTGTGTAAGTGTGTGGTTGTAGTTCGTTGCAAATCATGCATGCATGCCAGTCCAGTCAGGTGTCATTACCTTCCCTCCCCTTTCCCCTTTCGTCTTCCTTCCTTTCCCTTGTCGCCATATTTCTTGCCTCCTTAGACTCCCTTACAGCAAACGAACAACACCAAATTCGCCATGTTATAGCCATAGACCCAGCCGCTTTTCGCTATGCAAGCATCAATCGCCAATTCGACATTGTTCGATCACATCCTCCTCGGTCGGTTTCAATCCAACCATCAGACCATCCAAACCGTTTCATCCATCCAGAGCTGTGTCCTCCATCCGTTGCAAAAGCGGTATCGGTAATGGTATCGGCATGCGCTATGCGGGCTGTCAAGCTCGGCTCGGCTCGGTCTTGGTAGAGTGGGTGTGGATGTCGAATCCTGTATAGCTGCTGTTCATCCCTTGTTTTCCTTCCCTTGGTTTCCTCACATCATACCACACTTTCTCTTCTTCTTCCTCGTTTTGGGGACAATCGTGCCACCCACACCGGCCGCCTTGACGGGCCCTATCCCGGAACCGGCCTTGTCACCACTGCTGAACGAGATTCCGCTGCCCTTTCCGCTTCCCGAGCCCGCGCCAACACCCAGCATGCCGTTCGCGGCTTCCTGTTCCAGTGTTTTCCTGTCGTTGGCGACTACTGTGAGGATGGCCTGCTCGAAAATCTCCTCTACACCCTTCATCTCCTTTGACGAGCACTCCATGTATTGAGCGCCCATCTTCTTGGCGACGGCGAGTCCTTGTTCGGTGGTGACGGGGGTGAGACCTTGTGTCTTGAGCATGTCGATGCACGTCTTCTTGTTGCGGAGGTCGGACTTGAGGCCGACGAGGATAAGGGGTGTATACGGACAGAAGTGGAGGACTTCGGGGTACCACTGAGAAGGTGTGTTAGTATGAGCGTAGGTGAAAGGAAGGGTAAAAGACAGTACGAAGACTCACCTTGTCCATGACATTCTCGAGGGAGTTGGGGCAGTCAATGGCGAAGCAGACAAAAATAAGGTCGGTTTCTGGGTATGAAAGCGGTCGCAAGCGGTCGTATTCCTCTTGGCCGGCAGTATCCCATAGGGCGAGCTCGACGGTCTTACCGGTCGGTGGGTGCGTTGGGTAGGTGATGTAGTTCTCGAAGACGGTTGGGACATATTTCTGTTTGCGATATCAATCACGGTTAGCGCCAACCCAGGCGATACCATTATGGGAGTGGGACGTCATACCTCTGGGAAGTATCCCTGACTATAACTGATCAGGAGACATGTCTTTCCGCAACCGCCATCACCCACGACCACCACCTTCTTGGAGTAGGCCGGGCCCTCGGTCATGGCCGTAGTTGCTGCTGATTCTCTTCCGGTCGACGATGTGGTGCTCATCATGGTACTCACTGTCCCATCGCTCGATCTCGTCCCGTTGTCGCGTGGTACTCGTCGGCTGGCGCTACCAGAGGATGTGTAGGACGAGGTGGTGGTCGGTCGTCGTTGGAGTTCTGCGCCGGGGCTGGTGCTATCGTGCCTGCCTACACCTAGGATGGACGACACCGACTGCGAATGATAGTGGTGTGAGCTGCGGAACTTGCTTGACGACGACATGCTAACAAGGCTGAGGTGTGTATTTTGCGGGTAGGTGAGGTGAGGGAGGTAGAGAGTTAGGGGTGTTTGTTTTTTTGGGTGTTCGGTCACCGCCCCCTCCCGTAACTCTTTCGTTTCTGACGGCGTTAAAGTTGGCGTGGTCTAGCGTCCGGCAACGGTACGGCGTTTCGTACGCTTCTCCCAAACAGCCTCTCCTCAAGCCAACCACAACAACGACAAGTCGTCAACGAACGGAAACGGGTTGGGAGCTTTTTGGTTGTTGCTTGCTCTCTCTCTTTTCTTCCTTTTTTTTCTTTTGGTGACTCTTCGGTGGGGGGACCTTGGGTAGGCAGGCAAACAAAGATTGTGGTGCAAATGTGAAGAAGGAATTCAAAACAAAGCAGCACTGAAGGCAGACGAGCTTACTCACACCGAGTTGGGAGAAAGCGGCAGTGCGGAAATTGTCTGGGTGAAAGTGCGCAACGAAGGCAACTCAGGAGCGAGTAGCGGAGATTGGATGTTGTTTTTTTCCTATTGTCGTGTCTGACTCTTTGCGATTCCGCTCTGCCAAAACTGGAGACTGACGATGCAACAACACAATCGAATGTTTCGGGGAGTCGCAAAAGGTGCTGGGAAAGCGCGAATTGAGGTTGTGACGGGGGGGCTTGTGTTGTGTTGCGAGGAATGCGGATTGCGGCGGCCAAGGCGGTCAAGCACTTGGTTAGTCGGTAGGTACACAGTATGGTTGGTAGCAGGAGATTGGGAGAGATGTTGTTTTAGGCCTCCGTGCCTAGGTGTGCCTGCCTGTCGTGTCGCGGCGGTCAATCAATGTTGATCGAGGGGTTCTTGTTGGAGAAGAGCCGTCGAATGGGAATGGTGAGAAACAAGGTTAAGAGCGAGTGGACTGGCCACATGCTTGTGGTGGTGGGTGTGGATATTGTACTATGGAGGCCCTTGTAAGGTCGGGTCAGGCAGGTGGTCAAGCAAGGCAATCAAGCACAGCAGGCAGGGCAGGGCACCCAGCACTCAGGAGGGTTTGTAGTGTAGGTAGTGTAAACTGTCGGCGGGGCAACGGTTTTCCCCTTTTGCCTTGGCTCCCGTCCTTGGTTCACTTTTAGTTTCAACAGCTTCCATGGCAATGACACAACTTTGGCTGCTCACTCAACACATGGAACACTCGGGCAGACTCGCAGTCAGAGTGAGTCGCACCAGACGAACTCACACAAACGACCACAGCCTTGTTCAAAACAGCAATTCGGCCTTGGAAGAAAACAGTGCTAAAATTGGTCCGGAAAAGAACAAGTCTGGTCCACCCTACACTAAAGAGATCCGTCGCGTTGGTCGATCGTCGGAGCGTCTCTCAAGTGCATCCGAGAAAGCCTGTTTTGATGCAGGTACCGAATCCGCAAGTCGCAACAGCAGCAGCAGTAGCAGCACATCATACGGAACATGAGACTGTGGGCATCGTCTCAACTTGTATCGCACCGCTTTCCGGCACAAGAATAACGAAAACGAGATTGGTTTTCAAGACAGCCCTTTGTGTGCGTCTTTTCTCGTTCCCGAGACCACATGCGGAGGCCTATCATCCATAGCCACATGTACAGATTCGGCCATGTTCAGCTGGGAACTCGAGGAGGCTGGGAGGTTGGTAAGGGGAAAAAGAGACCCACTTTGCCGTCCAGACACTGGACGAACAGGCACGAGCGGGAACGGGACCAGGCTTCGCCAAGACAAGAAGCTCCAAGCTTCAAGGATGAGCTTGGGCAAAAATCATGTGGCTTGTGCGTCACTCGTAGAATAAGCGTTTCCACCATCTGCACGCCGGCCGGCCGGCTTTTCATCAGCTCCGGGGTGTGCGGACCCACCTGGCTGCGACCTAAGTGGTGCACGGGCTGTCGTCAGCCGCTTTTCTAATGTTCTTCGATTTCCATCCTTCCACTTTCCACTCCCCGCCCCTCACTTTGTCTTCCCGCCAACAATTGAATTTTCTGCCCGTTGTTTCTCAAACCGCGTCTGGCACGCGTTGAGGCGCAACAACCGCAAACTCTTTCTTACTGTTACACACTCCTCGTCGGAACAACAACACTACCAACGAGGGAAGAGCACGGTATTTCACTGCTACTAATCACGCACAGTCTTCATCCTATCAGGATTTTCATCTTCTACTCGTCCCAACAACGAAGCTGCTCAAGTGCGCGCAACCCACACAAAATGGACGCCACCAACGGTAACGGCGGCGCCAGCAAATACATCACTCTCGTCTCCAAGGATGGATTCGAGTTTGTTGTGCTCCGCGAGGCGACCCTCTGCAGTGACTACATTAGAGGCATGCTGCGTAACAACATGACCGAGGCCAGAACCGGTCGTTGCGAGCTGCAGGACATCAAGTAGGTTACCTCCTTCGTCCCCATCCATCCCCATCCATCTTTGCTCTCCGAGACAACAAGCTGCGTGATGAAAAATATTTTGCTGCGTTCTTTATGACAGACCAGCCTTCTCTTTTTCAGGAAGGGTGGCATGGCCTGCTTGATTATCAACTACACTTGATCTGATAGCTTTTCACGAACCCAAATCCGCTTGCTCGTTTGACCTATCTCGGCTTGCCAAGTCCCAGTTGCTAACCATTTCTTCTCTAGTGGCGTTATCCTGGAAAAGGTCGTTGAGTACTTCCATTACTGGTACAAATATCGTGACCGCGAGGACGTTCCTGATATGGAGATCCCCGTCGAGAACTGCCTTGAGCTCGTCGTTGCCGCAGATTACCTCGGAATGGACAGTAAGCCACACTGAGCGTTTCACACGCACATGCATACCCCCCTTCTCTTTAGCGTTTTTCGATGAAAGGCATCATGCTTAACGTCGTGGTTTCTACTTGCAGAACAAGTCTGAGGATTTGATTCGGATATGATGATTGTCATGAACCATGAGACAACGACTTGAGACAAGGCATTGGCGCCGTGAAAGTTCAACGTCAGGACCAAACAGCTTGAGCCTGAAAATTCCGATGATGGAAAGAAAAGGCTCGGTTCAAGAGGAGGGATGCCGTACAGGGTCGGCTTGGAGGACAATACCCTGAAAGACGAACTACGACGCCATGGGTTTTACCAATAAGACCCCCATGATACTCTTCCGACAACATCTGCAAGTAGCAAAGAAAAACACCATTCTTAGCCGAGATGGGTTTTCGAATCCATCTTAGCATCTCGTCACCCCAGCTTCCCCATGGGTACGACGTCTTAAAAAGAGGTGGAAGAGCAAAACTTTCCTCCGCGATCTGCTTCTACTCAAAACTTTTCCTACTGAGTTTTCGCTTTATAGACGAGGAGACATCTTGACACATCAGATAGACGTCAAAAATCACAAATAACTTTGCCGCATCTTGGCCTGAGATCATCAACATGTGTGATAGCTGTAGTATCTCGGGGTGTATCTGTGAACCGAACTGTTGTAGTTCTTGAATTTAATTGAATTGCATTTTTCCATTGTCCTGACTGCCTGGGTATCTTATCCATCCTTCCGTATAATTATTTGTCCAATCCAGAGTTCAGCTGTCCGGCGTCCATTCTTCGGACGGGATATGTTGTCTTGGATCTCCTTAGTTCTGTGCCCGGTTCACCTCTCCATCTTAATCTTGCTATCCTCCTCATCCACCTCCATCTTGGTATCATCCTCTTCTTGTCGTCCTTCTTCGCCGCCCCGTGTCTGTCCGTGCTCTTGTCGTGCTGTTGCTGTTCCTTGCTCGGCTTGATGTTGCTGTCCTTGTTGCTGCTGCTGTTGCTGCTGTTGCTGTCCCTGTACCTCGGAGGGATCTTTCGCCATGACATTCTCAAACTGCGACCAGAGGGCTTCGACAGAGGAGAATTCGTTGCCAACCTATTTTATCGCATCGCATAAAACTCAACGTTAGTCAGTAATTCCAACTGGACTCAGCTCTGAACTGGAACTTGCATAAAGAACGTAAAAAGATACAGCGAGCGAGTGGAAAGAAAGAAAAGAAGGAAAAGACAAAAATGCATACAGTAATCACAGCCTCCAACGAGCGGTTCAGCTTGTTGATGTTCGCCAACACGTGCTCAAAGCTGTTTGCGATTTCCCCGATTAGCGCTTCGCGCTGCTGCTCAAAGTACGTCTTTTCTCGGGTGCCGCCCGTGATGGAGGCTCCTAGGAAGTTTTGGGAGGCCATTCTTTTTTTTTTTTTCCCTTCCTATCTTTTCCTTTAGTTGTTTACAGAGCGGAATGGCACTCCGGGCTAGATAGACATTTGACGACGAGCAGGAAAGGACGGTGCAAGCTGGACGGGAGTTTTTGGGAAAATGTTGCTTAATTGCGGGGAGGGAGGGGAGACGCGACGACGCGACTGTGGGCGGATGGATGGATCTTCCACGGACGCCGGCACTTCAGGTTATCGGGGGAGGGGGGGGTTGGATCTGGGGCATGGAACCGAATGAATGAATGCGGGGGTGCAGCAGTGCAGGTCATCTCAGTCAGTGCTGCCCAGTTGTTACAGGGGATCGCTGTTCGAGCTTGGAAAAGTGTGCCTGATAGGGGTCCAAACGGGACAGTCAGAATGACGACATCAGGCCTTGTTGTTAACAGTAATGGCGGTGAAACCCAATGTAGATCTGTTAGCGTCCTTGTCTTGGATCTTTTGGAGGTGAGATATCCCGTTCAGAGACATGGAAGTCCAGTCCCAGGGGTTCAGGTTGAGGGAGACCACTCTTCAGGTTCGCTTCTCGGAGAAACGGTCACGACAGAGCATGGATGGAGTGATCTCTGGGATAAAGATCATACTATCTTGTTCACTGTGAGCTCCGATAGCACCATAATGTTCCATGTTCCCTTTTGGATCGTTTCGGTGTAGATCACATAAAGTGTCCCAGGTGACACCGGCAACCAGGAACGAACGACTGACTCGGGGTCGGGGTCGGCTGTCCGAGTCGTAAATGCACCATGCTGTGCCATACTAACGCCATTAACACAACTGTGGTAAGGCGGCCGACAATGGGTCCAGAATCTTGCAGGATGCTTGGCGGCAAGTGCTCTGCTGCCGACTGCGACGTGGTTCTTTCCACTGTTTTATCACGAGATTCATGAGAGCATGAAAAGGATCAACTGAGATTATCTCACACCACTCAATCCTGATCGGGAAGTGGGCGTATGCTGAAGAGACCAGCAACAAGAGCCTCGCAATGCGGAATTCCTTATTCGCCCTTTGCGGCCTTGCAGCTTTGCACACTGTGGGCGCTGCAGCTGACGTTGTCAAGGGAAAGGTCTTTGACAGATTCATCACCATTTGGCTGGAGAACCAGGTCAGTCCGGTTGTCTTAATCTGATATATTTCATCAACACGTTCACTGACTCTTCCTTCACATAGGACTTTGCCAAGGTTGCGGTAGACAAAAACATTGCCGACCTGAAGAAGCAGGGAGTCCTGCTCACGAGATACTATGCGCAAACACACCCCAGCCAGCCAAACTATCTCGCTGCCATTGCCGGAGACTATTTCGGACTCAACCATGACTACGAAGTCAGAGTCCCGGAGAATGTATCAACGGTAGTTGACCTGCTCGATACCCGTGGCATCTCATGGGGCGGATACTTTGAGGACATGCCCGGCCCCGGCTTCATGGGTAACTACAGCGATGGTTCCACGCACAACGGCGGGTGGGATTATGTCCGCAAGCACAAGTAAACCGACACCTTCTCACCTTGCACAAGATCCCCTCTCCCCCTCTCATGTCACCATAACACCAAACTAACCCGTTATCTTTCAGTCCCTTTGTGTCGTTTGACAGCGTCACGGCCAACGGAACGCGTCTGCTCTGCTTGCAGTCCTTCAACGAATTCCATGACGACTTTGTGGCCAAGCGAGTGCCGCAATTTGTGTTTATGTCGCCCAACATGATGCACGACGGACACAACACGTCGCTTGAGACGGCAACCGAGTGGTCGCATGAGTTCTTGCAGCCATTGTTGGACGACAAGGCCTTTGACGAGCGGACGCTCATCCTGCTCACATTCGACGAGTCCGAGAACTACGGGGAGCCGAACCACATTGTCTCCCTGCTGCTGGGCAATGCCGTCCCCAAGGAGCTCAGGGGCACACAGGACGACACCTTTTACACGCACTACAGCATCCTGTCTTCGGTGCAAAACAACTGGGGACTGCCCCATCTGGGTAGGTACGACGTCGGAGCCAATGTGTTCCGATTCGCGGCGGAGACGGCCAGGTACGGAGGAAACAGGGATCCGACGAACCTGGCGACACTCAACAACTCGTTGTCTTATCCGGGCTTCCTGAATAACGAAAGTTGGTTGCCTGTTCCGATACCGAATTGGAGGCTCGTGGGTGCTGGTGGAAAGGGTGCCTTGCCAGCGGTCGAGAAGACCTGGCATGTTGAAGATGGTGTGCCGTGGAATACGCCGTATGATGGGAGCGGGAAGGTGTTTGATGGAGGCAAGAACATGCCTATCTACAAGCCAGCCGTGGCGAACTGAGGTGGTTACGCTCTACATGATTCCTGCCCGGGACGATGCCGAGATATCTCTAGATGAGCCAAGGCATACTAGGTGCAGCTGGTTTGGTGTTGCAGGTCTGTGATCGAGCAAATGCTAGCACGCGACTTCCGATTTTCATCTCTACATGTCATGGTGAGCTGCACTTGCCGTTCACGTTGTTAAAGTTGTTGCACCTTCCACAGCGCTGCAGATGTCTTACCGCTGAAGGCAGGCAACCTCTCTACTGAAGCAGTGAAGCAGGAAAGTTATAAGCAAATAGGGAAAGAGTGATGATGGATCAGACCCTCAAGATTTCCCACCATGGGATCCATCACACTACCAAGGTACTCGGTATCGTCACTGAATCTAATTGAAGTTCTTTCCTTTTAAGTACCTAGTAATCCAATCACAGGTCCAGTCTTACCTTGATCAGAGTCGCACGATTGATTCGGAACCTGGGCTTGAGGAACCTTGAACCCCTCCCTCCGCACCTTCGCTACTTACCTACTTACACACTACCTCACCTTCCTCGTCAAGAGGAATAGCTCGAATCACGCCTCCCAGGAGATTGGACCAATGTTGCATCTACGCCCGTCAACTTTGACCTGTCACTCGGTGTGACTGCTTCAGGTTGCTCTTCTTGTCAGCTTCTTCCCTCTTCCACCCCTCGTCTTGCTGTTGGAGCTGTTCCCTTTCGCATCTTTACCCTGATCTGCTTCTCATACAGTGGGTCTTGATGGCCCTGTGTTGTCCAGCCCATCACAGCGAAAACTACAACACTCCCTTTTTGGAAACACTGCAACATTAGCAAGCCTCAAAACACCAGCAAGGCTACTCCCCCTTGAGAAAGAAGCCGATGATCCAATACTTCATCTCGACATAGCAGCCTGGACGATGACGGGCTTCTGCTGTTGTGGGGTACCTCGCCCTCCCAGAACAGTGACGCCGTCGACACCGAGCCCCAGGAATCAAACTCCGAAACCCTCGGGTGCACTTCCGGCACTTCCTCCTCCTGCTCGCTTACCTGTTGCAGGACCACTTACATCCAACCCAGTCATCGCCATTCCACTGGCCGTTGACGCCTATCCAGACTCTTCTAGCAAGTCTGGTACATCGCTACAACTGGCAACATCTTCTGTTATTGTTCCGATTGGACCAGCCGACTTGAGCGATCTCGTGGTTGAAGACTCGGAGGACGACCTACCAGGCAGATCGACCGAGCCAAGCAAGAGTACCAGCACTCTCCAGCTCGTCAGAGAGAATATTCGTCGTCACTTGTCCCAAGACTCCTTGCCAAAGAAAAAGTCTCGCTCAGCCGTTGGATGCAGCGAGGAGGAAATCCAAAGACGGGCTGAGCTCAAGAGACTGATGCACAAAAGGATACAAGAGGAACTCCGCATTGAGCAATCCCACGAGCGGTCTCGGAGTGAGGTCTCCTCTGTGCTGCCACCGCCCAGATCTTCCTCGCTTGACTACCTTCCGGGTGGAGGGCCCCGTGATGCATTAGAGTTCTCGGTAGCCCAAAAAGAGGAGGGAGAGGCACATTCCGATACGACCTCCTCATCCATTGCAAAGTCCAGTGCCGATGTCTCTGCATTAGGAAAGGCGGCTCCCCGTTCAAACAAGGAAAACAGCTGCCCCCGGGCAAACAGTCTTAAGTATCCAACAATAGCCGTTATCCAGAAGCCAATTCGAGAACGCAGTTCACTCCCAGAAATGCCAGCCTCTCCGGTCTTGGCTCCGCAGCGCTGTTCCAATACTATTGACACTTCATCCTTGGGTTCTTGGAGGCTTTCTTACAGCGCCACTCAACTTGAAGACTTTCTGGGCTTCATCGACCATGATGGCTCCTCCCAAGATGCTGAGTCCTTCCTCAAAGCAGCAGCTTCGAGGGTGGTTACCTCACGTTCAGTACCGCTACTACGCCGGTCCAAGTCAGAGACTCGTCCACGCTCTTCCTCAGCCCGCACCCCTGGGAATGCAACTCCATGCGTGTTGGATCAGTCACCAATGGGTGTTTGGCTCAGAAGCCAGGGTCTTGGGTCATGTTCGCCGTCACTTTCCTTGGGTAGGACTTCGGATAGAGACGGTGATCCTGAAATAAGCGTGGAACAGGCTAAAGTGGTCATGCTCAAGAGATGCAGCTCAATTCCCAATCATCCTGGTGGTGACATTGGCCTTCAGCGTCCTGAGATTGTCCATCTTCATGACATGGATATCCATCGGCAGCTTGCTACACAAACTCTGAACAGCCCTGAGGAATCCCCTGCAAATACAGAGTCGGAACAAAACACAGTTCGTAGGTATGTTGTGAGACATGGTAGCTCGGATCAGACAGCGGCACACGAATCCGAGACATCACACAGACAGCCCAACGGTCAGGCTGGCCTCATTACCAACCCATCATCGGCATATCCCTCAGCTGGACATAGCGCCGATCCTAGCGCAGGAACTTCTTCATCGCATTTACCATCAGGTGTCATGGGTCCTCATAACTTGCTTTCAGCGACACCACTACGATGTGAGTAGTCCATCATGAACGACTTCTTTTCGGATGCTAATAGATCACAGGGCTTCTTTCGTCCAGTCCTTTTGGTGAAAGCCATTCGAACATGGCCACGGGAGGGAGCTCGCTCGATAGTCCTGTTGATGGAGGCACCGCCACTCAGACCGAGCTAGTTCCATCAGGCGTCGCATTCAATACCATCAACAAACGTCAATCGGTACCAAAACTAAATATGATGGAGAGGGGCTTTGCTCGATTCCATCTAGGGCATGGGGCACCTTCCAATATCGCCAAAAGGTTCGATAAAACGACCGATTCCAAAAAACTACGCGCCGAACCGTCGAAGCGCTCACTGCTGGCGAGATTGCATTTGAGCCTACCTCGACGAGTCAAAATTCCCCCGGCTTCCTTCGACGGTCAGGTAGACGACGAGCAAAACACTCCATTGTCCTCTACATCACGCCCGGTCAATTCCCAGGTTAATTCCCAAAGACACAAGAAATCTGCACTCAGTGATGTTGGTCCGCAAACGCTCCATCAAAGCAGCGAGTTTCCATTCTCCGACTGTGATGATAGCACAGTAGAGCTTTGGCAATCTGCTGTGAGAGAGGAAATCTGGAGACGCCATACAGGTACTAAAAGGAAACATAGCGACTACCGACCATTTGACGTTCCACCCAAAACTTATTACCCCTATCCGTACCCAGGAGCGCGCCCTGGTGGCCAAGATCAACGCAGTAGTCCCGTGTCCATTTCCACTGAACTTCCTGCCAAGACACTCGATAGCGATCCAGAGCTGAGCGATAATGTTTCGAACGTCGCAGGTGTGCGCAGATCGTCACTCGAGAGCCGAAGACCCGAGGCACAGAGGCCTCGAAAGTTGCCAGAGGCATGGGCAAGGTTTCCTTCGTATAACCGTGCAGAACGAAATGAGGACCACGAGAATACGGACCAAGCTCGGCCCGAGCAAACAGCTTCCCACAGACCGCCAAACCAAGAGATTACACAGACCACGATCTCTGGGGATATTTCCAACCGCCACGGTAATGGGGTTATGGGTCACAGACAGAAGAACTCAATGTCAAGCAAATTCGGAAAGGTTCTCAAATCCGGCCTCAACAAGCTTGTTCATTCCCGTAGATCATCAGACGTTTCGTGCGGGGAATCGCATCTTGACAAGGCAAGAGCCACACTGGAATACCCAGAGCTTGCACTCCATCCCACCGAGGCTGGTTATCGAGAACTCGAAGCATTGGGCCGAGAAATCAGGCGCCTGAAGCGTTTGGCGTCGAATGAGGTGGAAGACGGACCCAGACCTTGGGTAACTCTGTCTGTTGGTTCCGATGATGAACTTAATGAGTCTAATGCCGGCAGTCATCGGAATTTGACTATGCCAGGGACTTTCCCCAGGAGTCGTGGAGGGGATTCATCAGCTACCACTGACAAGTTTGCGACGCCACTCAGCTCTCCCTCTCTCAACGATGCTTCTTTTCACTCCTTTCCGCGGTCGTACTCGCCAGAGTGCAGTCGTCAGTCGTCTATCCCCATTTCGAACAAAGCGGCTGTGCCAGAAATCAAGATTACCGACCTGAGTTCGGTCAAGAGTGATACAACATTGGTGCTGAGAACACATCAGGTCAGATTTTCGGATGAAAATGGCCAGTGTCAAAGTGATTCGGCCACTTCTGGCTCGTCGAAGTACAATACCTGGAGTGGTCCGAATGATTCGCAGACTATCGATGATGCAAACGAGTCAGACGATAGTGATCAAGTGTTTCCCAAAAACAGCAAGCGCAGATCTCATTTGGAGAACTCGCTTTCAATCCAGGAGATAGCCACCGGCAATGTGTAGGGAAAAGGGGAAGAAGTGAACCATCACTGGTTTTCAATATCTTTATTTTTGTTGTTTCGTGCCTTCTTAGCTTTACCACATGATGGATTCTCAAGTGTTAGGTATTGTGCAGAGCAGAGAATCGACGTGCATTTCTAGTGTTTGGTGGTTCTGCAAAAGTTGAAAGGCCTGATAACCACGCCGAAAGAGTGTGTTAATAACCAGGCGGAACTGGGCCTCATTGTCATTGCGTTACTGGCCATCACTTGTGGTTTGGGAAACAAGTAGTGATAACCTTTCTCTGTTGTAACGACTTACAACAGCTGTGTTAGTAAAACAAGAGGTAGTATTTAAGCGATTATCAGCCGAAATGTCATCCTCTACATCAATGAGTTCTTTTATTCCATATTGAACAACAGTGACATTTGTCCATCAAGTGTGAGTAACCAAACACCCGCATTTTTCCCGCCATGGTGCTCGTTGTTTCTTGTTTACCTGTACTTAAATCACTTGAGTTGTTGTAGTATCTTCCTTCGCGGAAGAAGCATGAGTACCTCTAGGTAGGTGGTGCACGTTCGGACACTACTAACCGGTGCTAATCACTTTTGTTTTCTATCTTTTTTTATTCAATTCCTTTCCTTGGTTAGTATCTATCTTTCTTAGTTATTGTACTATGCATAACATTCGTGAAGCCTATCATTCGTTCATCCTTCTTCCTTCTTTTCCTTCCCGACCTCCAACAACAAGCCCATCTCCATTCAACTTCCCCCCTCCATCATCATCACTGTCATCTTCATCATGAGGTGTGCCACTGATCCGAGGCGGCGGAGGACTAGGTGTAACCGCCACGGTAGCTGATGAGCCACCACTTCTTGAACCTGAACCAGGCCGAGGAGGATCATGGTCGTGACTGAATGAGGACTCGCCCACTTCATCAACTCCTTCGTAATCCGGGCAGCGCTCAGAGACGTGATTCGCCACATTGTCAGTCCTCCTCCCACCATCATCCGCATGTAAAATCCCATCGGCCTGAATACCTCCCCGTTCACTGTGGCTTGAGTAGTTGCTGCCACTTGAAGAACTCTTCCTCCCTTCCATCTCCATCTCCATCTCCTTCCCCTTGTCAATCTCCATCTCCCCCTTTTCCACATCCTTCTTAATCCCTTGCTGTCCCTCCTCCGCAATGTTCCCCATAGCTCCTCCTCCTCCTCCACTCAACACCCTCCCCGCCTCCCCCCTCGTCTCCGTCCTCGCCATACCTTCTCCATAAGCCGAGAATCTTAATCCAGCAGCAGCAGCAGCAGCAGCATTCGACGACGACGACACACCACTCATCCTCATCGTCATCATGATCCCCGTCCTCCTCCTCTTCTGCTCCTCAATCTTCCTCTCCATCTCCTCCCTCCGTTCCCTCAACAACAAACAAAACTTGGAACTCCTTCTAATCTTCTCCCCCTGCCACAGGAAAATAAACGGCATCATCGTCATCAACAGACTCAATCCGCCCAATAACGAACACGCGCCCGCAATGCCCAAGCGATGGAACATGGGCGCCGTCGCGAGCGGTAAGAGCGTCGCTAGCAACGACCGCGAGCACGAAGCCGCCGCATTCGCTGACGCAGCGAAGATCTCGTACGCGTCTGTTAGGTAGTTCAGCAGCGCCTGAAACACGCACATGAAGCCCATGCCGAAGGGGATCCCGCTTAGCATGGGGATCCAGAACGGGACTGAAGAACGGGAAGTGAAGCCCAGCCAGAAGAGACTGATGACGAACATGGGGCCGCCGAGGCAAGCTAAAGGCAAGCGACGGTATTCTTCCTGGCGAGTCCAGGCGGCGTTGCGGTGCCGGGCGCGGGTGAGGATGGAGTCCCATGCCATGAAGATGGGCAAGGCAATCAAGCAGCCGACGCCGATGGCGAGGTACGTGAGCCCGCATTGGCCCGGGGTGAGGCCGTAGAGGTCGATGAAGATGAAGGGGTAGGCTTCAAAGGTCATGTAGAAGATGGCGTAGCAGAGGGAGATGTAAGCGCAGCTGGTGGACACGATGGGTTCCATGAGGATCATGCGGATGGGCCGGGTGAGGACGATGGTGGTGAGTTCGGATAGGGAGTGTTGGGTGTCTTCGAGTTCGCGGGGGGCGATGACGTGGGCGTTGGGGTTGGTGAGTCGGAGGTGCTGGGCGCGACGGAGGAGGAGGATGGGGCCGTAGGTTTCGGGCAACAAGAAGAAGAGAGGGAGCAAGGTCAGGCCGGCGTACATGAGGCCGATCCAGAAGGCCCAGCGCCAGCCGATGGTGGTGGCGGCGTAGCCGGAGATGATGGGGGCGATGAGAGGGCCAAAGACTGTAGTCTGTGAGGGGAGGGGGTGGTCAGTGGTTGTATGAAGGGGGAAAAGGGAAGGGAAAACTGACAGCCATAAAAATCCCCATGCTTCTCCCACGCTGCCTCGGTTCATTGTAAATATCCGCAATAATCCCCGGCACCAGCGCAATAGGCGCACTAGCAAAGATGCCCGAAAACAGTCTGAAAATGATAAAGGAAATCCAATGAGGAGCCAATGCACACGCCAACGTAAACAAAGTAAACATGGCAAACGTCCCGATACTCAGTCTCCTGCGCCCATACTGCTCGCTGAGCGGCGCCCACAAGATCGGACCCATCACATAGCCTAAATCCGTCAGTCTTTGCGAGAAATAACTAAAATACTGCAAGGCCTCACCGATCAGGTAGATGGAAATGGGCAGGACCGTCTCCTGTTCCGACTCGATCTTCCACTCCTCCACGATAAAGGGGATGGCGTTGCTGGGTAGGGCGCTGCCCATGGAGGAGTTGAGAATCAACATGACGGCCGTCAGTAAGATGGCGGCTTTCCTGCCGGAGGACCAGTTGTACGGGTTTTCTGGATCATTTTCTTCCCAGGAAATGATGGTGTCTTCACCGTCGTCGATGAAGCCGAAGCTGGTTATGCTGCTGGCTCGGGGCAGGAGTTGGGAGGGGATCCCCCGTGGTTCAACAGTGGTTGGCTTTTCGTGGAACGAGGATGAAGAACTGGCATGTCCGCTGATGGGGATGGTTGCCGGGTCTGGAAAGCTGGCTCTGGGAGCTGTTGGATCGGTTAGCAGAAGCGGCCATGTAACCTGGAGAAGCATATGTGCGCTCACCACTAGTACTGTCCCGTATCGACAGAGAAGGTAGAGACTCTCCGACGAGTGGATTGAACTCGCCGAAGCGAAAGGGTTGTTCAAGATTCACTGACTCATACGAGTATGAAGACTCGCTCCCACGGTGCCTCTTGTCGTCTCCTGAGTTGTGGGTTACGAGATAGAACTTCCTCGGTTCCGTAGACTTCTTGTTACGGAGGGACTCCTTGTCTTTGCTGGGCTGTAGTGCGTCATCCGAGTTTTCAGGTCGTTGCACGAAACCAGAGTCAACTCGATCTTCATATCTCGAATTACCATGTTCTGCTTCGGTGAGTTGGGATTGCCGACGATCATCATCACCGGGGCTCTCTTCGAGATTGTGTGACATGGTGCGAAAGTATGGAGGTCATCAGACCACTCAATGGAGCGGAGAGGTCGACGGTTGGTTGAAGGTCAGATCGTTCCACAATAATCAAGACGAACACAAAAAGGGTCAATTCCAAAACCTGACAGCGGGCGAGCGATGGAGAAAAGGAGGTGATATAGAGCCATCATATTGTTTAGATATCATTACAACAGAATCACAAAACAAGAATCGAAGCATGTGTCTCGCCCATGATAACTCGTCATGAAGAAAGAATATGTCATGCATGCTTAAACAGATATAGTGTATGCATGACGGGAAGGGGATTTGGGAATGGAAGTGATGATATCCGAGGATGTGCAGGGTAACAGTTGGTGAACTAACAAGCCACAAGTCAGTCACATCATTATTCCATCTGGCCAAGTGATATTTCGTTGAGCAAAGCATGCTCACCTCAAAACGATGAAAGTCCCCAGATCAAGCTTCAGCGACTAATTTGTTGGAGGACAGGTGTCCCAGCTGGATGGCCAAGGATAGAAGGTCGCTGACGTTGCCAACATGGCGGTAGCCAGTGGCGCGAGAGGAGTTGAGCTGGGCATGTGAAAAGGTTAAGGTCTTCAGGGACAACAAACGGGATGGTCTCGACGTGGACATGACGTTCGTGATGTACAATCCCCGATTTATCCCAACGGCCGAGGGATTGTCAACAGCCGGGGAAGGGTGACGGAGTCGACTCGGTCAGTACATGGAGCTCGATGGGGCCTGCGGAGATGAAGCATAACCGTGGATGTGGTTATTTCCAACTGGTTGGATTCGGGGTATCGTCACTTGAACGTCGAGGGCCAATATTTATATATATATATATCTGTTCACCACTGTCTGCAGCCTCGAGCCGTTTTTCCAGATCGACTTCAGGAAACTCTGTCATGAACATCAAGCAAAACTTCATTCGAAAGTCGGCAGATTCTTGGCTCGAGCTGTACTGATCAACTGGAACAGTGGTCAGCATTCCATGGGCTGGCCATGCAAGTGAACGCAGGTTAGAGACTGGCGATCCTGAGGTCGTGTCCTGGACTAAGGCAAGCCGTCCGCGGCAACAATTTCGTTCGATAGAGTGAAAGTAAGGTAGTGGGACGTGGATCGGGTGATTGGCACATATTCAACCTCTGAAACGACGGCAAGGCGTCAAGTCCGTTCCTGCTTGAAGCACATCATAGCGCATGGGACATGCGATTCTCGCGTCTCCAATTCTATAAGTATTAGCAAGTGCATATTCCGGCATGGATCGCCAAGATAAGAAGTCTATAAGGCTCCAGGTTGACATCAGTTATGTTAAATTACCTGCTTCAGTCAGTACGGTAAGGACGCCGGAATCAAGTTGTTGTATGGACTTGGAAGTCTTACAATGTATTTCTGGTTCCCACTGACACACAACCGTTGACAGTGGAATAGGGTGATAGGGCCGAGGCCCGGCAGCGAGCGGCTTGCAGTACAGGCGCTGCGAGCTGCAAATATGCTTCATTGGGCATTTGGCCTGCCGGCACCGCAAAAAGAGTCTGGCCTCTCTCTACCTGAGAGGTTTTGAGTGACATAACATGCACGTTATATCCAGTAATTTGCCCCCGAGTTTGATCATGTTGTTGTTGTTGTTGATGTGGTATAAGTTGGTAGCGACTGCTCAGCCCTGGTCGATGGAACTGTTGCCAGTGTTGTACACGGAAGCATTGTTCACACTCCTCGGAAGTGATGCAAGGCGGCAAAATGGTTTGCGGGCATGATCTCATGTCTCGAGGTTGATTGTCTTTCCAAATCTTGCGTACAGTTCCACCTTGAGCCCAGTCATTTCCTTGCGGATGGTTTCAAGCTTGTCATCGAGGGCTTCAATCTCCTTGATGAGTTTCGCGGCCGCGATGCCGAGCATCTCCTTGGCTTGTTCGAGGGGAATGTGGAAGAAGGAATCACCAATCTTGTATCTGTTGTCGGGTCTCAGCATGTGTCTGGCTAGGTGTCGTGCTGGCTGTTGCAACTTACTGGACAAGCTCCTCCTCGTCCTCGACAAGCTCGAGCTCGGTTTCCAAATCGTCGAGTTCCTCCTTCTCCTTGTTTTTGTTCTTGAGCTCCTCCTCGAGGGCGAGTTCGCGCTGGTGCAATCGGCTGAACCTGTTGATCTTGTCCTGGTCCTCGCGACGGACCTCGATCTCGTCGCCGGCCGCCTCCTCGTCCTCTTTACTCAACTGTTTAAGGAAGTGGTTAGCGACGAGGGCGAGAGAGCAAACTTGATGGGCCAAGGACTTGCCATGCGACGGTTCATTGTGTCGGTGGGGTTGGTTGGTGATGTTTGATAGCGGTAGCAGTACACTAGATAGAGTTGTTGGGTGGTGACGACTGACGAGGTAGCGACTCCGAAGCGACGTCGAAGCTCCCGTCTGACCCCACCTGGAATCCATCAGGGGCACACAGCGAGCTGTTCATCGACGCCAAGGGGGGTATCCAGGTACCTCATGGTGGGGTTGAGGCTCTGCTACCCGATTGGTCAGAACGTCTGTGTTAGTGCTAAGTCCTCTGCGCAACGCCAAAACATCAAAACAACATCTCTGATAGCGACCATCAACATCAACCACGGGCACGTTTGGCCTATTCACAGCAGCAAAGGACATGGTATCGGGGACATCCTAGGCATTGAGGTTGTCACGACATTCAAATCAACTGCAAGGAGTTGGGCGGAAATATGCCCGGCCAAAAAGCATACCCGCGGGCGACGGTCAAGAAGATTGTCAAGGCCCACGCTAACTGCAATGTCAGCAAAAATGTCGATGTTATGGTAGGCAAAAATCAATGCCACTATTCCCAGAATCCAACGCGTCGCACTAACATCGTGTTTGCCGCAGATCTATCTCGATTATGTTTTGTTCATGCAAACGTAGGAAGCACTTTCTTACACCTTCTGAAACGGTTTTACGCTAACACACTGACAGCCTCATGAAGGAGGCTACCATCGAAGCCAAGCAAGGGGGTGAACGGGGCATCACAGGTCGGAGTGTCAAGAAAGTCACTGCGGTCAGTTTTCTTCTTCCCCCCAACCACGCCCCCTCTTTTTTTTGACCCCCTTTTGTTGACATTTTTCTGCAATAGGATACTCTTGCCAAGTTCAAGGGTTGAGGAATTTCAACACTGCGCCTGGACAACACACGGGCTGGTTACTCCCCACCGCCAAAGGGATCCCGTTGGAGGTGAAGCAAACGAGAGAATGGTTTCGACGACCTATCAGTTTTCAATAGGGTATGAGTGCATATGTAGACTTGTACACGTCCTCATTCGTGGACGTGATGACAACAGTCGGCTCATACATGCCAAGTTGAATGGAGTGCGGGGGAAGACATCTCGACATGCTTTAGTCGGCTCTCTGTACCTAGGTAGTATGGTAGTATCAAAAGAGCCCATCGTAATGGTAAATATATGTTGAAATTCAGTGACATACAGTACTTGTATGTACTAAGCACTAAGCAGCGGTAACTAGAGGTACTCTAAGTGCATGGACCGCGGTTCGTACATATTGACCCTTAAAAGTTTGTTAGCTTGGTTCCTGCCCCACATACTTCTACAGGGGGAGTTGCAAGGCAGAACACGTCTATCTACGAGCTCTAATTGGCTAAAGTTGCCTGATTTCAGAGTGAGAACGAGTAAACAGAGCACACACACACAAACCTTCTTACACTAGCCCAGAATCACCCGAACCACCTAGAACCCCCCTCACTACCTTCTATATTTTACTGGTTTTGCTCCCTGTCACCCCCCCTTGTCATTTCCCTGTCCAAATCCCATGTAAGTACCGAGCTAACGAACTTTCCAGGGGTGATGTGTACAGTTGTGATGGAGCTGAGATTCTTGGTCTTTCTCCAGGCTTCTGTGCCTGTCCCCCGTCCCTCGTCTTGTGGGCTCCAGTCGACGGGAAGCCGCCGAGCTGCGGCCAACCTACCCCAGACGGAACCCGATGGTAGCCTCAGCTGTGCCTAGCCTGTAGGTAGCTTCAGGAGGCCCGTTGTGACTCCTCCGCCCAGCCGTCGACCGCCCGCCAAAAAGGTATCAGCAACTGCCCGGCTCCTACTTGTAGGTGGTGCCCGCCTGGGCGGGAAGGGAATCGCTGTCTCCACTCCTTCTCCTGGCTGCCCGCGGACGGAGAGACGGGAGCTCCAGAAATGTCCAACGTCAGCAGCTGAGCTGTCCCGCCGCCCGCCGCCTTCCCGTCCCGCCCACCCACCACTCCCACCCTTCCTTCCGCCAAACAACAAAACAAACCCACCACCACCACACCTTCTTTCGCAAACAACTCAACAAGCTCTTCTACCGCTATTCTCCTTTTTCTACATCTCCATAATCAACACCGCTGTTAGCCACCCCTCTTCGCATCAGCAGTCAAGCAACACAACCCCGCAAAGGAGCATCATAGGTAGCCCGACATACTGTTGGAGCCTTGTCCCCAAGCAACTGAACCAACCGAGCCACATTCACACCGCGCAACCACCACAACAACACTACACATGATGACTGCCGCCGCCGTCCAGAACCCTCCGGTCGCGACCGAGTCCAAGTCGGCCAAGAAGAAAAAGGCCAAGCAGGGCACCGAGTCCCCTGCCCTCGCTACCTCGTCGACCCCAGACAAGCCCGCTTCTCTCGCTGCTGGCAACGAGCCGTCTCAGGAGGGCGACTCGTCCAACCCCCATATTCGCGAGATCCAAAAGTCCGTTCTTTACCTAACTCTAGCCGCCTTCGTCGTCATTCCATCCCATCACCTTCTACTAGCTGCTGACACTTGTCTCTTCTCTCTTGTATAGGGCTATTCGCAATGTGTCCAAGAAGATCGTAGGTTTCTACTCACACTAAAATGCCACGCCATTGCGCTAGAGACTGACATTATGTTCCCCCAATCTAGACCAATGCTTCCAAGATCGACCACCTGGTAGCTGAGCACGGCACCAAGTCCCTTGACGACCTGGTGTCTCTCAAGATCATCAATGCCGACCAAAAGGCCGCATACCTCAAGAAGCCCGCCCTGCAGGCCCAGCTCTTCCAGCTTGACGAGCAGCTTGCTCTCCTCAGAAAGCTTGATGCTGAGCACAAGATCCGCCTGGCCGAGCAGGAGAAGGCCCTCGCCGATAAGTTTGCCCAGGAAAAGGCCGACCTCATTGCCGAGCTCGAGAAGAAGGCCGAGGCCGATGCCGACAAGAAGCTCCACGACAGCTTGCTCCACCTCTCTCAGTTCCTCCGCCTTGCCGCGGCCCGTCGCGCTGAGGATGCCGACAGCACTGCCGACGAGAATATGGCTCTCGAAGGTGTCCTGCTCCACATCTACTCCGGCGACGAGAATGCTGTCAAGAACATGCTGAAGCTCGTCCAGGGTGCCGAGGAGCAGACTCGCAGCACTACTGGTGAGCTGCTCAAGACTACCTGTAAGCATCCCTCCACCAGCACATGTAGCCCGCCTTCCATACATACTAACCTCACTCCCTTTTGCAGTTGCCCAGGTTAAGCAGGTCGCCATTGCCTATGCGGCTCCCTTCTCCCAGCCCGCCGCTGAGGAGCCCGTTGCTCAGGCCACCGAGACCGAGACCGAGGCCCCCGCCGAGACCAAGCCCGCCGAGACCGAGGCTGTCGAGTCCAAGCAGGAACCCCAGACCGATCTTACTGTTGCCAACGCTGGCCTTACCGAAATCGATGATGGCTCTGCTGTTGCTTTGACCAACGGAAACACCCAAGAGCAGCCTGCTACTGGCGGTGCCCCCGCCCAGACCGATGCCGGCGACAGCACTGCCAACCCTGCTGCCGAGAGCGGCTGGGATGCTTCTGGCTCGGCCGCTGCCTCTAACGACATGACCGGCTCTCAGGAGTGGGTCGAGGTCCAGCGCGATCCCGCTGAGACCGAGAAGGGCCTTGAGGCTACCCCTGCCGCGCCTTCCAACACCCAGTCGTGGGCTGACGATCATCCCGAGACTGCCGGTGCCCCTACTGGTGCTGATGACGGCTTCCAGTCCGTCCAGGGCAAGCGTGGTCCTCAGCAGCAAGGCTACCGCGGCCGTGGTGGCTACCGTGGACGTGGCGATGGACGTGGCCGTGGCCGTGGCCGTGGCGGTCCTCGTGGCGGTCGTGGAGGCCCTCGCCCTCCTCGCGCGGGTGGTGACGAGCAGCACTAGGAGTCTGGACGTCCCGAGCCTGTCGCGATGGAGTCTGGCTGGCCTGTTGAAACTGATTGGTCTGCCAAATCCGGTTGGCCTGCGGAATCTGGCTGGCCTGCTGAATCCGGCTGGCCTGTTTGAGCGTAACTGTCTTTTTTTTTTCTCGGTTTGATCTCGTCTGGCATCTATTTGTGTGAGCGTATGCATTTTTGCTCTGGGATCTTGGGCGTTCTCATGATCAAAAAAAGTTCATATTGCGCTATAGCATGGATTTGCTTCATTGGTCTGTATTGTACATTAAAAATTGGGCAAGCGCAAAGGGGTTACGGAGAAACGGATGACTAAATGGTGGTTAACCTTGTTTTATTTGTTACCCCCGGAATACCTTGCATGATAACGACAGAAAGAATTAAAGGAAGGAAGGAAGGGAGAGGCGGCGTCGCCGAAATGGCGCAAGACAGATGTGGATGTACCATAATGAAGCTGAAGGATGAATTGACGATGGATCTGATGAGGAGTCTGTTTCGAGCGACGTTGCTGGTGTTTGTGTGTGACTACGCTTTATGATGGGGCGTTGTTATACTAGATTGGGGTTGACGGGACAGGCCAGGATATCAAGTCAAGTGTTGAGGGTATTCCAGTGGTTGTCTTCAAAGTATCCTACACCAAACTGGCCGGGTTGCCCGTAACCGCGTCTCACCACTTGCACACGCGACCAGCATCCAGCACGAGGATGATACGCTTTCACGTGATAGGGGCCTCGATATGACTTGCATCCCTCCATTCTCTTTCGGGACAGGATCATCGTCGTCAAGCGACCATCCCCCTCCCCCACACCCGACGCCGTAGATTGATAAAAAGTGATATGTACTATGAGTCTGCATCGACTAAAGTTTTCTTTTCTTTTGCGCAAGTGCGTCCTTATCAAAACACTCCGGAGAAGATGACCGACGAGGACGATAAGATCAGACGGAGATGGAAAAAGTGATGGAATGTGCTTTATCATTGCTTTTGTTTATTGACAGCGTCAAGCATTTCTGCCTTTCTGATCGTCCCCCGCTCTTTGGGGATTTCATTCAGTCGTCACCCGTTGGCTGGCCGGGCGCTTGCATTTTTATGCTTTTCACATCACACCATGGCTTTTTGTTTATTTCTGTTATTTGGGGGCTACTTTTACTTGAGCTGGACATGCTGGCTGTCAAAACAACAGAGAAAACAAAAAAAAAAATCCCGGAGGCTAGGACACCACCACCTTGCTCGGGACACAACCTCTTCGAATGCAATGCACATGCTGTAAAAGGCATGCCTCTCGATTGGGTGGTCACGACGCGCCCATAGAGGTAGTGTAGGCCGCCCAGATCTCTTATAAGTTGCTGGAGGCATATGACTGGGTCTCTTTTTCTTGTCGCTCCCTTCCCCGCGCCCACACACACACACACCACGCATAATCCATGACATTTGGGCGAGGGGGCGTTTGAGTTCGAAGAGTGGCTGGGGATTTCAGTTTCTGACGGGAACCATCAATCAACCAATGGAGAAGCTACTTTGATGTTTTCCTTAATGGGAAGAACGATTCGCGCAGAACGATAGGCGAGGAGAAGGGGAAGGGAAGAGTCCCCGCTTCCGGTATTATTATTTTCTTCCTTTTCTTTTTTTCCTTGTCTTTTGACTGGCAGCGATTAAGTGAATGATAGAATGGGATGCCGTGTTGAAAGGTGCAGGTGGAAGGAAGTAAGTGCTTTGCCCCGCCATCGTGGTTCCGAACGGCAACCAAGTGAAACATCAACACGACAACTTGAACCTAGCTCCTACAAATGTACAGGGGTGAAGGGGAGGCAGGGGAGGGAGGCAGGGCTGATCACAACGTGGTGTGCCTGGTACTAACAACATACATAGTACCTACCTCTAGGTAGCTACCCACGTACCGAAAGGCTCCTCCTAACTTTACTTCAGGACGTGAGTGGTCTATGTATTAATCTGCTTAGCTTACGCATTCAGTGTTTCATTCCTGTTTTCTTTTTATGGTTCTGACATTCCTCCGACCCCTTCCCTCCCCATTGCCTGCTTGACATGTCTTTGTGTGCCTGGCCTGTCTGTCTGTTTGGCAGACACTACTGTAACCTGTTCAACGGACGGTCCGGCCCATACCACAAAGCTGAGCTCATGACCTCGTCTTGCGTCCTCCCTTGACTTGACATGATTTTACTTGACTTAACTTGACTAGGGTCCTGTTATCCTTTCCTTTCCCAGTCTCCTACCTTATCATCTCACCTGACCTTTACCTTGACCGTGGACAACGGATACTGTTTGCGTCGGTTTGTTGTTCCATTCTTCTTTCTCCAAATCTTTTCTGTTTTTTTTTTTTTTTTTTTTTTTTTTTTTTTTTGGTTTTTTTTCCCTGTGACTCGAATAATTCGACCTGGACGACTTGGACACCCAGATCCTGAACCACTCGGTATTGGTTCACTTCCGGTTGTTCTTACCCAACCCATTCATTGATCGAGGCCAGGCCAGTCAGGCAGTCGAGACCAGGTCATCAACCGATCGATTAAAACGATCCTTCCTCATCATCACCCATATTCCAGGAGCTCCTACTACCTACCGTAGGTAGGGTAACTACCCACCATGAACCACCGAAGTAAAGGCCAACTCATGTGCCGACTCGAAGGCTGTCAGTACGAAGTCCTCTTCAAGACCGTCGACTCAGGAGGAGGCTCAGGAGGAGGCTACGTCGACCCTCTCGAGCGCCGGGCCAGTATCATCAGAGATAGAACAGGCAGAGGATCGCCGGCTGGAGCTGGAGCTGCGGGTGGAGGAGGAGGGTATGGTCATCAACATCGGTATTCGAATGCCGGGGCGTCATCATCGACTGTTGCGTCGCCTTTTTGTCAAGCTCGTTAGCCCACCCTATTCTTTTTTTGTCTTTTATAATCCGCACCGCCTACCTACTGTCTATCTGTTCGTTCTGAAATTCCTAGTATGTGATGTGCAGTTGAAAAAAAAGATTATTCTAACATGTGTGACTGAGACAAATAGATACCTGCACCCACTTCTTCAGAGATGACGAGACTTGTACGCAGCTGAAGCCGTCGCATGATGCTGTTTGTGCTTATCGTAGGTTACCTCAACCTCTTTGCCTCTCCACTATCTACCTACTGCCCTCTTTCCCATCCATTGGACGAGTCTGTGACTGATCAACATATGATATCTATGATAGACGCGAGATGTCCCGTTCCCGAATGCAGCCAGGCGAGACTTCAGTATTTGGATCCAGCCTACGAGTCAAGACATGGTGATTCTCTGCCGGTGTATCAGAGGTGGGAGTACTGTGCTGATCGTGAGTCTTACTGTTGGACGTCCAGAGGCTGTTTGTTGGACCTGTGCTAATGTCGAAGCGATATAGACAAGTGTACCATCCGAAGGTGTCCTCGTCGGAAACCATCGGCGAAGGCTAGCTATTGCAAGGAACGTGAGTACCAGGCTTTTGCTTAAATCCTCCGGTCGACTCCAGTCAAGTAAAGTGCTAACAAGTGAGCATCTGTGAAGATGGGTGCCGTGCCGATGGATGTAAGAAATTGGTTCTCGAGAAACAGATTTGCTGTGAAGAGCGTGAGTTATCTATCTTCCGTTGCCTTGTGTCTGGGGTATAATGGGTATAAATTTCGTGAAGACTGACACCGTCGTGATATCCCTTCAGACCAATGCCAGCATGATGGATGCGGAACGATAGTCGAGGGGAAATATCCCTATTGTGCCATCCGTAAGTCATCACACTCGGTTTACCTAGGTAGTTATGCCGACCCACTGACAGACGCCATCTGAAAGACATCAAATGCGACATCAGTAATTGCAACAGAGCAAGGCATAATGTCGCCGGCACGAAGGAGTACCTCAGATTTTGCGTCGATCGTGAGTATTCTTTTGATCCAGCCATTCATTGTTTGGAACAAATGCTAAACTCCGACAATCAGATGCAACTTGCGCGGTAAACCGCTGCAAAGACATGAAGATCGAGCAGTCACTCTACTGCGCAAATCATACGTGCAGGGAGAGGGGGTGTAGCAAAAGTAGCCAGTCGAAGCCGTTTTGCAGTGAGCGTGAGTTGCCCTTGTTCTTGTCCCTGGCTGGATGATGAAGTTGGAACTCATGTTGACATGGAATAGACTGCTGCGCGGAGGTCAACTGTCGATATCCAAGACCTTGGGCAGCTAGTCCAGATCCAAGAGGAAAATTCTGCCCATTGCGTAAGTCAATCTGGGAGCCCAGGCCCTTGGAGACCAGAGATGCTGACGAAGTTGTAGACACTTGTCGTGCCCAAGATTGTCCCGAGTTCGTCGACCGCTTAGCCATATTTTGCAGGACTCGTATGTCCCATCCCTTCTCTCCTATCATGAGGGCTTTGTCCAAGCAGAAACTAAAGTACTGACAAAACAACAGATGGTTGCTCCAAACCCAAATGCCACGAAGCAGTTATCGTCGAGGGCTTCTGTCTCGATCGTACGTTCCCAACCTCTTAGCCCTTATTTACCCCTTACTCAAACCCCCTCCACCACCTCGTCTGTGCTTTCTCCTCACCAGTACTAACACAATTCAACAGACCTCAAAGCCCACTACATCACCCAAGGCGAACTTAAAGCCCGCGGCACATCCTCCTCATCTCCCAAAGACTCACCCGCAACCACCATGACGACCCGCCCAAACCCGGCACAACCCCCCACCTTCCCCCGCCGCCTCTCCCAACAATCCCTCACCTCCATCCGTCCCGGTCCCGGTCCAGGCCAACGCCCCACTTCCATCCTCCTCCACAACGGTCACGCCCACGAAATCCTCATTCCCCCTGACGAACACCCCGACGAACTCCTCGACCATTCTCGTAACGACGCTATTCGGTTCCAGCTCAACCAGTCCGTCGCCCAGCAACAACACGCCCGTCAGGCTTACCAGGCTCACGTAGACGATCCCGATCCTGACCTGGACGACGACCACGAAGATGATGACGATGTCGAAGTAGATGCAGATGATCACTTCCCACCAAATTTGAACCCCAGTAGTCTAAACAGCCATCTAAGCCACGTCAGCCAACATACCAACCAGAGCCAACGCAGTCATCGCAGTCATCGCAATTTACATAATGATATCCATAGTAAAGAAGCAGGAGGAGTAAGTGGTGGTAGTGGGAGAAGTTCCCTATCCAGCGAAGCCGTATCTGCTCTCTCTGATAATGAGAATATCGGCGCAGCAGGGATAGTAAATGGGTCTTCTCTGGTTAACGGAAATGGTGGTGTTGGTAACGGTGGTGGTGCTGAAAGCCCGGGAGATCCGCCCGAGTATAGCAAGGTTGCTGCTCCTGGTTCGATTGTGAGTGTTGGACAGGGACAGGCACAGGTTCATGAGGGAGGAGAGACGAAGACTGGGGGCGGAAGTAGAAGAGAAGAGAGGGAGAGGGAGAGGAATAGGAGAAAGGTGCTGGAGAGGGATGGTGGGACTGGGACTGGGACTGGAGGAGGTGTTGGGATGCCGGGGAGTTTTGTTGGGGGAGGGGACGGGAAAGGGGAGGATAGTGATGGGTGGTGAGAGTTTTGGGAAGCAGACGTAGGGATTTATGAGTGATGGGTTGTGATTAATGTGATCACATCGTAAGGTGTTGTAGGCAATTTGGTTTACTTCTCTTTTGTGGAAGGGGGCATCTTTTCACGGAATCTGGGGTTGACTTTGTAAGTAGTCTATTCGTTGAGCGAGTAGCTAGGTTTGATGATTACTATACCACTTTGTTTCACCCAAGTTCTGTCTCGTATCAGCCCCACGCAAAGTCCATACGATAATTCCAACATTTTCGCCATATAACTCTAACCACGACAGATGGCGCGCTGGCTTGCCAACCTGGGTATCCACGACGCGCGACATGTTGGCCAGTCCCATCTCTCGTCCCCTAGGTATCCCCTTAATCACCAGTATCAACCTCCAAATCAATCTGCACCCCGTTACTAACTCCATAGTCCGCCAAGCTCAGCTGATCCTTGAACGGCCTCTCGCCCTGCCTCTTCAGCAGGATCTCATGCGGCTCGCGACCGACCCGCATCGCCACCATGACCTTGAACTGCTTGATCGTGTCCGAGGGGAAAGCGGGGATTTGCGCCTTGGTGCCGAGTCGGTCGTTGACTGTTACTATAATCATTTCTTCTCCTCCACCGCCACCTGATGTTGGGGCAGGGGCTGCTGCTGCTGCTGATGACTTTTCTTTCTTGGGCCGGTCAGGGCGGTCACGACGAGGGGATCGGTCTCGGTCACGACGAGGTGAGCGGTTGTTGTTGCGGCGGGGTGAACGATCACGGTCACGGTCACGGTATCTGTCGCCGTCGTCTCTTCTCCTTGGTGAACGGTCGCGGCGGTCGCGGGATCGGTCTCTCCTGTCTCTGTCCCTGTAGCGATCTCCTCCTCCTCCTCCTCTTTGGTCCCTATCACGGTCGCGGTCATCTCTCCTGCGTGGTGAGCGGTCGCGGTCTCGACCAGAATCTCTGTCTCTGTTGCGATCATCATCCCGATCACGATTCCTCCTGGGTGAGCGGTCCCTGTAGCCGCGCTGCAGACCGGCGCGGTCTTGGTTGTCGTCATAGCTGGTGCTGGACTTTTGCTTCCATTTGAATCCCCCCGTGTTGATTTTGGGTTTTCGCGATGGAGATCGCGAACGCGACCTTGGTCGGTCCGAGTCTGCCATGACGGCAGTTGTGAGAGTTTTGTAGTTTCTTGTTGTGAAGGGAAGAAGAAGGGAAGAATGATGGGGTGTAAATAAACGAAGGGCAGCAAGGGACCGGCGACTTGTGCTGGCTGGAGACCGCTCCTTGGCTCAGTGACGGAATTTTAGTGGGGCTATTGCGATGGGCTCGAAGCGATAAGATAAGGACCACAAAAATTAGAATTGGGATGTCAACACCGTCGAAAGGACTCGATGAGTCGAGGTAAAGTCAAGGTGAACAAAGTCTCACTTCTCAAATCAACAAGGGATTACTGACTGTCAATCGATTTCAAGCTTCAGAAGACGGAGGCTATTTAGGTAGGTAAGAATACAACTTCGGGCCTCCGCCAACCGTTGACAAGAACCGGGCCGCAGCGTATCACCACCGCTGCACCTGTCTCAATGCCCCCTTTTTAGATCCAAATGAGAATCGAGTCGCTTTATAAACAACATAAAACCAATATTCTTGTCTAAAACTCAAATCAATGCTCCATCCAGTACGCCGTCACATTGCCCATTACCAACGCCAGAGATCAACCACAAGCCGAAATTTTGCCGGGAGGTGTATCATACAGACAAACAAAACAAGAAGAAGGGAAGACGGAGCGGTAATTAACTCCCAAGATGAGACTTGAAAAGGAGATCACTCCTTGCTGGACTTCTTCTTCTTCTTCTTGGGCTTCTCCTCTTTCGTTGTCTCCTCCTCTTCGGCCTCGGCCTTGCGCTTGGAGCTCTTGGACTTCTTGGCAGGCTTCTCCTCCTCCTCAGCCTCTTCCTCGGCCTCGGCGTCCTTGCCCTTGAAGTCCTTCTTGCTGAGGATCTCGAGGGTACCGTCCTCCTTGATGCTGATCTGGCCGCGCTCGAAGCGGCGCTTGAACTTGTCGACAGACATGCCAGCGGCCTTGGCAAGACGCTCAAAGTCCTCGTCGTCAAGCTCCTTCTTGGCCTTCTTGTCCTTCTTGTCCTTCTTCTCCTTCTTGTCCTTCTTGGACTTCTTGGAGACATCCTTCATCTCCTCATCCTCATCGGCGGGAGCATCCTGCATCTCAACCTCCTGGATGAGGGGCTTCTTGGGAGCCTCAGCATCAGCGGCCAAGCCGTCAGCATCAATGTTGTACTTGCGAGCCTCCTTGATGTCCCACTTGGGGGCAGAAGCGACGGGGATACCGTTGGGGCCGACAGAGACACCCTTGCTGGCAATGGGCTTGCCCTCAAGCTGGCGAAGGTTGTTCTCAAGCTTGGCACGGGAGCGGATACCAAGGCTGGCGCGAGTCTCGTCATCGGCATCCTCGGGGAACTCGGCAAGAGCATCGGTACGGACGCCGAGGGCGACCTTGGAAGCGAGCTGACGAGCCATCTTACCCTTGTTGGCACCAGAAGCCTGGCCAACGAGAGAAGCGTGGTAGATGAGACCGTACTTGGGAGTGGCGTGCTTGGTCTTGAGGGCACGGAAAAGGGCCTTCTCGGCACCGAGAATCTGGATGGTGGAACCGGGGTTCTTGGCAAGGTTCATGACGGAACCAGCGTGAGCAATGAGACGAGCACCGACAAGAGCGCCGACAAGCTCGGTCATGTTGGGAGCAATGGCGCGCATGCGGTTCTCGAGGTAGTCAGAGAGCTGCTTGCGGTAAACGGAGTAGTCGATGACGCGCTCAGCGAGGTACTTGATGTTCTGGAGATCCTCCTCGGAAACCTCAGTACCCATGGAAATATCGGCGGCAGCCTTGACGGCAGCCTCGATCTCGTGGGGAAGAATCTCGGACAAGTCGGCAGTCGTGGCGTTGGAACGCATGCCCATGGTGACAATGATGCGAGCATAAGAGAGGTTGTCGGGAAGGATCTTGGCCAACTCGGGGAAGTGCCAGCCGTACCATTCCTTGACACGCATGGCGTAGGTGTTGAGCTCCTTGTCAAGCTCGTCGAGGAGCGAGACGGCGTGGACGATCATGACATCGACCTTCTCGGGGGAGAACTTGAGCTTGTGGCGCGAGAGCGAGTGGGAGAGACCGAGGGACATCTCCTTGAAGTTCTCGGGGAGCATGCCAGGAATGAGCTCGGGAAGGTACTGGCGGATGGCACGGAAGAGGTCGGTGGTGGTGGAGTCGGCAATGGGCTGGATGTCGAGGTTGGGGATCTTGTTGATGGCAGCGCCGAGCTTGCTCTCGGCAACGGCGAGGGTGACCTTCTTCTCATTTCCAATCTCGGCAAGCAGGCTGTTCAGCTTGGGGGTGACCTTGCCCTCAACAACACCAGCGATTTCCTCGAGGGCAGTGGCGGCGCTCTCGAACTTGGCGAACTCCTTGTACTTGATCCTGTAGGGACACGCGTGTTGGTCAATTGCATCTTGTTGCCATGATGTGACGAGGCAACTTACTCCTTGGTGATCTTCTCAACGCTGTTGAGACGCTCGGCGAGGTTGTCCGAGGACAGCAGCTTCTTGTCTGCCGCCTTGAACAGGCCATAACTGTAGGGACTTGTTAGACATGTTGAACTATGGTAGGTAGGTGTTTGTTGAAGTTCGAGACGGAAGGGGAGACCTCTCGGTCTGATCGCAGCGGAATTGGACGATTCAAACTTGAAGCCTCCGCATATGCAGGCATGGACGACGCCGCCGTTGCGTATAGACGTGAATTGATGTGATGGCACTTACCCGGCACTGGTTTCTGTTAGGATAAAGAGAGGCATGGTTGCGGTTTGGTGTTTGGATCCCGAACGCGCTGGCAATTGTCGTTGGGAAACAGCAAGTGGGTGTGCTGTTTTTTTGCGATATTCACCACGAGCCTCGAGGGGAGAAAAAAGTCGAGAGCAAAGAACAATTTTTTTCCACCAGACTTTGGAGCACCCACTTCTGCCCACACTCTGCCTGCCCACTCACCGAAATCCATGGCGCCCGTTCCCCCAATCAGAGCCCGGTGTGGGGTCGAAGAGGCCAGAGGTGGTCCAAGCTCGGCTATTGTACGTATTTTTTCAACGGCCAACTCTCTCTCCATCAACCCTCGCCTCTGAATTGGAGATGCCAAGACCCGTCATGCACGGTCCAACCCTCTCTCTGAAGTGGAAGCGCCGATGGTGGGCGCCCTGTCGCAGCCTTCCCGCGGCCCTGTCGCTGCCGTGAGTGTGTGTGTGCCCGCCTGTGACCTCGATGGACAACTGGAGCTCCAACAACGACAAGAGCAGACAGGGAGTGCCATCCATCTGCTGTTATTGAACACTGGACTCGGTCGCTTGAACATCACCACCTCCAACTCCAACCGCAAACATGGAGGGCCTATTATTCAACGTCAACAATGGGTATGTTGTCTGATTTCTAATTTGCAGATACAGTGCTGACCATCATTCATCAACAGCTACATTGAGGGTATCGTCCGTGGATACAGGAACAGCCTGTTGACGAGCACCAACTATACCAACATGACGCAATGCGAGTCGATTGATGGTGAGCCTCTCTCTCCCATCTCCATCCCCGACCCATATCACCTCCCATCCACATCACCCTAACCACATTGCCCACAGACCTTAAACTCCAACTCGGACCTGCATACGGCGACTTCCTCGCCTCTCTCCCGCCCAAGCCTTCGACCTCCGCTCTCGCTGCCAAGACCACCGACAAGCTGGTCTCCGAGTTCCGCTATGTCCGCGCCAACGCGGCCGGCTCTCTGGCCAAGTTCATGGACTACCTCACCTACGGCTACATGATCGACAACGTCGCCCTGCTCATCACGGGCACCCTTCACGAGCGCGACACGCGCGAGCTGCTCGAGCGCTGCCACCCGCTCGGCTGGTTCGAGACCATGCCCGTTCTCTGCGTGGCCACCAACATCGAAGAGCTGTACAACAGCGTCATGATCGAGACCCCGTTGGCCCCCTACTTCAAGAGCAGCCTGTCGCTCCAGGACCTGGACGAGCTCAACATTGAGATTGTGCGCAACACGCTGTACAAGAACTACCTGGAGGACTTTTACCACTTCGTCAACACCCACCCCGATATGGCCGGGACCCCGACTGCCGAGGTGATGTCGGAGTTGCTGGAGTTTGAGGCGGATAGGCGGGCTATCAACATCACTCTTAACTCGTTCGGCACCGAGCTGTCCAAGGCGGACCGTAAGAAGCTCTATCCTAACTTTGGGCAGCTATACCCGGAGGGGACGCTCATGTTGTCGCGGGCAGATGACTTTGAGGGTGTGAGGCTCGCTGTTGAGGGTGTGGCTGATTACAAGTCGTTCTTCGATGCTGCTGGTCTCGGAGGCGGTCCCAGCGGCCCCGGTAACATGGGCGGTGGCGGAACTGAGGGCAAGAGTCTGGAGGACATGTTCTACCAGAAGGAGATGGAGATCTCCAAGATGGCGTTCACAAGGCAGTTCACCTATGCCATAGTGTATGCGTGGGTCAAGTTGAGAGAGCAGGTGAGATTAGGGTTCCCCTGTGTTGTTCGTTGAACCTCTGTTGACTAATGTGACATTTAGGAAATCCGCAACATCACTTGGATCGCCGAGTGCATAGCGCAGAACCAGAAGGAGAGGATCAACAACTACATCAGCGTTTTCTAAAGAGCAGTAAGTTGTCGTAATGAGGTTTGATTTTCAGGTTGCATTTTTATCAGAGGAACCTCGTCCTCCCCCAATGATTTGCTTGAGCCGGGTTGCCAGTGCATGTTATCAATGATCAAGAAATGGGAAGGGGAGAAAAGGCGTATTGGGCGCGTTATGGCCAAAGTATTATATCTGGACTCTTGGGGAACACAAAAGGGGTATCATCATCATCGACATGGCCTGCCCCCCGCGTGCGCCCCTTGGTTTTCTCCGGTTATTGTTTATTGTTGTATTGTACATAGAGAAGGCCTCTTTGTTTTGTTACACACGCTTTCATGCTACGACTGGAAATCACATCTTCTTCCACTCACTCACACACAAACACACACGCGACAACCGAACCGGGTGCGTTGAATGTATTAGAGGGTGATCTGACCCTTCCAGGTGGCGGGCGTCAGACCGAGGGTCTCGAGCATGTGATGCCACCTTCCACTGCCTCTCTCCTTGCGCTCCATGTACCTCAGCAGCCTTTGGCGCTTGTGGCACAGCCTTCGCAAACTGCGCTTGTTGTTCTTGTCTCTGTTGCCGCCGTGGCCCTCGAGCGCCTTGCTGAGCGCCCGGATCTTGGACGTCAGGATGGCGATCTGCACCTCACTGCTGCCCGTGTCCGGGCCTGCCCGCACCGGCTGGGGCTTGGGCTCCACTCCGCGCGCCAGCGGCGGCGTCGGCCTCTCGAGGCTCTGATCTGTAATGTGGCGACCGAAAGTCTCGATGCAGCGGCGGATGTTGGCGTGTTTGCGGTCCTTGGCACCACCATGCTCAAGCTTCGCGATACGCTCGAGGGCAGCGACGGCCTTGGCGTGTCTGGCGGCGTGCTCGCGAGCCTCCTCGTCCTCCTTCTCCGGGTCGGCCGTCGAGCGGTCCTCGGCCTTGATGGGCTTCAAGATGTGCTCGGCGTACTGGATGGCGCTGTCGAACTCGTCCTTGTTGAGCAGGTAATTCCGTAGGTGCGGCGAGGTCGGGAGGGGCTTGGGTTCCTCAACAAGCTGGCCGTCGGGGCCGACCTTGGGCGGAGAGACGGAAGCCTGGCCGGCGCTGTCGAAGGACTCGACGAAGGGGGTCGTGATACCCTTGACCGGGTCGCCCCATGCGGCGTCGCGTTGGGCCTGGAGCTCGGCCTGGCGCTTGACGTTGACGGCCTTGCGCTGTTGCGCCTGGGCCCAGCCGTAAGGATCCTGCTTCATTTTACGCTTCTTTTCTTTCTGGGAGATGTTGGCGGTTTGGATGAGAGGCTGCAGGGCCTGCGCTGGAGAGGCGACGGCGGGGCGAAGACATACTGTCGTTTCCGGAGCAACATGTCAGTACAGAATTATGTTGGCGGGGGGCATCATGGATGACATGGCAAAAAGTTTAAAGGTAAATAAGAGCTCACGTACGTGTGAGGCTGCGAAGCCCTTGAGGGCCAGGTAACCTGGGAGGCATGGCTGCTTGGTTGGGTGTGTGGTGGTGGTGGTGGTGGTGGTGGAGGTGCACCGGCGTGGTCGGTCTCGAAGTGCAAGTCGGCGCAACAACTTTCTTTCAAGTCTCGCAGCTTGGCCCGGCGGTCCCTCCTCGTCCCTCCAGGTCACGGTCCGGCCGATGTTGAACAACTTCCCGTGTCGGTCCGCACCTGGACCAAAATTTGGGTTCCAATTACGCTAGGCCAGGGTGGGGCTAGCTCATCTCTCAATTTGGCTTTGCCAGCCGTGAAGTGGACTAGCTCACCGGTCAACTTGAGGTCCGACCACCCGGGGTAAAGCAAACAGCAAAGATTCAGAAAGGAGGCCCTGTCGAGGTCGGGATTTAGTGGGGCCCATGGTTTTTAGAGCTACTGATTGGATGCAGGCCTGATGATCAAGGTGAAGGATACGTACCGTGCTCCGATGGCTTGGCACGGTCAACTGTCAACCAACTGCACAGCCCTGGCGGGGCAGTCGGCGCACTCGCGGCACTCCACAAAATTGAATTTGTGTGCGAAAATCAGAGGCAGAAAGCTCGGACGTCCCGCGACTTTGGCTGGCCTGGTTGAATTAGAAGAAAAATATATTCACCCTCCACGCCGTCTTCCTGACACCTCCTCAGTCCTCACACCGCAAGGCCAGAGATCAGTCAAGATGGCGCCCGCTAACCTCCCCTCCATCTTCAATGCCACGAGCACCGATATTGAGCAGCTCCTTGCTGCTCAGTGCCACATCGGCTCCAAGAAGTGCGTTTTTGCGAAATCCACCTCGCCGGCGACATGGCTGAGAGAAAATGAGACCACGAAATGCTGACTTTGTGCGATTGCGAATAGCCTCGGTGTTCACATGCAGCGTATGCACTCCCTATCGATATATCCACACTTGTCGAAGCTAGAACGACTTGCGATCGCACGGACAAATTTCTGACTTGACTTGAATCTGCAGCTTACCTCTGGAAGACTCGCGCCGACGGTGTCAACATCTTGAACGTTGGCAAGACCTGGTATGTGGAGGATCGATCGATCGCATGAGTGGATGGTATCCAAGTGGAGGAGACATGGTCACCAGGATACCTCGAACAAGGGCCACAATGGCTGACAGTGCTGGCTCACCACAGGGAGAAGATCGTCCTTGCTGCCCGCATCATCGCCGCCATCGACAACCCGGCCGATATCTGCGTTATCTCTGCCCGTCCCTACGGTCAGCGTGCCGTCCTGAAGTTCGCCGCCCACACCGGTGCTCAGGCCATCGCCGGTCGCTTCACCCCCGGTTCTTTCACCAACTACATCACCCGCTCTTTCAAGGAGCCCCGCCTCATCATCGTCACCGACCCCCGCACTGATGCCCAGGCCATCAAGGAGGCTTCCTACGTCAACATCCCCGTCATTGCCCTCTGCGATGCCGACTCGCCCACCGAGTACGTCGATGTTGCCATCCCCACCAACAACAAGGGTCGCCACGCCATCGGCTGCGTCTGGTGGATGCTTGCCCGTGAGGTCCTCCGCCTCCGCGGTACCATCTACAACCGCGAGACCCCCTGGGACGTCATGGTCGATCTTTACTTCTGTATGTATCCCCCGGAGCCCCCGTGACCGTTTGCGGGACCATGTCTCTAACTATTAACCTACAGACCGCGACCCCGAGGCTGAGGCCGAGGAGAAGGTTGAGGAGGAGAAGCTCCCTGGTGTTGAGGAGGAGGGTGTTGCCGCCATTGAGTCCGGCTTCCCCGCCACTGGTGACTGGGAGGCTGCCCCCGCTGGCTTCCCCGCCACCGGTGAGTGGTCCGATGCCGCTCCCGGTGCCGCTGCCCCCAACTGGGACGCTACTGCCCCTGCCACCACTGCTGACTGGGCCGCCACCGAGGCCAAGGAGTCCAGCTGGTAAACAGTTGTAATCGAAAAAACACATTCGGTTTCTGGGTCAAAAAAGGCGTAATGGAGGCGTGATGGAGACTGGACTTGTGGCTTGAACCTCGCCCACCGATTTCCAACACGAATTGATCATGAATACCCCCAACAATGGAATCTGGCTCTGGCTTCTTGCAAACCGCTTATCCCCTGGCAATGGGTCAAACTTGACCGCACTAATGAGGGAAAGATACTCGATCTGGCGCCATCTACTCTTGTATATGCTGTCTGGAAAGAGGGAATGCCCTGTGGGGTCAAAAGGGGTGGACTTAATCGTTATCCCGCCCTTGCCATGTGGTGCGATTTGTGAAGTTTGGGGATCTTGAAACAGATGAGATTTGCTCCGAATGGATACGTCCTGACCCTACTGTGTGCTTCCCTCTTGTGATATGATGACCTTGGCCATATTCCAGATCGTTTGACTGACCCAGATTATGTAATCATAACCCTACAAGATCGACGAAAGTAAACAAAGCATTCAGGGGCTGTGATTTTCGACCCTGCAATAGCCAACGCCTCTGCCTTTGGCGTTTGTAAAGTGTATATATAGCCTGACATTTGAATAGTGTGTTTACCCTTTTACTTTGCTTTGGTCTAATAGTCAACTGCAGATGTTGCTAACCCTGAAATGCTTTCCACGTACAGATGTTTGGCCCTGCGAATCTGTCCCGGGGAGTGACAATACTGACGGCTATGGCCGAAATATCCAGGCGAAGAATCCAAGAGAGCTGGCAGGATCAATGAATCAAGGTGGTACTCAATCGTCCACTTTAGCAACATCTCGAATCCACCTACTTTCCACCTTATGTTCCATTACTGACAGCGAGATTTACGGACTATGGAAGCCTTTCTGAATATGTCAACCAAATGAATCACTGAGTTTTTGAGTATTTCCATCGCCTTGTTGGGTGCCGACCTTCCTGATGGTACTAACTGCCGCGGCTTGAAGCACGTGCCGACTGGAACGAAGTTGTTGGGAAGAAAAAACTTTGAGCCCTGAAACAGGTTGTCCTTGTGAGCGAAGAAGGTATGTGTCTTCTTGACTTCTTCTCTTTAAGATCAACAGTATTCGAGCACCATGGAAGATGGCGACTCCTTGGTCGATAGCCTTGGTTTCAACTGGCCCTTACTGGACACTCGCCATAGTTCCACAACATCCAACATTTACACTTCTGCATGGATACAAAGGCATAGCGCGATACTTCCATCTTACACTATTTAGCGATTGGGAAGTGACAAGAACACCCATCCTTTGTACGTAAAACAAAGTTGCCGCCACTCGACCATTCACCGCGATAAGCTTTTATTCCATGCAGAGATGTATGTTCCTGCACCGGGTTGGTTTAAACGTACCGCAGCGGGAGTATGAGGAGGGTGTCTGGCGTAGGTAGGCCTTACTAGACCAGTCTGGTTTTCTAAGTCAGTTAGTGAGACTAGCCTAGTCGTGTCAACTAGCCTAGTCGTTCAATGGAGGGCTCTGATTGGTCGGATTTGGGTGCAAAAAGGCAAAAGCTAAAGACCCCTATAATGACCTTCTGAAAGGTCACTATAGGGGTCTTAATTGGAGGTAGTTTTCAATATCTATAGTATACTGAACTTCGACTTCGAAGTTCCGAAATTTGGATGAGGGCATTCACACTTCCACGCGAAACTTTTCGCGTGAGAAAAAGATGTCTTGAATAGGAATCGAACTAGCAAGCTCAAGAAAGAAAGTTACAGTGAGAACCATTGAGCTACTAGCCCAATTAATAAAAAGACTTTTGGTTCTTCTAATATTTATACCTCTAAGTATGGATTTTGGGAAAGAAGCATCGTCACTGTGGAAATTTAAATTTTTTTTTTTTTTTTTTTTTTTTTTTTTAGCGATTGTTTATAGCGGATAGTTAGAACAGCCAATCAGAAGCCTCCCCTGGCCGACTAGGCTAGTTGATTTGACTGGGCTAGTTTTTCCACCTAGGCTAGTTGAAAAACCTGGCGTAGAGAACCCCCAACTAGCCCAGATGTCTTAGGGGATTTCCCGCTATGGTATGCACTGAGGAAGTCGCTCCCCACTGTAGTCTCACGCCGTCTGGAAAGAGCACCCCACACTGATTTTCCTCTTGGTGCTTCTAGACTTGGTATTTAGACCTGGGCTGGCACCCCGTTGCTCTTCTCTCCCGCATGCCACCAAACAATCAACCATTTCCCACACCCGAATATCACGTAGCCTCACCCCTCAGTATCGAAGTGGCATCATTCACGCAAGGGCAGTCAGTCATTCCGGGGCAACATGAGTCCCTTTCTTCCTTACGACGTTCTTTACCGCGTAAGTGACTCCCCGCTCTTCCTGCCTGTCATTGCTCTCGAGAAGGAGCACATGACCATTCCAGATGATGAGTACAACTTTTGGGGTTCGGTGAATGTTCTACTTCGTACTTGTTCATGAGAATTCTTCCATCGCCATTCATCTCTTGTCGTCGTTCCCATCCTATCAGACCTTGGGTAGTACGTTATCTCGTGCGCTACCAGTCCATCGCAGAAATGACCTTGCTCATCCTCGCAGGCAGGTGAATTCTATGCTTTTCCTGAATTCATTTCCAGGTGTAATGTAGGGCCACACTTACGGTCATCTTTTTCCAATCCAGGTTTTAGTCTTCTCTTCAAGCAACCCATACTCATCAACTTATCAAACGATCACTCTTTGAATCTATTCGGCGAACAACACCAGCCATCCTCCCTGTTTATTCCAGTACCTTGGCCCTAATTTCTTCACTGCTAACACCACATGCTTCTTCCAGATCTTCCATTACTTCTGCGTCCTCCACCTCCCCACGGCCTGGGAGATTCTCGACCATGACTTCCACTCCCACCCTTCCGTTCAACAACTTCTGCAATTTTGCTTCATCTCCAAAGCCTTCTACCACGCTGTGATGCCGCACATCTTCAAGCATGTCCCGCTAAACTTTCATGAATTTGACCGTTGGCCGCAATGCTTGCAGTTTTGGTCTAGTAATGCGACGGAAGATGTGAGGGTGAAGGTGAGGAGGTTGAAGATTGCCGTCAAGAGGCATGGAATCTCGAAGTATTGCTTTGTCGAGAAGAACACCCCACAGGATCAAGCGCTGGCTCTTTCTGCAGCCAAGGAGCGGCAACTACGAACTTTGATGGTTGGTTTGATTAATCAGCTCGAACTGCCCATGGTTGGATTACCCAGCCTGCGGGAGTTGATTTTCAGCGTTGACATATTCACCAACGTTTACAGTGACGATTTCGTTGTAAACAGAACCATCCCTGACCTCGTTCTCAGGACTGTCAGGGATTTTGGGTGTGCCTTAAGCAACGGGAAGTTTGACCACTTGACTAGCCTGAGGGTGAAGGCGCCTGCAGACCAGCTCGTGGAGATTTTATTGGGTGCAACGAGATCGAAGCAGCTGTGCGTGAACTTGAAGTCGGTTCATTATGACAGGTTTATGGCGATCGGCTCCGTGGAAGATCAGGATGCAGTAATGGCCGCCGAAGAGGCGGTTCTGACCTTGGTGGAGCTGTGTCCTAACTTGAAAGAACTTTGTCTTTTCACATTCCACGAAAAGCCCCAGCTTCATCCGGAAAACACGGGCTTAGACAAGTTGATTGTGGGCAGGATTGTTGTCAAACGGTGGAAGCCGTTAGCACTTTTGGAAGATTTGGTGGCGCCCCATACATCAGTGGAACTTAACGACGTCACGTTCGCGCGCAGGCGTCATATCAGTTGGTGACAATGGGCTCTTTGGCATATAAAGGCTTGATGCTAACCGGTCCATTTGTTTCAGGAGACCCCCCGCTTTCGCTTACACCATCTTGGCCCCAGTACAAGCTCCTACGCCCCGATTACGAGCTTGTACAAAAGGAGCTAAAGTGCCGCAGCTTACAGGTCATAAAGGGAGGTACGCTCGTCTTCCCAGGGCCAACGGCGCTATGATGATGGAGACCAAAAGTCCAGGACTTTTGCCGATAAAGAAAAGCCGTGTGACTGGTTAATGATCTACTATGGGAGAGCCACAATGTTGTTCTTATTTGCTAGTGGGAGATAATCTGATGATCATGGGACATAACTTAAGTATGTTCATATGGCTAGTGAAATAGATCATAGTGGCGCTTCTGGATGAATGTACCTTACAACCTTTCATTGACATGGTATTTGACTTTTGTTCTCGTCTACTCGATTCTTCTCATGCTCGTGTTTTTTCATTATTTTGCTGCTGCAACCAATACTGAATTACTTGTGTCATCAGTCTTTTTGGGTAGATGTCAGTTAATTTCCTCCCTGTTTCATGAGCGATTGTTGATAGGAACATACCTGAGGTTTCTATTGTGCGAGCTAGTTGTCCATGATTGAGGACGAGTGTCAGCCATCTTGGCCTTTGGCTCTCCGAAAAAGTCATCATTCGATTACTGTACTTCTCTCCGCCATGGACCGACTTCCCTATGATATCGTTTACCAAGTAAGTCGAAGCTTGCAGTCATCAACTCTCTACAATTTCAACGCCGGCAGAGCAAGAGCCTCAGCGGAAATACCATCCATCATCAATACAACAGAGCAACGACTTAGCATCGCCATACGCCATCTTACTGACAACCTCGTCATCAGCAACTCAAGAGAAACAACGACAGAGAGCCGTCAGCTTGAACGGGTCGAAGGCGGTTGCCTGTATTTGGTAAATTGAATGTTCAAGAAGTAAGGAG
This sequence comes from Neurospora intermedia, assembly GCA_037102815.1. Lineage (NCBI taxonomy): Eukaryota > Fungi > Ascomycota > Sordariomycetes > Sordariales > Sordariaceae > Neurospora > Neurospora intermedia. The sequence continues at coordinate 3,423,446 of BTPP01000005.1, read as the reverse complement.
GGATCTGAGACGCAGATGGGGGGGAAAGTTGAGATCAAAAATGGCAATGGGTGCCACAGCGTGAAGGTCTTTCAGGGTCAAGACATGGTCCTGGAGGCTTTTGAGGTTGCCTCTGAGGATGAGGTCACAATAAGGAGTGAATGCCGGGATCTGGATGCACGGTTGAGTCTCGCAAAGTTTGGACAGTAGGTCGCTCATAGACAAGGGAAGGCAGAAGGAAGACTGCGTGGCATTGGACGAGGGCTGGATCTAGGTGGGCAGAGAGCATAGCAATAAACAATAAAGCAATCCTGTAAACGAAAGAGTGTCGAGAAAAGAAAAGAGAAAAAGAGAAAAGCGAAGGCATAACCAGCGGTTCGAACCCCATCACCTTCCCCCCCTCTTCAACCCATTCCCCCTTTTCTACCTCCGAAGAAGGTACAAAAAATACCAACAACCCGGCTCAATCGAGTGGCATCTCGACGACCCATCGAAACACCTCAAACCGATTTGATTTTTTTTCTTTCTTTTTTTTGCTTTTTCGTTTCTTTGTATGCTTATCATGATTATAATTACCTTCTACCGTCGCTGCAGATACTAACAGATCCCAACTTGCATTGAAGTAGCGTAGCAAGTGGTCGCGGTCTACGATGTGGAACGCTCTTTGGGTTCTACTTGAATGTACATCATCGTTCCCGAACCGACAGGTAGGTAGGTAGGTATCTTTTTCAGGTGTGGATTGGCTGGTTGGTGGTTTGAGGTGTTAGGACGGTAGGCCGTTACTTACGCCACTCGGCCAAAGCGGTTGTTGGTGAAAGAAGGTGCTGGGGAGGTAAACTATGTACCGACCTGTTACCATAGGTGGTGTGTTCTGGGATGAGATGGAAGGTAAGATGGAAGGAAGGAAGGAAGGAAGGAAGAAAGGCCGAGGGGAGGCAGGAGCCTGGTGTGCCGGAACCTGCGCGATGTGCTGAGGACAACGTTCCGTCGTGCTGAAAATGGAAGGTGCTCCCGTCTGCTGGAGATTGGAGTGTGCAATGTACCAAAGGTGCAAGAGACAGACACCTTGTAGATTGGACGTCCCTTCGGTCTCTGAGTGGCCCATCTTCTTCTTCTTTGTCAACGAAACTTACCTCACCTCGCTCTGCAAGCTATTCAACTCTTACACGTCCATTTCTTTTGGGTCTGACCTCTTTCGCACACAATGAGAGCTTTTGCCACTCTGGTTTCCCTTCGCTGCCCGATCCATCACCATGATTGCGTCTGGTGCTGGCACCTAGATACTCTCGTCGAGTTCTTTCCATCACTTGAGCACAATGATGTCTCCTGGTCAGACATGTCCATATAAATGCAGCGTAAGTATATCTGTCCTCCAATCTTCGCGGCTAAGCACACCTCACCCAAGTCAGTTTCTCGCTCGGTCAACACTCATCAGCACTTTCCACGATGCTAGCCCGAAGAGAAAAGAAGATCGTCGCTTTGCAAGAAAGCAGAAAGAAGAAAAAGAAAAACCCATATCCCATGGTTGGACCGAAAAGAAGAAAGCGTGCCAACCAAAAGAAAGGCGAAATAGTCGTTGCAGCCTCTGAAGTACTGCCAGAACCAGAACCAGAACCAGAACCGGAGCCAGAACCGGAGCCAGAACCAGAACCGGAGCCAGAACCGGAGCCGGAGCCAAAGCCCGAGCCAGAGCCCGAATCACCTTCAGAGTCAGATGTGGAGTCATGGCTAGAGCTAGAGTCATCAAAGCCAGAGCCAGAGCCTCAACCAAGTACAGGTCTCACACTTGATCAACTTCCTTACGAGATTGTAGAAATGGTCAGTCAGAAACTCCTCCCTTTCCGTCACCGTCTTCGCCGATTCAAATCAGAAACTCATCTCCAGCCCAAACTAGATCATCTCTGAACTATGGGCCAGCCTCCCACCATATGTGTATGAGCACGCGTCCAGTCTGGAACATCATTCTCGGTCCCTCTGCACGATCTGGCTCAGCACCAAGCGTGCCTGTAATAGATGTATTTTCCGCCAACTCCTCAAACTCCCTCTCGTCAGCCGTAGCTTCTACCATCCGGCCCAAGCGCATATATTTATATACACACCCCTCGCTCTGCACCGTGATCCCCGGCTCTGGTCCCGCTGCCTCAGTTTCTGGGATAAGGAATCCTACCGCCCCGTCATGGACCGTATTCAAAGACTTCGTATCGTCGTGGATATGAAGGAACTCAGCAAGTATTGTAGACATGACGCAAAACCCAGCAAAGTGTCCCCTTTGGACGTGCAAAAGGTTAAGTGGGAGGAGAGGGCTCAGAAGCTACTTGAGGAAATGGAGCGGTTGGGACAAAATCTCATCAGACCTATGGCGGGTCTGCCAGCCTTGAAGGGGTTGGATATCTGGATAGAGACCCACCCAGATTTGCCTGCCACGCCCAAACTTCTGGATGTTTTGGGTCAGTTCATGTTGGACTTACAAACCGCATTAGTTTGTGGCCACTTTGTCGGTCTAAGCAGCCTGAGATTGACTGCTGGTGCCAGCGATTTGGTCCCAATTTTGCGTGGTGTATTAGCGTCGGAGACTTGCTTGATGCTTCGATCTTTTTCTTGCAACCAGCTGCCTGAGAAGCTCTTCAGATTCCCCAGACGGCTTCCGGGGACTCCGGAGCGAGTGGCAGTTCTCATCAACGGACTATTACAAGCCCGTGAACCTGGCTCAAAAGATCTAATTGCCGATGTCGTTTCAAGCTGCCCTCAGGTTAGGGATCTTTCGATCCCCAGCCTGGCCTTACTCAACAAGAACCTGAAACTACATCCCGAGAACAAGGGCTTGGATAAGCTATTTGTTGTAGGGGATATGGCTACTATTCATGAAGCTGAAAACATCGCCTCCATAAAGAGGTTAACCCCTCAGAGAAAAACTGCGCTGGTATTAGATTGGTATTCCCGCCTGAGAAAGAGGCCTGCTCTTGGTGAGTCTTGAGTAAAAACCTCTTCCAAAAAGCCTCGTTGGTTTTTTAGGTGACACAGAGTCTAAGAAAACATTGATTGGAGAGCTAACACAGAACATCAACACTTTTTTCTAGTGGAGAGCATAGCAAGGTTACTCGGACGCGAAGTGAAGAAGGTCGATCAACGCGGCATTGTACTTAGAACACCGCAGTGATATACCCAATCCATGATCACTTTCGAGTCAAGGCAAGTCAGGCTACTCGGCACCCACGTCAAGGAATTGAACCCCTTCGCAAGTCTACCTAACCAAAGAATTATTACCTACACTGGCTTAACGCCATCATCATATGTCAATTTAGTACAGAGGACGCTATTAGTAACCAGGGGGTCTGTCCATCAAATATCGAGCCTTTTACCTGTGGAGTTTTCAGGATGTGGCTCGGTTGGAAGAAGGTATAAAGCAGTAGCCTGCTAGAGGTAGATCATGCTTCATACCTAATGGCGCTTAGCTACAGATACATCCCCTTCACATTCTACAACTCCAACAACTAGTCTAGCCTCGCTGAATTCTGGAATCAACCCGAGAATCGCCACGTTATGAGCCGTATACGACGGCTCCATATTGTCTTCGATACAGAGGACCTCGACCGTTGGAATTTCGACTCTCGCCACACAGATGGACCTGATATGAAGAACCATCTGGACGGTGTCGTACATCTTCACAAGATATTAGCGTGCTCTCTGACGGACCTTTCAGAGTTGCAAAGAGCTTGATATTACCATCGATAGTCTCCATGGGGCCGTGTTGGGCACGTCCATCTACGAAATGAAACCTTCATGGACTCTCCTCACGAGTTTGTAGGACAGACTTGCTAGCCAGTTCAATAATCTAACCACTCTTGGACTAAGGGTCTCTGCCTATGGTGATCTGGCTTTACTTCTGCGGAACGCATCGTCGGAACCTAACTCTGTACGAATCTCCGAACATTTCACTGCATGCTAAAGTACCAGGCTGTAGCAGCGCTCATAGAGAAAGATTCTTCGAGCCTTATGGAGACGCATTGCAGCAACAGATGAATTCAATCAATGCCTTTTAAAAGATTCGCATCTTGAGAAACTGTATCTTGAGGTTATCGCTGTGCTTATGTCAAAGGGGGACGCTCAGATAGAGTTTCGGAATGATAGGGAGGCTTGTAAGTTGAGAATTATTTAGATTCACTGGATCAAGTGCGCAGTTGGTTTTGCTGTCAACTCCCGAAGAGTGAAAGCTAACAGATAACCTTGCCCGTCAGACTGTGATCAGAAATTGTATCCCAAACCGGCGATAGGATTAGGCCGCAGACTGAAAGTGGTGTCACAGATGTACTTGCCGTTCCCCTACGAAGTCTCAGTCTGGTAGGCGTAGTGTCGAAGTGGGAAAATCTCCCGGGTTTGCCAAGTGGTCGGTCGAGTGGTCCGAATCGAGTGGTCCCGAGGCTAGAACAATGCAAGTGTACCCAAACATAGGTCTAATAAATATGAGCGATTTGATGCTAGGACCTTGCATGGTGCTAACAAAAAAGACCAGTGGTATCTATCGTGAAGGGGCAGTATGACTGCAAGGGGAATACTAGCCTGTCGTACTACTCTACACGATGACTCGAGCAACACCCTGTGTGCTTCCCCAGTGACAGTTGACAGATGTGCCCAGGGTTGACGAATAATGACAGGGTTTCGGTGATGGATTGCGGTGGACAGCCATCACGAGTCTAGGACGTCTAGAAGGAAACGGGTAAGATTCCATGCATATCCAGGACTAGTGGATGGTCTTTTGTCTGGTCGATCCTCTCTGTACAGCCTGATGGCGATGAGAAGATCGAGGCACACAGACAGGCTGTTTCTTTGCACGTTATCCCTTTCTGGTAGGTACGTATCGAGGATTACAATGGCCAAGAAATCAGACTACCGTCCAAGACTGGTGAAGTCCATACCGACGGCCGGCTACCGGATTGGGTGTGCAAGCAGGTGGTATTGTTGGCGTAAGAGCTAGCGGATTTGTGGCTATGCTTGGTCAGATGGGGCGTGTTGGTGATCTGTCAAGATTGTTTATTTGGCGGGGGCCTAGTCTCGGTTCAAACTCGAAGGTTCCCATCTTCTTTGGTTGGCTGTACCATTTTATCAAGGAGTCTTGAGATGTTTTCATGGTGTTATGAGTGAATAACTGGCTTGATACATTCCGTTGTTAGCAAAAGGGCACAGGCGAGTGATGGAGCAGGCAGTTCAAAGGGCAATTAGGTGACCACTCAAACATTCCAGTGGTAGCTCGCCAAGAAATATGGCTCATTGTAATATATGATAGCGGAAACAATAAGCTCTTGGGATACATCTTTATTGGTTAGCAACCGACCGGGAAAGGTCATCGCGGAAACATAGATTCGATATGAGGTGCGGGCGGTGCGTCATTGGGGCCTCGATGCCCAATAAGGTTGTCAAGGGTGGCGTGCCAGCAGACCCCAATATCAAAGACTCCCACCCATTTCCCCACATAAACAGACAGTGCGGAGAATGTAAGGCTGTCCCGGTCGGTTGGTCGGATATCGGCAACTGGACGTTGCTGTCGACTAGCCATTCGGACCGCGTGATAATTGTGAAGGCGTTGACGAGGCAGTGCATGGAAACCGACAAAGTGTTTGCTTATGAGGGAATTTGAAGGCTTGAAGACACCTAGTTGAGCGATTTCTCAGGTCGGCGTAGATACGAATGGAAGTCGGATGGTGAAAGTTGAAGCGAGAGGAACGGAACCTAAGTGACCAAATCCCTACTATGTAGATGGCTCCACAGTGCGGCCCCATAGTAACACCATCCACTGAATAATCCCCAAATCGACCGCTAAGAAAATGCACCTTGCAGGACGACCCCAGCGCCATGCCTTCCCCGCATCGACCCTTGTCAATAACATCCCTTTTGGGAAATGCCATCGCTTACACACGCCTGAGCACACCACACCACACCACATGAGGTTGCCTGTACGGACATGCACGCTGCACTCTTGTGTCCGGAGCAGTCTTTTGTCTCAAGAATGCTTAAAAGGTGCACTGTCCCCCTCCCTTTCATTGTCTCGAAATTTCCCACATTCCACTTTACACTTAGACTTGTATGGTAACACTGCAACTATCACAACAACATCAACAACCATCCATCACCCCACTTTCACTCTCGCCATCACCACCACCACCACCACCACCTCCTCCTCCTCCTCCCCAACCAACAACCATGAGCTCAATCTCGTCTGATCAGCCCGCCCTCAAGGGAAAGGGCCCCGTGCCCAACTACGATCACCATCACGAGTCCACCGCCAACGGCGCCGGCGGCTTCCGCCCGCAAGCTCCCATGGCCGTGCAGCCTCCCAAGGCCGAAGACCTCCAGAAGTCCTACGCTAGCATCATCACCAACGACGCCGACCCCAAGGACTGGTACGGCTACATGATCAACGGCCTCGGCGCCGTCATCGGCACCATTGGCGCCATCCCGTGCTGCATCATGTGCCCGAACCCCTACAAGACCGTGGAGCAAGGCAACGTCGGCCTGGTGACCAAGTTCGGCAAGTTCTATAAGGCCGTCGACCCGGGTCTCGTCCGCGTCAACCCGCTCGCCGAGAAGCTGATCCAAGTGGACGTAAAGATCCAGATCGTCGAAGTGCCGCAGCAAGTCTGCATGACCAAGGACAACGTGACGGTGCAGTTGACGTCGGTCATCTACTACCACATTGTCAGCCCGCACAAGGCCGCCTTTGGCATCACCAACGTCAAGCAGGCCCTGATTGAGCGTACCCAGACCACGCTGCGTCATGTCATCGGTGCCCGCGTGCTGCAGGACGTGATTGAGCGCCGCGAGGAGATTGCCCAGTCCATCGGCGAGATCATCGAGGATGTCGCGGCCGAATGGGGCGTGGCGGTCGAGAGCATGCTTATCAAAGACATCATCTTCTCCCACGAGCTGCAGGACTCGCTCTCCATGGCTGCCCAGAGCAAGCGCATCGGCGAGAGCAAGATTATTGCCGCCAAGGCCGAGGTCGAGGCCGCCAAGCTGATGAGGCAGGCGGCTGATATCTTGAGTTCTGCTCCCGCCATGCAGATTCGCTACCTCGAGGCAATGCAGGCTATGGCCAAGTCTGCGAACAGCAAGGTGATTTTCTTGCCTGCGACGAACCAGACGATGCCTAGTCAGGCGCAGTTCAATGCGTCGTTGGATGCCCCCGGGTCCTTTAATCCGGGTGAGCAGGGCGAAGGCAGCGCTTCAAAGAACAAAACGTCTACGTTCCACGACTTTGGAGGTTCCGATGGAGGATTCCAGCAGGCGTTGAATGCCCACATTGTTGAGAACCTATAAACCCTTAGGGGGTACAAGGTTATGATATGATGATCAACGACATGAACGAGTTCTACCTTTCTTGAAGCAGCGACGATGGCAATGATTGAATTTCAGCGGGATCATGATATAAGACACGATTCATCACATCAAGCGACGAACACGCCCCAACGCTTCAGCCTACCGCTGCTCAGCTACGAGCTTAATCAGGGGCTTGGCTCAGCAACATCGCTCTGCTTATTGCTCGCGCCTCCTTCCAACAGTCTTCTTCTCCTCTCACAGTACATACCTTTTCTTCGCAGGATACCCATGGAATGCTTTGTTTTGTTTTCGCTGAGTTGGAAGGCGCGATACAGCGAAAGATAATGGGAACGATTTCTTCTTCGCTTGGACTATGGGATCGTTTGTTACGAGTACATGCTTTGGATGATATACCCACGTTTCATTACCTCTACATTATACACTCGCTAGTATTGGTAATGATAAATTAATTCTACAGTCGCCACCTGTCCCATTGTACACAGTTGTTCAGTATAGCTACAGTGTCTGCGGTGCTTGGTCATGGAAATAAAGCGTCCGTGACACATGGAATTTTTCACGATCATTGTGACAACCACTATCTCCTTTGTGTACTAAACTTCAAGTGCCCTCCTCCGACATACCTTTACATATGCCTTCTTTTCCCCATCCAGCTTGCCCTCTTCATCATCCATATACGTACAATTGCCACTGATAATATTGACAGTCCAATGCTCGTTGACTGTCATCTTCGTATTCCCAGTGTGGCAAAACACATGCAACCCATCAAGGACCCCCGCAAGGTCAGTGCAAGATGCCAAAGTTCAAACCCCAAGATGCATCACTAACACCAACACGAACATTTCCAAACTCATAGCAAGCCTCGATGGTTTAAAGAAACACATAAACCTGTACATGAACCCTAGAAAAGTTGATCGGTGGTTTATGTTAGAGTGAGAGAAAAAAAGAAGAAGAAGAAAAAAAAAAAAAAAAAAAAAAAAAAAAAAAGGAATGCAGAAGAAGGTTGCATACTTAAGGGTAGATAATTGCTGAGAGGGAAGAAGACGCACGTAACCTGGCTTATGACCAGCTGAGTGGATTTGGGTTAGTTGCGCGCTGGGCAGTGTGTTCCGTTGGGACATGCAACGAACAGAAGTAGGTACCTCTAGACTTGATCAATCCGTCAACACTTTTGGCCTTTTCTAGAACCAGGATGGAAGGGTTCAGTAACCAGCAACCTTGAACCAGGAACCGCCAGTAACCAGTAACCACCAGGAACCATAAACCGTGAACCAGGAGCCATGAACCAGGAACCAGTAAACGGTGACCAGTAACCATGAACCTGTAACAGGTGACCGCAGTAATCAGGCTGAACCCAACCCCGCTCGCTCGCTCCATGACAGACAGCCTCAAAGGGCAGTCTCAACTCTCAAAAATCCAGGAGGTATCAAGACGAACCCACCACCACTTGCCAAGTGAGCCAGCCACACTGCATCCAGCTCACCATTGAAAAATGGAAGGCTTAATTTGCTGCTCTTACCTTACCTTACCTTCCCTTACCCTTTTCCAAACCCGTTAGTCAATGAGCGAGCATGGAGAAATCAAGGAACGTAGCTGATCAGGGCGTTGATCAGTTCTGTCGTAGCTAGGTCCATCGTACACCTTTTATTTAAGGTTTTTATTGCCTCGTACGATGGAGACAGCCCCCGTGCTGGTTGTGTTGAGCGTCAAGTAATGCTTTCCATCTAATTTGGCCAACCATTTCTTAGTCCATTTTCCTTCTTTGTTTATATGTTGTTGATGGAGAAAAAAAAAAATTAGATGAAAAAAGAGGGAAAAAGAAAGAAAGGACGGCTTCTATGAGTAGGAACATTCGTTACGGTAGAGAGGGGGGTTGATTATCTCTAGCTCCTTGAAGTAGGCGTCCCGTCGACGAGGATGGTGATAATACCGGGTCCGTTGGACTTTTGACGGCTGATTTTCCAGGTTGCTTTGTTGACTGTCGACCGTCTTAAATCTCTTCTACTTCCGGATCTCATTCTTGGAGACGCTGACCAATATGGTAAGTATTCGTTGGTGCTGTGGAAGTATACATAGTAGCGTAGGTCCAGAAATAGTGGTCATTTGGATATCTTGAGTACGTTAGCTTGGATATAGATATACAAGTCCAACGAACGCTCGCATTTGGTTTTCCATGAAACGCAGGGGTAAGATTCGGAACAAGACTGGAACGGTTATAACAAAGTAATGGTCATTATCAACCTACTTCTATTCCCAAGAGGCATCACTGTCTATATCTCGAAGCTCATCCACTTGATACCCATCCATATACCCATATTACTATATATACCTCCTTGTCTACAACTCTAGTTCTCTCTCTACCTAACATTATACCTAGCAATCAACCCCGCCATCTTCTCCACGAACCATCCCTTAGGATCAGGACTCGTGTCCGCGCTCTCCGCAATCGTCAGGATCGTCCTGACACCCACACCCACGCTATCCGACCCGGTATACTCGCGTAGGGTATTCAGCACCTCACTAACAGCCGCCTGGTCACCACCAAACGCTCCCACCTCGTTCAACACCGCGCCCAGCTCCTGGAGGTTGTTCACAGCGGGAACGGCAATCTGGTAGTCGAACGACTCAGTGACGTCCAACTGCTCCATGACGGTGCGCTGCGAAGTCGTGGCGAGAATCAAGAGACGGTGGCCCTTGGGCGGAGGAGTAACCAAAAGGGTGACGAGGGCTTGGAGGATGGTGTTGGACAGGCGCGGGCCGACGGGGTTCCATTCGATGATGCGCTCGATGTTGTCAATGATAAGGAGAGAGAGCGGGGACTTGTAGGCGTCGGTGAAGATCTTGTGCATGTAGTCCTTCTTGGCTACCTCGTCGCGGAAGCCGACCATGTCGGTGGGGGTGATGAACTTGATGAAGGGGAAGTCGGACTTCATGGCGATGTGGGCGGCCAAAGCCGTCTTTCCAGAGGCCGAAGGACCGTGAAGGAGGACGGTCATGTGCTTGAGGCGCTCGAGCTTGCGCACGTTATTGACGTAGAGCAGACCGTCTTCCAGGATCGACGTGATGCTCTTGGAATAGTGGATGACGCCGTAAGCCAGGTGCTTCTCGAGCTCAGACTCGTCGGCGCCGAAGGCGGGCTTGACTTCGTCGAGGGCGTTGAGGAAATCCTGGCGGTTGACCTTCATGTTGGCCACGTCCTCTGAAACGCCAGCCATGGTGCCGACTTTGATGTGTCGGGAGAAGGCGTACGAGGTAGCGGATTTGACGAGACCGCTCAACTCGGCACCAGAAAAGTTCTTTGTAAGAGTGGCAAGCTCAGCGAGGTCAACGTCGTCAGCCATGACCTTGTTCTCCTTCATCTTGGAGGTGTGGATCTTGAGAATCTGGCCACGGCCATGCTCGTCGGGAAGCGAGATCTCGATTTGAACCTCGAGACGACCAGGACGAAGCAGGGCATCGTCGATCATGTCCTTACGGTTGGTCATTCCGATAAGGAGGATGTTGTTGAGCTGGTCGACACCGTCAAGCTTGGAGAGCAGCTGGTTGACAACACTGTCTCCGACACCGGTACCACCACCAGCACCCGAACCTCTCTGCTTGCACACGGCGTCCAACTCGTCGAAGATGATGATGTGCAGGCCGGACTCGTCTCCCTTCTCTTTGTACTCCTTCTCGGCATCGGCAAAGAGCTTACGGATGTTCTCTTCAGACTGACCAACGTACTTGTTCAACACTTCGGGACCGTTGATGACCTTGGGTTCCCTGGCGTTGAGCATCTTGCCGATCTGTCTGGCAATCAGGGTCTTTCCGGTACCGGGAGGACCATAGAGCAGCATACCCTTGACGTGCATGATGCCAAGTTTCTCGATGAGTCCGGGAGGGAAGATACGAGAGGCAAAGGCACGACGGAAGATGGTGGAGAACTCGGTATCTAAACCACCAATGCCCATATTCTCGAACTTGAAGTCTGGGGCGATGATGGCGTTGGCCGCTGGGCGCTTGTTGGAGCCCTTGAGCTTGATGGGTGACCTGGCATCCTTGTAGAAGCCAATGCTGGCCTGGTTGGTGAGAATACCGCGTGCTCCAGGGTCACTGCGTGTGGGAGCCTCGCCCGATCCCAGCATGGTCAGGTCAACCAGAGTGACCGTCTTGACCATGACAGCCAAAGGGATGTTCTTGACGTCAAGCAGGAACCTCTGACCAGGAGCAAAGACCTGGTTCTGGAAAGTCTTGAGGAACACCTTGGCCAGCTCATCCTGGTCATAGGGGGTATCGACGATTCGGTTGGTTGACGCAAATCCGATCTCAACATCCATGGAGCCAATGTAGGCGTCGCCTCCACGGGCAAAGGGATCGTAGACCTCTCCCATCAACTCGTCCATCATGCCAACTCCGCACCATGTTCGCTGGGGGTCTGACAAGCTGATGTGACCCGGACGGAAGCCGGGGGTGGGGCGTGCCGTCACCACGTAGTCTCCTCGTAGCTGTCTTCCTGTCAAACGGATGTATAGATCGGTGCCGTCGCGGCTCGGGGGGAAATCGTCGGGCGATACGGCGCAACTGGAGTACGAGGTTAGCAACGTAGATTGGACAAACTGACCATGGGTAGCGCAGGGAACTCACATGTTGCCAAAGATGTAGAGACTCTGCAACGTCTTGTCATCCACCTTTGCGAGCCGAAGGGGGACACCGCGACCGGCTGACTGAGAAGGGTATCCGCCAGGAGCGGGCTGTCCGCCGTAACCACCGCCACCGCCGCCGCCATAGCTCTTCTCGGATGGCGCACCTCCATATCCTCCAGCGCCGCTACCAGAGTATTGGGGTTGAGAGGGAGCGCGACCACCTGGGCTGCCGTAGTTGGTCGGTGTTGCGCCGCCGCCGTATCCGCCTCCGGCTGCTTGTTGGACGGGACGACCGGGGAGACCAGCTCCTCCTTGTGGGGTTTGGGGCTTCTTGCCGAAGAGGTTGCCTCGAATATCCATGGTGAGTGGTGTGTGTGTGGATTATAAGTTACGGGTATCGAGGAGGAGTAGTAGGTGAGTGGACGTAAATCGGGAGAACCAGTCGCCCTTGGTGGTGTTTATCTATGTCTCGTTGGAGCGTGGAGTGGGCGCACTGGATTCGCGCGCAAGTACGTAGACACGTCGTGTATGTTGGTTCGGTTGAACGTGATTGAGGATATGGCCGGGTATGACCACAGAAGATGCCTGTCCTGTGAGGCTGAGCTTCGGTGTTTTGTTGAGTTGAGAGAGGAGGGGAGGGGACGTAGGTCTGTTGTGTCAAAGGAACGCTATTACTACGTTGGGTGGTTTCAGCTGTGTCCCTGACGCTGTACAGGAAATGGTGTCAGCAACTGCGATACTATGGAGAATATTGTCAAAATACTTGTACAAAGGCGCCAGCTTTCAATTAGTGGTGTGTCCCCAGACTTGATCCCCTGGCGCCCAGCCTGGACTCGCCCCTGACCAACGGGACCAACGTACGTCAAAGAGCGGGGCACGTGTTGGCCGCCTGGTTGGGTGGTACCAGCAAGATAAGATAAGAACACTGACCCCAAGTAGAGGTACTTCCTAGGCTGGTTCTCCCAATGTTGTTGTCGTCTTCAACTATTCAGTCACTTGAAGAGAGAGACGATTTCATCGTTTGTCCCAAAATCAATATGCCTCTGTGAGTGAAAATTCACACCTTTTCTGCAAGCAACAATTACCAACAGCACAAAAGTCACCTTCTCGGAAAAAAATCATGGAATGTCTACAACGCAGACAACGTCGCCCGCGTCCGCCGCGATGAGGCCGAGGCCCGTGCTCGCGAGGAAGCTGAGGAGCAACGCATGCAACAGGTCGACGCCGAACGTCGTCTAGCCATTCTACGCGGTGAAGTTCCGCCGCCACTCGAGGAGCAACCGCCAGCATCAGAATCCAGCCATGATCATGGGCGCCGTCATCGTGAACGTGATCCTCTGATTGAAGGACGCAAACGCAAGCGAGCAGGCGAAGATGACACCGATTATGAAATGAGGGTAGCGCGGGAACGGGCCACGGCAGGGCAAAATGCGGCGAGGGAGCTGTCTGGCCCAGTGAAGTCGACTTCCATCACTACTACTACTGCATCGCTGGTCGATAGCAGGGGTCATATCACGTTGTTTTCTGAAGAAGAGCTGAGGCTTCTAGAGAAGGATGAGATAACAGAGACAGAAGCAGCGAAGAAAAAGCGTGAGGAAGCGGGGCAGCATCAGGTACGGTTTACCAGTGCGGCTGGCAGGGACGCGGAAGGCTTGTTAGCCAGAAATGGCCCCTGGTACGCGACACCGGATGGCGACGTTGCTGCGTTGGTGCCATCCAAGAACGTGTTTGGCAAGGAGGATCCCGGACGGAAGGCTCGTGAAGTGGAAAGACTGAGTGCAAGTGATCCTCTGGCGATGATGAAGAGGGGTGCCAAGATGGTGCGTGATCTCAACAAGGAAAGGGAACGGGAGAATGAGGAGAGGCAAAGGGAGCTAAAAGAATTGCGAAAAGAAGAGCGACGACGAGAAAAGAGAAGGCGAACAGAACATCGCAAGGAAAAACATGATAGTAGAGCGTCTGGTGACGAATCTGACCGTGGTAGGCGGTCTCGGTCGGAGAGGCGGGAACGGGACCATGATCGAGACCGATCGCGAGATAGAGACCGACATCGCGACCGTCACCATGACCATGACAGGGATCATGAACGGGGCCGTCACCGTGAGGAAAGGGAGAGAAATCGCGACCGAGAACAAAGTCGCGGGCGTGAAAGAGATCAGGAAAGGAGGAGAGAGCACTCTCGCGACAGGCACTATAGACGGTCCAGCAAGGACCGAGACGATCGCGAGTATCGCAAGCACAAAGAACGTGATGCCCATGATGGTAAGCATGACTATCACCGGCATCACCGCTCGGAGAGGTCAGACTACGAACACAAGCCAAGACGTCACAAGGACGATCAAGCATAGCATCCTCATTATTCTTGCATTACGCAACGTTCAGAGTAAATAAAAACCTTAGCGTCCACATTAAATAGCCAACAAGATACCCATCCAAACATAATCCCATCCAAAAACCCCAACCCGACTTCAATTCCCCCAAACCTGTATCCCACTCACCTCTCCTTCCAAGGCAAACTAATTTTCACCTCCCTCATATCCCTCTCCACCATCTCCTTCAAGCCCCTCGTCCCCTCCCCACCTTCCGTCAACACCTCCCCCAAAACCCTCAACACCTCCTCCACCAACTCCTTACTCCCCCCCTCTGGCCGATCACTATAAACATCCACCCCTTCCTTGGTGAAAAGCGTCGACGCAAACCACGTAACCGCCCATCTCTCCTCCACCTCCCCCGTCTCCTCATTTTTGCGTTCCCCCCAACCCAGCACCTCCCAATGACTGCTCACAAAAAACAACCACCCGCTCCCGCGCCAGTCCCAGCTTGTCGTGTCCTCTTTGATGTTGTCCCAGTTACCCGTGTCGACTCCCGCGACGGTCTTGACGCCTCCTGAACCGGAGAGGGATTCGTATTCGACCAGGTCGTCGATACGGGGACGGCCATCTTTGGTCGGGGTTAGGGGGCGGTACGTGATGCGGACGTTGCGGGCCGAACGCCACATGGAGAGGGTCGAGTGGGTTACGGACCAGGTGCGGTGGAGGAAGTCGAGGGGTGGGAAGGGGATGGTTTGTGGGGGTGGGGAGGCGTGGGAGTATTTGTAGGGGAGGCGGAGGGTGATGGTGCCTCCTGGTGAGGAGTTGGTGGGCGGTGTGGTGGCCATGGTTGGTTTGATATTGCAACGATTGATGGATGAGAGGTGATCTGATTAGTGTTGTCGAGGACTGGTAAGAAACAAAGAAGTACAGTTGATGATGAGATGGGCTGGTCCTATATATGTGCAAGCGAGTCTTGGGATGAAAGTGACGTCCAATGGTCAATGATCAGCTGAAACAGTGTGAAATGTAGGCTACTACCGATTGGTTCGCTGGAAACACAGGGGTTCAGGTTTGCTCGAGTCCCCTGACTTCCTGGTCTGGCTGGATATCTCAATTCAAGGCACAAACGGCTGGGCTTATCAAATCCAGAAAAGTGAGTGGAGATCACATGGGATTTTGGGCTTAGGATTGAAATTCAGAGAACTTCCAGCTCAATAAGTAGTTGAGGTCCAGCTTGAACAGCAGTGCTCGAGGGCCAGCTGCCTTTTCTCGCTTGTTTTCAAATACCTATTCTTGCCGTCCTGTCACATCTCACCCACAGGTATTCTCTAATTCCATTGTCAAGTGCGGTTCAACCAAGTTGTCATACCGTACGACCCGATCATAATCCAAGTCAAGTCCAAAAGGAAGATTCAAAGTTGAAAAGTGACAAAACACCAATCGGGAGGGTGACATTCCGAGACAAGGGTTCCATTTCTCCCCCAAATCCACTGTGCGGCTGTTCCTGTGTTCTGTTTTAGCGGGGAACGAGTGGGACCCCACAAGGCTGATTCAACGACATCTCTCGACTCCACTTCCTTCCATCCCCGGTGTTTCTTGGCGCGTCGTTGATCCTTTTTCGAAACTTCACATCGACGACTTCTTCCCCTCATTCACATCGATAACTGAACAGCAAACCAAGGGCGGCAAAGGAACTGACGACTTGATATCTTACAACTTGTTATACACAACCTGGTATTCGAATTCCCCTGGCCGTATATACAGCTTCCACTTCACCCACTTCTCGCAAACTGCGTCCAGCGACTCAATCCTCAATCCGAACCTCGCTCAAACCTCATCATCAACTCCTCATCATCAACTCCTCAACCTCCACCCACCACAACTCTTTCCCCTCATCACTAACTAACCCACCTCACCACCTAATCTCTACCCACCAAAATGGCCCAACCACCCATTGACGACAACACCACCAACACCAACGAAAATGACATCTTCACCGACGACGTAGAAGCCGAAGCAGCCGCCATGGCCTTAGCAATGGGTTTCTCCTCCTTCGGACACCAAGCTCCCGCCGACGAAGAAGACGACGACAACAACCCTTCTTCTGCTCAACGCCCCTCCAAAAAACGGCGCTACAACTCCCGCATCGACAACGCCTACGTCGGCCCAACACCACAGGGCACAGGAGCGAATGACGTTCCTGTTCAACGACAGAGGGTTTTTAACAATGCGCCGAGTGATGAGAACGAAATCAGTCTTGATGATTATGATGCCGCTGCAGCTGATGAAACATCAACAACGACGACGGCCAACACCTCAGCAAATTTATCGCTACCGCCTAAACCGCAAGTCCAAGTTCAGGTGTCAAATCAACAACAACACAATACCAGAGGCAATCATGGCGTGCACGGTGGACGAGGAGGCGGCAGGGGCGGTAGAGGCGGTAGAGGCGACAGGGGTGGTCACGGAGGTGGAAGTGGAAGTGGAGGAGGAACACATGGTCGTGACCCGATGAAACCTTGGTACATTGATTACTACGATCCTTCGAGCAACGAGAACCCGTGGGAGCGATTGGAGCAGCAGCGCGGGATGGAAGCCGTGGGGAAGTGGTTACCTAGTCGATCTGGAGGTGGCAGTGGTGGTGGTGGGCGAGGTGGGTTTGGGGGTCCTGGTTCTGGTTCTGGTTCTGGGCAGCAGGAGAGTCATTCGGCTGTACAGGCAGTGGCGCAGGATGTGGCTTAGATGAAGGCCAGTCCTCACTTCGTTGATGCAAGTGGTTAGGATGATGGTGATTGCGAAGATGGTGGTGATGACGGTGGCGGTGACAACCAGAGCGGCCGATATCAGTTGGTATCAGATTCAGCAGAGGCAGAAGCTGGATATCAAACTGGACGCCGCGCGTTCACGGTCGATGTGTGGCTTCGCTGCTGTTCGTGCTGCTACTACTGTCGGTAATGCTGGTTGCTATGGAAGCAATCGATGGTTTGATACCCTAGTTCTTTATTCAACAAGTCATGTTCTTATGTTCCCTCATCCACACCGGGCTCTCTCTTCTCAGCACTTTCTTCCCGTGGGTAGTCTCTACTTTTTTGGGGGTCCAGTCCTTGCGGGATGTATGATGGATGTCATCGAGGTCATGGATGACCCATAGATGGCGGATGGTATGTATATGTTCATGTATCAGTGTTGAGCCAAGCGGTTACCCCTTCACTCACTTGCGTAAGGGTATGTGCTGGCCACATTACATGAGACTACCTCTATTCATCCATGGATTTTCCTTCGCCAAGGTCATGTCTACTTCTTCTTACCTTGCGTTGCCCAAATTACTCTCACACCATCATTATCCATTCAGGGGGAAAGAGATATCATGTCGTACGGGCCACTCGACCAAGTGCTCCACCCACCTGGACTAGGACACTTTCTTACCATACAAACAGTCACGGTTCTCATCTCTACACCCACCTCAACAGGCAAAAGATCTTTTTGACTACCAAAGGCGACATATGAACAAGCCAACCATCTCCATTAACGCCCTGGCCAAGAATAACGACACTATATCCACACGACAGAAATCAAGCCACCAAATCCCCGAATCCTATCCTTCCCCCTCTCTGGTACAGGCAAACCCGGCTAGATACAGAAGAGCCATGAGCTATTCACCAACCGTACACCACACCACTTTCCTATCAAAGCAACAACATCTACTTTATTGCCGTCTAGCCTCAAGGGGTAATAGTTGTCCCACCGTCAGGGGTCGAAGGGGAGGTACCCAGTCACGCGGCACTTCTGTCCACACTGTCCGCCCGTACCTGGGAACTGAGTGTGTGGTCCGTTTCCCTGGTGTCGAACGGTCCCCAGATACAGACACGTGCCGGATCAAGCCAAGAAGCTGACAAGCAAGCCGCCCAGGACAACGGATCGAGGAGGGTGTCATGTCGGTACCTGGGTAGTGGGTGTGTGGAGATCCTCGCAGGCCTCGGAGTTGTCTTCCAAGAATGCTGGACGAATAGGTAGAGCAACCATCACTGTCAGACCCGCTGCTACGCCCATGGTGCTCACACACCCATCCCCACGCCGGCAGTAACCATCACAATCCTGCAGCCCTGTCAGGCTTGTGCGTTCTGCAACGGCTCGGATCTCTCCTCCCGCGGCCATGTGTTCTATCCCTGCGTGTCGTCACCTCCCCAAGAATCCGGGTTCCCACCCTCCCTTTCAGTAGAAACGAAGCCAAGAAAACGGAGGGGGGTGTACAGTTGCCCGGTGCCTGGTACCTGGTCCCTGGATGCGGCGTCTAACCCAACCCATAGAATATTCAGGATCAAAAAAGCCACAAAGAAAATCCTAAAGAACAGTCCAATCAAAGAAATTGGGCATTTTCCCGAAACGATGTGGTCCGTGGCAAGGGAAGAGCAGGGGGGGCGTGGAGTTTGAACGAGGAAAACGCCGCAAGCTGCACGTCTTGACGCATTCCAGCCCAACCTAACGACCACCCCCGTCAACCGTTAAACTTGACTCCGTTTTTTGCTCTGTCTCCGCTAGGCGTATATCGCGGCTAAATTTGCCGCGCCTCATATTCTTTTTCCAACGTCATCTCTTCCGCAAGGCGGAGAATTGCAAAAGACCTCCGGGGCATTTCCCCGTTTTGGACAAAAAGTAAACATGAAAAAGGGGTATGTGCAAGTATACTCCTTACGTACCGAATCAAAAGAAAGGAAATGGAAAGAAATCGTGTTAAAATGCAGACGTAACAAATCGGTTTAGAACGCATCCGGAGAAGGGTGGCGTGCCCGCGCCTTGCTGTACTCCTTGGGATGCTGCTTCGCCGCCTTGGCCGAAAGAGCTCTGATTCGAAACAGTCAGTTTGAGTTCGCTTTTCTTGTGATTCTTGGGAGTCAAAACTTACGTCACTTTCTTCTGTGTCCATTCGAGATCTTTCCGCACTGCCTGTGCATCTTCGAGCCCCTGTGCGAATCGGGCTCTTGTTCTCGCGAGACGTGCTTGCGCTTTAGCTTGAAGCTCGAGGACCTCGCGGTGCTTTGCGTTCAGACCGCCAGAACTTTAGAAAAAAAGTGGATCCAATTAGCAAACAGTCCAGGAGAACACAGCTCTCCAGTTGGGAAACGAACTCACATCTTGGCCTGCTCGACCGTCAAGCGATCGAGAGGGATCGGCGAGAACGTGTCCGCAAATCGATCTTGCATGTACTCGTTAAGATCGATGCCGCTTGCAGATCCCGCGCTCTCGTAGTCTCCCTGGCTACTTCCAGCATAGGTAGAAGCGGGAACGGAATAGGTGGAATGACCCATGCCAGACCCGGAAGTCACTGACGGATCGGATTCCTCAGGAGGAGAGACGGAGTAGTTGCTGTCATTGCTGTTATAGTAGGCAGGGTATGTGGGGTATTGCCCCTTTCCGGAGGGAATGGGGACCGCGCCAGTAGCCGCGTAATACTGAGTAGAGTAGTTTGACGACATGATTGTAACTGTGTAATGTATGACCTGAATGCAGAGGACGTCACTGTAATGGTGGATACCAAGAATAGAGTTATGACGGCTTGTGCGTTTGTGGAGTTCCCCAGGTTCGGGTGAGGACTTGTGGGTAATGGGATGTGGAGTGATGCCAGGGGCTAGACTGGGAAGAGTCAAGTAATGGGAAGACCCCGTGTCAAGATACTTGTCAAAAATGTCTGAGAGTGTAAATAAGGTCTTCAAGAAAGTTTGGGTCTGGATCTGAAGACTGAAGATGTGATGGAGAAGGAGAAAGAAAAACTCAACTACTCTGGTCATCAACAACCCCCTTTTATACCTTTGTCAACCTCCCCCCCTGTCAACAACTTCGAGCCATCATGATCTCGAGGGGATAAGAGTCGGTGACTCTATTCGTGGACAGGCCTTCCTTGACCCCGCTTGTAAATCGGCAGGAGATAGGATCAGGTCGGCAGGGACGGGGATGGTGGTGACGACGATGGACTAGTCTCGATAGTGCCTGGCCTGTCATCCACTCGTCTACCGTGGCGATATGTCCAACGAGCATGAGGATGGCAAAGCGGATGGGGGGATCCCTGAAGCTTTCGACCATGAAGGAAGGCTCGGATTCGCCTGCAGATGGATTTCGATTGCTCAGAGGAAGGCAATGCATATGCCGAGAGGCATCTATCACCGTTTGTATTGGTGGACCCAGAGTGATGGAAGGAATATCAAGTGAGGGTCCTGTCAGGTTTTGCCAGGTTCACGCCGCATGTAAGTGAAAAAGGAAAGGGCAGCCCGGAAAGACATCCAGAGGGCGAACGAAGCACCAACGGGGAGGCCGAGCTGGAATAAACAGGGAACGAGAGGATCGATAACCAAGCCCAGAATAGAGCACAACGGCATGTGGAGGGGCGTGTGTGCAACAGGTTGTCGATAAATGGAAGCAGGCATCGGAGGCATAAGCCATTGTAGGTAATAAGCAAGGGGTGCTCTGGCCAGAAGTCAGGCAAGGATGGCTCGGGTATGAGGAATGCGTGAGCTGTTGACGGTGTATGGCGAACCGGTGGGTGATAGAAAGTGAGTGTCGGGTCTGATATTCCACCCAAAAAAAAAAAATTCTTTCTGTGAGGATGAGTAAATTGTGCATAGAGAGATGTATCAGACTTGCGTTGGCTAACTGGAGTCAACCTGCACCATGGTACGCAACACGGGTCGGGAAGCGGTACTAAGGCACCGGCTTTTCCTAAGCCGCTTCCGTGTACATGGTGCACTGTGTAGGTTGGGAGAGCTTCTCACATCGAAAATTGGTGACGAACGAAACAAGCGCGCTCGTCCGTTAATGCTAGCCATATAGCAGCGATGTTGCTGGATCCGTCAGCGGTAGAACCGTTTTCGTTGGTAGGAGCAAATATTGAGTTCAAACGGAGGGTGCGAAAAGGTGTGTTAGGCAGTGATGCAGGGAATCGGGTGAGCGATGTGTTGTTCGAAATGCCTGCATCATAGATTTTTTTTCCCCTCCCTTCCTCAGATTCGGATTTCTCCCATTTTGTTCAAACAATGCCCTTGGCCTGACATCCGTACCTTTTTAGCGTCCCTGGAGCGTTCTGTTTGGCTTGTGGTTCCCTTAGCTTCATTCTTTTCTCCCCTATAAGAGAGCGGGAAAGTCACCAGTACCTTGCTGTAAGACTAAACTCAATTCCAAAATTGAGATAATTCCATTGGGTGGAATGAAAGACGCCCCCAACCATCAGGCAGACTTGACCCTACAGCAATTGATTGGAGACGTCCAACAGGGCATTACTCGCATTGTGCTGAACCTTGGGCAAGACAGCATAGGTGACATAAGTTGGGTCCCGATGGAAATGTCCGAGACATATATACCCAAATGTTTGTCTGGTCAAAGATGACAGAACAGCTTTGGGTAATGGACCTCGCAGGAAAGTTCAGGTACAAATTGAGGATGTAGTCAACTTCAAGGCTTTTCTTGAGGGCAGTGGGCCGCTTAGAGAACCTCACAGATTGTTTTCGAAGGATGCTCTGTCGTTATATGGACTGTGGGAATGAAGTCTCTATGCGGGTCTCAGACGCTGTGATGTTCAAGCTGTTTTGCCTTGCCTAGATGACATGCCGAGGAAGGCCTCGGGAGCGTTCAGCCGTGACAGTTGACATGAGTATGATTCAGAAGGCCACGCAGTTTGACAAGAAGCGGTGCGCTCTAGGGTTCTATCCCTTGGGGGATTCAGGCGAACTGCAGAGATCCAAGGGCGGGTGCATGTGCCGGTCTGTCCTGTGAGGCAACTCCGGCGAAGTGACATGTACGACAATGTTAATCCATGTAGGTCAAAGATAAACAGAAGAAGACATCGAGGCACTTGCCCAAAGGATCTCGAACGAATTTGGAACCCTGAGTGGAACTGACAGAACGTGACGGCCTGAATCCCCCTTATTTACTGAAGGAAACTTCGATTGACTTGCAAAGATAATATCCCACGTTCAAACATCCCAATATAACGGAAACCCAGCGGGGGAAAAAGCCCAGTCGAGAAACAGGCGTCCAAGAAGTCCGGGATGTAGATGGAACCTGACTTCTGACACCTAGTTTCTTGAACCGTTTCCATCCTGCGTCTCCCAACCACAGGCAAATTCCCAGACATTAATTCTAGCCAGAGGGTACCTCGATAAGGTGGGGGAGGAGCATGACTTGCAAAGCATGCGAAGACGTAGCTAGTGCGGTTTTGCCGTCCACCAACAAGAAGCGAGAAGCCATATGATATGCTGTCGTCGGGCCACTCACTTGAAGCGCCATCAACCCGGACCCTGCTAGCATCTGAGAGAGGCAAAGCTAGGCCGGCCCAATTCACCTCGCATGGCTGATAGTTAGGATGCGAACTTGCGCCCCCGCGAAAACGACCCCCAATGGCGGCGCGAGGCATTGCGTCAGAAGTGCCGGTGAAAGTGAAGAGTCCAGCCCGGTGGTCAGCTAATCCTATGGGGGAGGAGTGGACGAAGCCTGACAACGGAGAGCTTGAACGTTCCAACGACGAACCGGTGGAAGAACAGGTACCTTGGCTGGTATGTGACATGGCCCGTGGATGTGGTGTAGGTCGGTATGCAAACGGTGTACATACGTACATAAAATAAATCCCTTCGTGCCTGATGCAGGCTCGGGAGGGCAGCAAGGGGACAACGCATCAAGCCCTCCTGCACGTCCATGGCGTGGCACGGCGCAAAGACGTATGGGTGCAGGGGGCGACGACGGCTGGTTGTTGCTGGTGTTCGAGAAGGAAAATGGGTTCCGCGGCTGGATGTAGCCCGTGTGGGGACATTTGGTGACATGGAACAGCGAAAATGTAACCTCAGTGTTTGAGTGGAATTAGGGAAATGCAGTCCAACCAAACTTGCGCCGGACGACTGATGACTGGGCACGATTTCATAGGATGAAAGATGCCATAGCCGGAGCCCCAACGTGCCTGCTGAGAGAACCATGCCGGACAACGTACACGAAGCGTACATGACGTGCCAAATCCGCGCCCGGGGGTATGAGAAACAAGCTTCCTCTTCATGATTTGTGTCGTGACGAGGTTTTCAAAAAGGAAGGATGTGGCGGGAAGGCAAGCATTGAGATTGACGATGTTGAGTGTTGGTCCATCTGAGGGGAAAATATTAGTGGATGGCAGCCTAGCTGCATGCTTTGTTGTCCAAGGGACATTCATTTGGCTTCTAAGATGTCGTTAGAGAAAAGAAAAACAGAAAAGAAACGCCAGTAGGTAGTGATCGTGGACAGGGCCAAACCGTATGGGGGCGAAGAACTCTTTTCCCGCTCGTAGTTCGTCTACCTAGAGGTAGCTTGTAACGGCTGGTTTGCAGGCCAAGCCTCAGCAGTTCGCAGTCTGTGGCAGACAAATGCGGCTAGGCTTTTCGGACCATGAAAACTCGCGAATCATATCAACCGATAGGTTACCAGGCGTGACATGATATCCGGGCCATTCATGGACATTATCATGTCGTGTAATCATGGGAAGAACGATGTCGGAGGATCACGAAGGCTTGGTAGCCGAATGTGTAAGGTGGTGAAGTGCGGGTCGGTAGTAGAGAAACAGACTGAAAACATTCCATTTGTCAATCACGAAGTCCAGTCCTAAGAGAATGAGAGGTGCTGGAAAAAGGCAAGTTCCGTTAACGGAGGATGGGACAAAAAAAATCGATCAAAGTCAAAAAAAAAAATAAAAAAAAATATAAAAAAAATACATACCAAAATGAAAATAGCAGGCGCGAGACAACCCTTGTCAAAAATGCATCCCCTCCCCAGCTCCCCTGCACTTCCTTTGCTGTCGTGCTTCATGACCTTGCTCCTTCCCCGGATCTTCTCACAACATCCGCCCGTTCTTTCCGCCTTTTCACGGTTTGGCTGCGAAAAAGAAATGACCTACTCACCGCCTACCTAGGTCGACAAGCCGGGCTGAGTCAATGCATGTCATTTCGAGGTGCGGACACCGCGTGACAGATGCAGGCAGACGAACAGCCCGAGGCGGGCCTTTAACGTCCGGCCTCGTCCAGTTCCACCAACATGAACATAAATCCCGAGTGACCTGGGTGACCCCGGCCCTGAAGGAGACGGCATAGTTCATTATCGGATCAGCACCTTGTTCTCCGAGTCCTGTTTAAAGATGCAGAACGAACGGGGATATGCCCTTGATGGCTTTTCAAAGTTGATGGCTAGATGCTCCCGACACGAGACGTTGTAGGATAGCTGCAGCCGTAGGTGATAGGATATATACAAAAAGTGGTGAGATATACAGGTGCAGCTGGGTATGAGAGTGTATCTCTAGACCTGACTATGGGCCTTTGCCCGGTCTTGCCGCAGAATCCATCCATTACAAAAGTGTCATAGCACCGACATCAGCCGCCCATTCATACGTTGAACAATCGGACTCCTTTTAACCCCTTGCCGCCCCAGAACGCCGGTGATATGCATCGTTGACCACAGTCAAGCCAAAGTAGATGTATCAGGTATTGTCAATCAAGCTCGTGCCAAGTCCTCCCTCGTTTAGCCAAAAATCTTCAGGAACCCCCAGATGCCGAGACCGCTCAGGACGGGGATCGTGAGGTTGTCATCCAGTCCGCAGACGTTAGCCACCTCGCTCGCCGCAGCGACGAAGCCAGACCAGAGGCTCATGATGCCCAGAGCAAGGCCACCCGAGATTGTCGCCTGAGCCGGGGTAAGCCCGACCGCTTCCGACAGGAGCTGGGGCAGGCGAAGGGTGCCCGTGAACATGAAGAGCTCGTCGCCGGGCATGGGGCCCTTGGTAGGCACCAGCCAGCCCCAGAAAAAGGCAGACGTGCCCACACCGACCAGAAATGCAGCCAAGGACCCGGCAAGCGACTTGCCGCTTCGAATACGGGGTGTGTAACGGCCGTACAGCCGTCCAAACGTACTTGCCGCAGTGTCACACCAGCTAAGCAGCAGAGTGCCCACGACACCGACGTCCTTGGGGAAGAAGCCCAGGACGATCCAGGCTCCGAGCAGGTAGAAAATGACGCCATTGTAACCCGTAAACTCGCTCTCACGCATCAGCGCCCCCAGCACCTTGACGTAGAGCCGGTTAAAGGCCGCGTTGTGGTGCCGGAGAACGTCCACCGCCGCGATGGGTATTAGGGCAGCCATGAGGTAAGGGCACACCGACAGTGTCTGCGTTCCCGACAGGTAGAGCCATACGACAAAGAAGCCGATGGACACGTGGAGCGCTTTCCTCGGTACCTCGTGCTTGTGTATAAAGGCCTTCCAGTGCCTGTGGATTGGGATCAGGCCAAGCGGGCTCGGACTGCGACTAATGTCTTTCCAGCCCCAGCCTGTATAGCCTGCCGGTTGTGGTGGCAGCAGGTGGCCGTTCGATACCTCCTTCTCCTGCTTTTCGGACACGGCCATGTCTCCCTTGGGCGCGGCTGCTGTCGAGTCTGTGGAGGTCGTTTTCGCATCGGCGGTCTTGGTGGTCCTCTTTTTGGATGTCCGCCGGCCGGCCGTTGGGCGCGTCTCTACCGGGCTTCTGCTTCTTGTGCGTGCTTTCCGTAGAGCGGGTACGCCATCCTCCTCGTTGCCCTCTTCACTAACAGGTAACGGTGTGGCCAGCCGTCTCCTCGCAGCCCTGGTCATGGGCCCCGTGTATGAGTCTAGCGCATCGCGCTCCGAGGGTGTCGGGCTGGGCGAGATGATCCGAGGCGTCGCCGGGATACTGCTACGCGTAGGCATATTGCCGTAGGGGAAGGGAGGCAGGGCGGGCAGCGAGATGGCGCCCGAGAGGATACGTTGCAGGTCGTAGAAGCGCAGAGGCCAGAAGGAAGAGTAGATGTGGCTATCTTTTCTAGACTCGCGCGCGCCGGTCAAGCAGTCGTATGCCGAAGACCAACCAGTACAAGGAGAGGTAGCGTTGTGTTGGTGTTGGTGGTGTATTTGTTGGTTTCGGGAAAACAAGGACGCTACGTGTTGGGCGAAGGAATCCAGCGTGAAAGTTGTTGTAGACGATGCGGCGGAGTGTAATGACTCCACCGCATGGCTTGCCGGGGGGAAAGGGTTCAAAAAAAAGTTGGCGGGATTTTTGGAAGATGACAAGTGGAAGAATGAGAGGGCTCCAACCTCCAAGCTGAGCTGAGGCGGGACGGGTGACCGGGGGGCCGGGGATAGGTGACTTGTAACCAAGATGGACCGGGTTCGTTAGTCAAGTAAGACAGTATCTCAGCAAATTAGGGAAACCCGTGGTGGCATCAAAACGAGTAATGATGCTTCTGATTGGCAAGTGTCGGTTCTTTTTGACTCTTTTGCCGAATCGATAGGATATGGAGGGTTCAGGTGCAGGAAAAAGAAGGGTATCTTGACAGCAAGAGAGAGAAAAAAGATGTGCAAAGCAGGAAAAAAAGAAACTGTACCGGTACTCGGTGGCTGAGGTGGCACGTTACCCTGGGCTGGACTGGACTTGGTTTAGGATCCAGTGATGACGATCATAGACGAATGACAGTGGTTCGG
Source organism: Neurospora intermedia (assembly GCA_037102815.1). Lineage (NCBI taxonomy): Eukaryota > Fungi > Ascomycota > Sordariomycetes > Sordariales > Sordariaceae > Neurospora > Neurospora intermedia. The sequence goes on along the minus strand of BTPP01000005.1, from coordinate 3,396,718 downwards.
TGTTTGTGAAGAACAGAAATTTCGGCTGTTGCGGATGCCCGGCCATGAGTGCGAGTGGGAATCAGCCGGCGCGTGTCCTGCGTTGCGCTTCAGGTGGTTGCACCAGGCTCCCCAGCTCACTGCCCTGGTCCGTTACCCCAATTGCGGCAAGGCGTGATGACATTCCATGGTGGGTGGTGGCCTTTCAAGAGCAGCAACAGCACACAGCAACGCGACCTTGCATGTGACAGGAAGTTGAGACTGAACTGAAGGAAGACGGTTGGGCGTGAATGCCGCCATTTTCACTTCTTGCCAGGCGTTGCTCGATATACCTATACCATAGTATATTGCCGTGCCTTGTTGAAAAGAGACTTTGTACTCTGCTCAACCGTTGACGTTTATCATCTTGGTCGATCTCAGTTGATGGGCATTTCTTTGTACACAATCCCCTCATCATGTAAAAGTGGTTCAAGCGTTCTTAGCATGTTTGCCTATCATGGACTTGAGCAGACGGCCAGTCGTCAAACAAGGTTGGATGAAGGCGACGCAGACATGGAATTTTAGGAGCCACTGGAGCTTAGTCGAGCTGAATATTGACACCTTCAGTTGTAGCATTACACTACCTATACCATGTAAGCAAATTGGATCAAGCCTTTATCAGGTTGCCGTGGCTGCGTGGGTCCAGTTCTTCGATGCGACCCACATTCCAATATCTGATAATTGCACTAGTAACAACAGACGATCGTGAAGATCCGAAAGCTGTCTCGTGAATTCACGATACAAAACGGCTTGGGCGCTCAACTGGGATATAATTAGTATAAGTCGTGAGTTGTCCAACGAATTTCTGAAATCTAATGGCAAGATCTTTGGGTTGGGACCGATCAAATTGGATTCGAAAGAAGTGAAGGCTGCTGTGTACTGTATGCAACTTGCGAGGTTACGCTCACGCTAGCTTTATCGATAGGTAGATAAGATAAGGATTGTTTGGATGGTCGCCAGGCCAATTTTTGTTTCAACAGCATCGCACTGCCATCACCACGGGCAATACGCAGAGCTTCAGGGATCGATTACAACGTCCCGATACTCCGCCAACCACATAATCAACATGGCGCCTACCCAACCACAGACTAAGGTTCGGAAGCCTCCAAGGTCTTGGGACGCTCTCACACCTCCTCTCGCCCAATGGATTCTCGACTACCTCTCCTCCATGGGCTTTACCCAGCCGACTCCCGTTCAAAAGTCATGCCTTGAGCTCTTCCGTGGGAATAAAGATGTTGTCGTCGAGGCCGTAACAGGCAGTGGAAAGACACTTGCCTTTTTGATTCCGGTAGTTGAGGTAAGCCGGATCTCTTGCTGTCTACCTGCTCAGGATGATCATATGCTAACCAATTCTGCAACAGAAACTCCTGCGCGGCGAAGAGCCAGCCAAGCGAAACCATGTCCAAGGCATTATCATCTCGCCCACCCGCGAACTTGCAACCCAGATTTACAATGTCCTCGTTTCCCTCATCAAGTTCCACGAACCCTCCGCTGAAGCCATTTCCCACGCCAAAAGCGACGAGAAGCGCCCAACAGCAACCCAGCCTGTCGTTGTCCCCCAACTACTTGTCGGAGGCACCACCAAGGCTGCTGAGGATCTCGGTACATTCCTTCGTCTTTCCCCGAATCTCCTAATTGGCACTCCCGGCCGTCTTGCCGAACTCTTGTCGAGCGCATACGTCAAGGCTCCCGCGTCTACATTTGAGGTTCTCATTATGGACGAGGCCGATCGCCTTCTCGATATGGGTTTTGCGAACGAGCTCAACCGCATTCTCGGATATCTTCCGAAGCAGCGCCGTACCGGTCTTTTCAGTGCTTCGCTCAGTGACGCCGTTGAAAGGCTGATTACAGTTGGTCTATTGTACCCTCACAAGATCACCGTCAGAGTGAAGAGTCTGAAGGACGGTGGCATAATTCAAGAGAGGAAAACACCAATGTCTCTACAGATGAGCTATCTTGTCACCCCAGCCAGCCAGAAAATGCCAGCAATTGTCCAGCTCCTCGAAAAGCTCGAGCCCAGGCCCCAGCGATCCATCATCTTCTTCTCTTCCTGCATGGCCGTCAAGTACTTCAGTCGCATTCTCGGCGCCGTCCTGCCCGCCGGTTTTTCCGTCACCTCCCTGCACGGCAAACTCGAACCCAAAGTCCGCGAAAAGAACTATGAGCGTTTCGTCAACACCACCTCGCCCATGGTCCTCCTCACCACCGATCTTGCCGCCCGCGGTCTCGATATCCCCCAAGTCGACCTCGTCATCCAGCACGACCCGCCCACCGACACCAAGGTTTTCATTCACCGCTGCGGTCGTGCCGGCCGCGCCGGTCGTCGTGGTCTCGCCGTCGTTCTGCTCCAGCCGGGTCGCGAGGAAGGCTACGTACAGCTTCTTGAAGTCCGCCAAACCCCCATCACGCCCCTGGAGAAGCCCGCCATTTCCGTCACCCCCGATGAAGTTGAGCGCGTCTCCGCCGCCTTCCGATCGCAAGCCCTCGCCGACCGCGAGATCTTCCAGATGGCCCAGCTCGCTTTCGTTTCCTGGACGCGCTCCTACATCGAACACCAGGCCTCTTCCATCTTCCGCATCGCCGACCTCGACTGGCTCGACCTAGCCAAGGGCTACGGTCTTCTCGAGTTGCCCAAGATGCCTGAAGTCCGCGAAGCCAAGATCGACCGCTCTCTGGGTCTGGGCATCAACACGGAAGAGATTCCTTTCAAGGACAAGGTGCGCGAGAAAAAGCGTCAGGAAGAGCTGGCCAAGTGGAAGGAGGAGAAGGCAAAGCGGGCACAGGAAGAGAATACGGGCGACAAGCGCAAGAAGAACGAGGCGTGGAGCGGCAAGGCGGAGCAGGAGGAGACGAAACTGCAGAGGCGCGAGAAGAAGAGGAGAAAGAGGGAGGCCAAGAAGTTCAGCGAGATGACAGAGAAGGAGAAGGAAGAACATCTCAAGCTGGAGCAGATGATTGAGGAGGTGAGGAAACGGAACGAGGCTAAGGCGGCGGAGGAGAGGGCAGCTGCGCTTGCGGCGAACCCGCCCAAGCCGAAGGCTCCGGTGAAGAAGGTGGACGATAGTGATGATGAGTTTGGTGGGTTTGATGATTGAGTAGCTTCTTGGGTAATGGGAGTTGATGGTAATGGTTCATTTTCTAAGACGTAGAGGCGTATTAGGCGTATATACCCTTTTGATGAATTGGAATTTTGTTGGTTTTAGCATGCTATATCCATAAATCCTCATGGTAATTATGATATTGGGTGTACTCGAAAAGTGCAGCTGTTTTGCCTGAGACAATATCTATCATACACCCAAATGGAGACACAGTATCGATCTCACAAATGTTCTCGAAATTCGAGACATTGTCGGAACAAAGTGTTCGTATGAACAAACCAAACCAATGTATTCATTCCACTACATCACACCTTCAGTATACTATTGCTCGCATGCATGCGTCTTGATTTTATCTTCTAGCCAATCTTCAAACTCCTTCCTGGACCAAGTAATCCCTAATAGACTTTGGCCGGCGTGGTTCCAAGTCATAAGGAGGCATATCACAGCCTTGCAACGGCCTCCTTTCCCTAATAGGGTGGATAATATTGAAGTGTCCATGTTCGTTTTTGTTCTCCCAACCACACGCCGGGTTAACATGATTGGAAGTGGGACAAGGTTTTGCAGTTGATTGAATCTTTATTGTCTGAGCTGTAAGAACCATCATGTTCAGAGAAAAACATGCATTGTACCGGAACCGAATTCGATGTTCTCATTCATCACCATGCCTTTGACTGTTTTCACGCGAAAGTTCCAAAACATTCAGCGAAATGAAACACGTTACAGAAAGCGACTGTTCCCCCGTTCTCCATAATAAACCAGACAGGAAAGAAAAAGAAAAACCGAAAAAAGAAGGAAAACATAACCAGAAACAAATGCGCGACAAGCAACAAGCAAAACATTACCAACCCAAAAAGTTACAAAATCTTGCCCAGAAAAAAAAAGTTGAGACTCGGATACCGGGAGTCGAACCCGGGGCTGTTGAGAGAGCAGTCACTCCTGAGAAGTGAGAGTCAACGATGTTACCGCTACACCATACCCGATTGAACTGATATGGTCCGATTTCTGATTGGAAGGTGCATTGGGTTCAGTAGCTATAGTCTTACTTGTGTCTGTTTCACACACTCACAATCATCGGCGACTCCAGGAATCGCTTCATTGTCAACATCGATTCCGTCTTTTAGCAGCAACCTACATGGAATCAGGCAACATTCTGCAAAACTAAACATAGTATAGAAAATAAATTATTCCCCGGCACTTCACAATAAAACAAGCAGACAGGGGAAAAGCCAGATTAGTTCCAAAAAAAGGAAGCCTATCCATTCAATCATTGTAGCATTCGATCTCATCGTCATAATGCCACCAGTAATGTTTGATCGACAACGACAATGGCAGTCTGTTGTAATGAGTTCCTTTTTTTTTTTTTTTTTTTTTTTTTTTTTTTTTTTTTCCTTTTCTTTTTTCCTTTTCCCCCCGTTTTTCCATCGGAACTGAACGCAGTCAATTTGACCCCTTCCGGGTCTATCTAGCCTTGTTACCAACGATATCACTCACTGACTGTGTGTGTGTATAAGTCTACACGGTTAAGCATACATCAACTCATCAAAAGACCGTTACATTCGCTACAGCCGCTTACCGGTATAATTTCAGTACTGTAAATGTCGCTGATCATTCGCCGTAGTTGGTATTGAACCAAAAGCGAGGCGACTGTTTTTTTGGGTGGGGGGTCTGGCATGGAGCAGCAATGGAGAAAGTGAACGAAGAAAGAAGATTTGCGTCGGAGTTAGTGGTTCACATAGGGATCCTCTAAGCCTACGTAAGTGTGCATCGTATGTTTTGGAAAGCAGAAGAGAGACTCCATCTTCCCTACGGTAGCTCGTCATGAGAATACCCATGTATTTTGAGAGCTTGTCCAACGGGCAACGGCTGCAGCAAACCGTAACCGTTGAGCGTTCCGTTGCAACTGCCGACAGGTCCGCCAAGAAGCTCCGGGTACCTACCAGAAAGGTACCGTGCGACATTCCACTTAGGCGGTCGAAATGGTTTGCACGGCCATGAGCTGAGGCTCTGAAGTCTGGGAGGGATGAGAGGTAACCTGACCGTTGGCTATTGACGTAATGCGACTTCAAAATTACCTGCTTGACAGAGGTGAGAAAGTCCCAAAAAACCGCAAATGGCTCAACATCCGGTGGTGGGTGGTTTCCCTCCCTCCCTCCCTCCCTCCCTCCCCTCCCGTCCGTGTTTTGCCTCGCTTCCAGTCCCCCACTACTGCGCTCTGGGAGCTGAATGTTGAGTACCACTACTTGTTGTATAATGTGATACAGAGAACCCACCAAGACGGTTTGGCATCACACCTTCCCTCTCAAGCCTACTGGTTCGAAAACGAGCGAACCACGAAAAAAAAAAAAAAAAAAAAGAAAAAGGGACCACGTCGTGTTTGGGTTCCTAGAATTGAAGCCACTGACTGACACCAATGGTATCAAAGGTCTCGGAGGTCTCACTTCGAGACATGATGACTCAAGGTTTCGCAATGTTAGTTACCCTCGTACCCCTCTAATGGCCTATACGAGAAACCCTTTCTTTTCCTCTTGAAAAGAAAACGTTCGAGTCTAGCTCGAGTCTCTACACAATCCGAGGGCGGACCGCGGCCGTTACCCGTGTCTTTCAAGCAAATAGTGTATCTGTATGTATATATGTATGTGTGTACCTGTGTCCGTAAATGCGTGTGCTCTTGTCTCGGGGAATCTCAGACTCACGGACCTCAAGACGAGAGTTCGGACGGAAAAACGTAGACGTCGTTGGGCAGTACGGTGCAGTGAGTTTCAAGATCTTATCTCTACAACGGGATCGACAAACCATTCTGAAGGAGGAGTACTTAGGGAAACCTGCGTGAATGTTGTGACATGGAAGCCTTTGAAAGAGGGGGGGGAGGGAAAGCTGAGGGCCATCGTTAGACAAGCAGCCAGTGATGGGCGACTGATCGCACTGAGTGACGGCATGATTGCCATTGATCTGCTGGTCCGTTTGTGGTCGCTGCAGGAACAAAAACAATTGTATTGGATACGTAACTGCGCGTCAACTAGTGATTCACCCCCGTACAAAGCTGCTGCGAGTGATTGCATCTTGCAGCACGCAGATGGATCAGGCACTGGAGGTGTGCGGCTGGATCTTTCTGTGACAGTCGGTTTAATTGTCCGATAACCATGTTTGTTGCTGGTTTTTCTTACTATTTTGCCCACCTTGCAATACATGGCTGGCCGCATTGATATTTTCCATCGTTCGATATACGAAGAGAAGAAAAGCGTACTTGTCTCAGGATGAGACTTGAACAGACATTCGGGGGGCCTCGGTAGGTACCCACCCATTCGAAGTTTGAGCTGTTATTAGCGTGTGGGGCAGAGGGAATTGCATCTGCCCAGGCAGACCTTGAGGGGCTCTCGATAGTGGGCGATCGAAACGTCCTAGGACCCGGCAGGTTGGGAAATGAACATGTTGGAAGCGAACCCATTGGCGACCAGACCAGGCAAACCAGGCTCTCGGCAATCGCATCGTACCATGATGTTGAGTGTTTTGAAAACTGAAACGAGAAAAGCAAAAAGGATAAGAACTTTTGAAAGAACTTAAAGAAAATTGAGATGTGAGAAGTGATCTCGGTGGCACACGCGTGATGTCAAGAATGTCAGCTATGCAGGTAGTAGTGATACAGAGCTTTCGTAAGACGGCGAGCAAAGAGTTTCGGAGTAGGTATCTTTCCAAGGTTTTTCGAAAGAGAGGTTATTTTTGACAAGTCCGATGAAGTCCCCGGAACGTGACTGAGAAGAAAGGATTCGACCCGCCCTTGCTTTGCAATCGCATGGTTGATCGATCGAGACAACAAGGGAACCTTGTTTTGTCGCCATCATCAGGGTCGATGCTCGCTATCCAATGCGGGCTCGCCAAAATTTGTCATCCCGCTTGTGGTCCATGGTTCTCGTCAATGGATGCCGTCTCGCGGATGGCACCAGGACTTGAGTTCCACGGTCCGTGGGATTCGTGTAAGAGGGGAAAAAAAAAAAAAAGAAAAGAAAAAGGAAAACGGCTGACTGGTAATTGGATGGTGTTGTCGCTGGAGGATTGTACCGGTCGTGCCCGGTTCTGCTAAATGCGGCCGTTGTGACTTGCGCCCTCCGAGCTTCCTGTGCGTGGAAGATGTCATGCATCGCTATTCAGGTCTGCACGTCGTCTCGAGGCGATTCACGGAATTCCGCACTGAAATGGAATGAACTCGGGCGCGGAACCAGGGGTGGAGAAGCAAACTGTACGGGCATCCCGTCCTAGAGGTAAGTGGAAGTCGGGTTTCTGGGACCAAACTGGATCGTCTTCCCGTCGTCAAAAAAGAGGACCCACGCGTGGTGCCCTTGTCAACCACATGTCTGTTCTCACTGTTGACCCTGACCCTGATGGGCAGGGACAGGAGGAACACTTTTTTTGAGCAAAATACCTACCTAGGGCAAGCTGTCACAAGCGAGGGAACGAGGAAGAAGTGCAAGAAGCAGCCGGCCCAGAACCTACTGCATAAGCGAGAGACAATGGACTTAACCTCAAGTGCCCAGGAGTTCAGTTGCAGACGGCGGCCACTGTAAATCACTTGGGGGCCGTGGGTTCTGGGCGCCAAGAGAAGCCTTCCCTCTTCTTCCCCTTCCCCCCTTACTCGTTGAGTCCGTATCTCTGGGGAGTTGAAGAAGGGTCCCCAGGAACTCCAGGAAGTCGGGTAGTAGCCCAGGGCATCCGTTCGGTGGGTGGTCATAGTGAGTACTGGACCTGGACCCCTGGCCAGCAGAGAGTGTTTCGTCCCAAGTCACAACAGGAAAGGAGGACCCAAAATGACGAGCATGCAGAAACTGACGCAGCCTTGCAAGTGGAACAAAAAAAAAGATAAGAGCAAAAATAAGAAAAACAAGACAAAAAAAAAAAAATAGGAACTCCAAAGGAACCCGTTCCACCGTGGTCTAGAAGACAGCCCCGTCTCCTCTCGCGACTCCTCCAGTGACCCCATCCAGTCCCTCCCAAGCTCGTGTCCGGGCCATCGCTCGTGCCAGATTCTTGATTCCATGGGGCTCCAGACCGAGCATACTCCGATGGTTCACCCCATGTTTGTGCGAGCAATCTCGCACTTTTGTTGTCATTGCATTGGGAGATTTGGGGGCACGCTGAGGCCGCAAAGTGGCAGAAGCGGTCGAGGATTTGACTTTCTCCAACGAAATCACAGTCCGGGCGCACCTTGCATCTTGCTCCATCCCGTCCCCTCCAGCTGCACGTCCCCTGGAATCCCCAGTGCTTCCCCTCCAGCTCTTCCACTTGTGATCGGACACCTTGTTGTAATGATTGACACTTTGTCGATCTAAACTCTACCTACCCATCTCCATTTTCTCCATTCTTTTGGCTCCCGCTTCACAATCGGCAACGGTACCTCTAAGCTGTTGCCAAAGGGACCTGACTGAAGGGTTCTGGACGGTGTTGAAGTTTATCACTCTGGGGAGCCTACTGCCTACCTAGGTACCTACTACATACCTCTACTACCTCTAGGTATCTTGCTCAGGCACCTCATGCAGGTGGTACCTACTACCTCTACCTTACCCAGGCAAACTGAAGTGTACCTTATCCAAGATCCCTGGACTCGCAGGCGCCGAATCGCGTGCTGTGTGTGACAGTGAGTGGCAGAGTGCACCGTCCGGGCAACCTTGACGGCGCTGCTGCCAGTACCTACCTAGGTACCTAGGTATTTCCCAGGATAGCAGAGGTAACAACGCTCGGTATGTGCCTTCCTCCTTTCGACTTTTCTCCTCTCTCGCATTCTGCCCTGCCTTTCCTTCCTCGCCTTGCTTTGCCTTCTTGATCAACCGTTCCTTGTGCAACACTCGTCGGCTGCTTCCCAAGACATGTCCTTCCTTCCTCGTCCAATGCGGTTATGACGACAGCCTCGCCGACCGAGATACTTTCGCTCTTTCCTTGCCTGGGCCAATGAGACCGCCACTGGTTCGAGGCTGATTGGGAAGTCGCAAGTCGCATAGGGGGGAAAACAAAAAAGAAAAGAAAAGAGACGAATCCCAACTCGAATCTTGGAAGCGCCGCAGCGCGAAACGAAAGAACGAACGACTAGCAGGCGACCAGGCGTTAACACTCCTTATGTTTTTTCACCGCAGACGACGACGACCCCGATCTCAGTTCAGAAACAATCCTTGACCCTGCCCCCCAATTCCTATCCCCCATACACACGCCGGGGCCGACACCGACATCGACTCGGAACTCGATACTGTCCTCTTCGTCGCCAGCTACAACAACAGCAGCAGATAGTACTAGACGCCGTCGCGAGCTAGAATCAGGCTGCCCACTGGTGCCACCGCAATGGAGGCCGACTCACCATCGGCTCCTCCGACTGCGGGCACCCCCAAAACAACAACACAAACCCCACGACTTCGACAGCAAAAACCCTTGCGACGAAACCGATCAGATTCCACTCCCACCCCGACATCTTCGACCCTTCTGGCCACCAGGTCTTTGCGCGATCTGCGATTTCGCAGACCTTCACAAAAGCTATCAAAAGATGGAGGGAAGACAATGCCCATGTACGCCTCGACGGGCCCAGAACGACTGAAGACGCCCAAGTCGCGACCCCCTATACCAGGCACAGGCTCGGGAACACCCAAACCGTTGCTCCCAGTTTCGGAGCGTAAATCAAACGACACCACCAGTCCTATCAGTACATGGCGGAAATATGGGCAGGGGAGTCGCGATTTCGACATTACCCCAGATGGAGGCTCTGCAGGACGCGAAGGAAGACACTTTGCCGTAGCGAATGTCGGGCACAATGGGCGCATCTACCTGAGGTATGCATGCAGTCATGATGACCGTGTCTCTACTGTCAATACTGATAATCTTGTAGGCCAACTATTCGCCCGGCTAACCAGCGCTACCCGCAACCGCCCTTCGTATTTCCCATGACACCGCCCGATACAGCTGGTCTGGAGCACTCATCTTCAGAAAAGGACGATACTTTTGGAGAAAGTACCAAAATGTTCGACAACCAATGGGCTCAAACACCAGACCTCCCTACCCCGCCTATCACGAGGCGCGACTACCTGGGGAGTCTTAGAAGGCCAGGACATCGCCGAGCCGCATCTGATTCGACCCTTGCCGACGGAAATGTGGTTCGCGAACCCGAAACTGGGGGCTTCAAGGTCATTATTACCCAACCCAGCGAAGGCACGCGACCCAGGACTGTTGAGGATACGGACATGACCAGCTCGCCATTGCTGGAAGTAGCCATACCGTCCTGGAGGATAGGCACCCCCAGATTCAGCATTCGAGGAACGCCCTGTATCCGAGGGTCATCTTATGCTCCGACCGAAGAGATACTCTCAAGTAGCGCCTCCGTTGAGGACCGTCGTATCAACAGCACCATGGCAAATTGTTCGGCGACTCCAGGCACAGGCCCCATTCATGGAATGGATTTTGCTATTAGCGACCATCGTATCTCGGACAATCCAGTCTCGTCAACGTCTCCTGCTTCTGATCGGCCGCTGCGCTCAACCCACATGTCGACTCACCTCGTGATTGAGCCCGCCATGTTTGACGAGCTGACCTTCAAACCTGCCTGCGATGATCGACTTATTGTTAGGTATTCGCCAAATACCGGTGCCGTGACTGCCGCTACGCCGCCTCGTCTGGTTGCAGAGATCACCTCGCCCTCCTTTCTGGATTATGACCTCGTGTCTGACTTCTTCCTCACGTATCGACAGTTCCTCGATTCTCACGACTTGCTTTCCATGCTGTTCGCGCGCCTTCGATGGGCTTTGGCAAGAGAGGGTGACTTGGGGACGGTGGTGCGTGTTCGTACTTTTGTAGCCCTCCGACACTGGATTCTCAACTACTTCATGGACGATTTCGTGGTCGACTACGACTTGCGCGTTTCTTTCTGTAACCTCTTGAACGATGTGGTCGACGAGTGGGCTGAGGTATCCAAGGCGCACAAGATAGAGATGAAGACTCTACCTGAGCTCAAGAAGTGCTGGAGGAGAATCTGTTCGCAATTCTGGGATGGGCCTGACTTCGACGCTTCCTTGGCAGCCGATATCCCCATCACCCCAGGAGGGATCGCAGGCCATCGTGACCCAAACTTGACTCCCAGCTTCTGGGTCAAATACGACAAAGGTCCGCCCCAGTTGGACGAGCTAAATGTCCCGACGACCCCTCGCGGACCAACGAGCTTCTACGCTGAGATCGCGAAGGCTGGACATATCGACTCCATTATTGTGGGTGAAAGGCCAGGGACTCCCGAAAACCCAGAGATCGATGAACCTCAAAGGAATCAGGCCTCGCCAACCAGCGTCACAAGCGTCGAGGTTGTATCATGCTCATTCCCGATTAAGAGTTCGCGACATACGCAAGTAGGATCCAACCGTCCGTTGACTGCTCACCCAGCGGACCCCAGCTCCGTATACAATACCACCGAAGGCATAGCGACTACTCCTCGCTCCCTTACAGGCAAACGTGTTCGACCTCAGCACTCTTCGCACAAGCGGAACAACAGCTTGAGTGATTCGCTTCATGATCACGCCACTTTGACGGAAAGGGTTTTGTACAAAAATGCCGAGTTCCTTTTGACGCTGCCGTATGCGGGAAGCCTTATCCAAGGTAACATCTTTCCGCCTGGGCAAGCGTTTGTTGAGATACGTCCAAATAGTGCCATGGGCGACCCTTCCAGCCAAACCACTGTCTTTCAACCGGTAGAGGTGCGGAAGGATAAGTTCATAGGGTCGGCCATGTCCAGCCATGGAATGAAGAAGCTGCTTGGAAGCGTCCGGCGCGCGTTGAGCCACAAGACGTCAACACATCCATCCAATCAAACAATGTTGGCCAACATCTCGCCCATCGGGCCAGAGGGCGCAACAACGAACCGGCCTCCAGGGACAGCAGTCGTACCGCAATCGAAAGCTCGCCAGAACGGAGTCCGACCACCTGTGCGTATTGATCTGCTCGGCGCTGGAGTCGCGGAGGACTTTAAGAAAGCGATACGCGAAGATGCTGCTGTGGAAGCCGAAAAACTCGAATACGCTGTTCCTCCGGCAACTGGAAACGAAGAAGCCAAAAGTCACGGGAACGCGATGGAATATTCGGCTGCACACATGGACACGGCGTTTAACCTTCGCAGTGTTGAAGATGTACAACCTAGGAGCGATATGGGGATATCATCTGGCAGCGACTCGATTGTCATTGTCGATGGTACCACCCTTCAACCTGTAATGTCCGGAGCGTTGCCAGCTGCCAGTTCATCGGCATCATTTTCGCATTCGTTCATCCCAATCACTGCGGATCCAACGCCACCAAATACGCCGCCAGATCTACAACAGGGAACACCAAGAACGTCTTCATACATCCTGGGCCAACAAGTCCTTCGCAACTCGGTCTCGACCAATCAGGCGTCGCCGATTATACTTGACTCTACTCCTAGAGAAGGGGAAGACCTCCCATCAGACGATTTCGGTCAGCCATCTATTGATCATGTCATGCAAGACTTTGATCAGACCCCCCGGAGCGGGCTGCGTGGGCACTTCAGAAATCTTTCAGGCAGATCACAGCATTCAACTTGGTCGGCAAGGCATGGACGATTCGCGTCATATACTAGCGATATCATGCCACAGCCAACCGTTAGGAGCTTCGATGCTACGACATATTCGGAGGAGTCCGTGGCTGATGACTCGTCCCAAGTCCTCATTCCGCAGCCGCTTCGAATTCTAAGAAGGAGGCCAGGAGGTGACCTTCGTGCTGTGACCAATGTTGGCGATCTGGATCATCCACCGCTGAGAACATCCCGCTCGGTCGGATCCCTTACAACGTACACCGACTCGTTCACAAGTTCGTTCATACGAAGTCCAGCCCATCAAGACTCCAGTAGCTTCGTGGATGTTAACAATCGGCCAGAAATGTTTTCTCTCGGAGCACTCGCTGAGCAAAACCCGAAAAAACGTCATCTGTCCCTCTTCAGTACTCATTCATCGAAGCCAGTGATGCGCCCATCATTCGAGGCTGAGGCGATCAAATTGGCGCAGATTCCTGACGATGAAGAGGATGGCGGTGTCGAGGCCGCACTTCTCAAGTTGGAAGGAAAATACGAAAGAAAGTCAACTATTCGCTTGTCCATGGACCTACCTAAATTCAAGGCCGAACAGAATACCAATCCCCTTCCGACGCAGCCTGAGGAGGTTACAGGAGAGGAGAGGATGGAACAACGACACATACGCGCTGCCGGGAAGAATATCTATATGCCACCTTCACCTACGACACCTGCACCAATGGATATAGCTGACAGCTATCTGGACGTCACTCCCCGTCAGCACCGGATTACCAATGCCGAATCCTTCATTTCTGCTACTTCCAGGGACTCCTACAATTCGAGCCCTCTGCTGGAGCAGGAAATGATGGATAATTATGGTGTCAACCAGGATACCCTGCAATCATGGACCGATCGTTCCATCCTGCAGCCTCCTTCCTCTGATGAGCAGAGTGTACAAAGCTCCCAACACCCTTCTACAGCTTCGTTTGACTTTGTGGAGAAAGCGGACAGCATGGAGCCCGTCAAGGTTGACGACGCAATACCCACTGCAGAGCCAGAACAGTCTTTCCTGACATTGGAAAGTGAAGATGACACAGACCTGTCTTCGGAAATGTCTGCAGAACCATTCGATGTGAGTGTTGACGACTACGGAGTCATTACCCCTTCGGCCGTTGGTGTTGCCATCTCGACAGAGCCCGCACATTCCCCGGCTGAAAACCAATTCGGCCCCAACCCGCCCTCCCCACCCACAATCATGATTCAAGCACTTCAGATGCTTCCGGATATGGCCAAAGGTTCCGCATCCCAGCAGCAGGGAGGATGGCATACGAAGCCTTTGCCACCAACGCCTGATACTACTCCGACCACAACAGCTGCTCCTTATGGCCAGTATCAACATTCCTTTCCCGTACAGCCAACTGCTTCGAAGGGCACGCCTCGTGATAAACGCCAGCTTGATGTACCCTCGCCCTTGCCCGAAGCTAGCGATGTTACCGAAGCGCCCGATAGCAGACTCTCGGCCCATTTGCCTTTCATTCTGGCATTCGACAGCGAGATCTTAGCTCAGCAGTTTACACTGATCGAGAAAGATGCGCTGAACGAAATCGACTGGAGAGAACTGATTGACATGAGGTGGAAGAATGCTGAGCAGAAGGGCTGTGACGCGCGCAGCTGGGTTTCATTTTTGAGGGATACGGATGCGCATGGCGTCGAGGTTGTGATTGCCCGTTTCAATATCATGGTGAAATGGGCCATTTCCGAGATTGTCCTAACTCGCGACATCGAGGAAAGGGCTCGTTGCATCATCAAGCTCATCCACATCGCAGCACATTGTCGACGCTTCCGCAACTTTGCAACCATGGCACAGTTGACCATTGCGCTGATGAGCAATGAGATTGGCCGTCTAAACAAGACATGGGCGATGGTTCCCTCCAGCGACCAGCGAACAATGCAAGAGTTGGAGACGTTGATGTCGCCTACGAGGAATTTTTACAACCTGCGCAAAGAGATGGAGGGCGGTGATTCGAAGACGGCTGATGAGGGATGTATTCCCTTTGTGGGAATTTACACACACGACCTCCTCTTCAACGCCCAGCGACCGAGCGAGATTGCAAGCTCTCCCACCACTGCACCTTTGGTGAACTTTGAGCGTTGCAGGATCGCGGCCGGGGTGGTCAAGACGCTGCTGAGGCTTCTTGAAGCGAGCAACCGGTACTCTTTCCAGCCTATTGAGGGCATTACTGAGCGCTGCTTGTGGATGGGTGCTTTGCATGATGACGAGATTCGAAGGCTGGGTGAGAGCTTGGAGTGAAGATGGACTCTTCTTCACGGCTGATACCCTGTTACCGATCCATACCACCAGCCACAATGCCTCTCGTCATTTGTTTCGCCTACAACGACCGGACGGTTCCTTTCCTACATTATTTTGTTTTGATTATATCTCGCGTTTGTTCCGGACCTCCTAACTAAGCGTATGCATCATCGCATTTATACCCCTGTACAAGCAATTAAACTGTTTCCCATCATATCACAACCATCATACCCTACCTACCTTCCATTTCCTAGTACACCAATCACATCATACCCATAAACCATATCATATCAAGCCATAATCATAACTGTCTCATTACTGTTGGGTTTTCTCGTCGCCGACAACATCATGTTCTTTACAGAGCCGCTACTACCTCTACTATTTTCTTCTTGCATATTATATTCGAACTTGTTGTATTTTTACCTGTGTTCTCTTTATTTTCATCGTTGATGTGGATGCAAGGGTGTCCATCGTCATCGGGCTGCACGAGGGCCTTGTTGCGGACAGCATATCATTATCTTGAGCGTGTAGCACATGTGAATAAGGGAAGGAAAGAAGGATCAAATGAACTGAAAGATCGATAGATATGAACTGAAATGTGTGGTTTGGGGGGTATGCGGTGGGTGGTCCTAGCCTGATCAATTTTCGGTTCTTTCCTCTTTTGTTTCACGCTTTTGGTACTCTAGCGAGTTGAGTTATAGCGAAATGAATCAAGAAGGGAAAGAGATATCATAGGCTTTATACCCCATTTTCTTTTTTGTTTCTTTGGTGCTTTTTTTTCCCGTTGGGGGCAGGAAAAGGAAAAAGAAGAGCAGGGGATACAATTGGGAGGAGAGTTAGGAAAGTTACGAGAGATACCAGGTAAAGGTAGCGAGCGGATGATAACACCTGGCGAAGAAGAATAAATGTGGATGCGAAGTGATACACTTATCTTTAAAGTCCAGTCGTTCTTGAGTTTGTTGAATTGCCAGTGCTTATGTTTTTGCATTGATGTTTTTGGTGAATGTCGTCTAGCTGAGGAGGTATTGCTTTCTAAGAACAAAGTTCTCAACCCTCACCCCTCAACCTGGTTTCATAACCAGTAGTCTGTAGCAAATAAAGCACATACGACCATACCCACTGGAAAACTCGGGATCCCGTCCGCTCTCCCATAGATAAGCCAGTGAGGGCTAGACTAGTAGTTGGGTCGGTGACGACCAGCGAATCCCTGGTGTTGTATGTTTTTTCTATTTGATTCTTCTTCATCTGGGGTTTTTTTTGTCCCCCGTACTTTTCTTCTTTATTTACCCATTTTCAGTTGCCCATCCTTCTTATTTACTCATACACGTGTGATTCAAATATTCAGGGTCTGAGTTACTACTGTTCGGCAATGCTACTGAATCATTGGCTGACCAGATGACGCCAAACGAATCTACTCTGTTGCGCGACTGCCTTTTTTTCTCTACATTCATTGGGGGGCGGTTGCATTTACTGGAGGTTGCATTTAGGAAGGTGCTTCTTGTAACGCCAGATGACTCGGACTCTGTTCTTTTGCGTGACTGCCTTGTTTGCGGTCAGCATGCAAGAGGGGTTTTGGTTTCCTCTACCTCTATTGGTTGCCTTTCTTTGGGTTGCATCCTCATCAGGCCCAATCTTCAAGGGTCTTGCGGTTTTTGCTCTCTGCTTTCTTTCTCCGACAAGAGGTCCGAGAGGCCCCTCCTCACCCTTCGACACAACTCCTTCATGAGCGAGCGACTTAGCCGAGGCTCTTAACTTGATCCTTGGATGACCACGCCAGCTATGGACTTGAAGGGCGTAACCGCTGAATCGTCCGGCTCGGCGGAGACAAGTCCTCCCTCCTCTGCTCCGCCGGGAGTCAACAAGCCAAACTCAAAATCACAACGCTCTTCAACGTTGCCACCATACTTCAGATCGTATGAAGCCTACATCGAACATTGCGTGGCTCAAGTCGGACGAGAAGAGATACCCGAAACGGCATTTGACTGCTTGTGCGCGAGTTGTACGGCAATGTTCAAGAAGATAGCTGAAATGAATGCTAGGCGTACATATCATGTGGAAGTTCCCTTTTACACCATCAATGAATTTCTCAGATCATCTGCTGAAGGAAACTGCCATGTTTGTCATTGGTTTATGGCTGGTATTTTGAGAGAACGTGGAAATGCTCCGCCTGGTAGTTACGATTCTTATGATTTCGATGCTATGAGCCTGAATTCGGGTGTCGACTGGCTGGAGCGGGGGAATGTAGCATTGACATTACACAAAACGGATCATCATCTGTTTTTGGCCATTGAGGAACCTGGCTACATAGAAGGGAGATTTGCTGAAACTGGTGTCCGGATCAAAGATGAAAATGAAAGGAGAGGTAAGCTTTCGCTGCTGACACTGTTAGATCGAATCTACAAGTGATAACTCTATGGAATACATGGTCAGCTAACTATATACACGCTTTCTCTAGTCCGTGGTCTCCCAACTGCGCTCACCACAGCAAGCGATGCAAGCTGGAATCAAGCGCTCAAATGGATCGAAAACTGCCGCTCGCACCCCCTCTGTAATCCGGTCCAGGCCGCGAATGCGCAGGATAATGGGCCTGCACGGCTGGTTGAAGTGGGAACCATCGGAGAGACGTGCGTGCGGGTTTGCGAAACAAGTCGAGATGGTTTTGCGAGAGAACCATACATGACACTCAGTCACTGCTGGGGAAAAAACGGAGTTCCCACTCGGCTTATGGAAGAGAACTATGTTAGGTTCTTGAACGGCATCCAACTTTGCAAACTACCAAAAACCTTTCAAGATGCGATTAATGTCACTCGGAAATTGAAGATCCGCTACATTTGGATTGATTCCCTCTGTATCATCCAGAACTCATACGAGGATTGGATCCAGGAATCAGCCAAAATGCAACAAGTCTACGCGAACTCCTTTCTCAACTTAGCCGCTGGCGCCTCAGCTGATGCCAATGGGGGCCTTTTCTACCGAAGACACCCGCTTTCGACAATACCTTGGTCTATACGAATTGGAGAAGATCGTTACTTAATGGCCGATTATATCAATGAACATACAACCACGTCTTATTTATCAACGGAGCTCATTCTCTACACACGTGGATGGGTACTTCAGGAACAACTCCTGGCGCGGCGTACTCTTATTTTTGGTCAGAAGGAGCTACACTGGGAATGCTCAACGTATCAAGCGAGTGAATCCTTTCCAGACTTCCTTAACAGACCAGACTTCCCTGGCACACCTATGAATCAACCAGCTCGAGTTGACAGGTATCCAAGGATATCCCGGCCCGACTGGCAAAATCTTCTCGGGGGCAAGCTGGTTGACTCAAAGCGGCAAGAGGCATGGAACCGGCTGACAAGGACATACTTTGAGAGGTCTCTCACCCGGGCTTCAGACAGGCTGGTGGCTATTTCTGGCCTTGCAGAGCAGCTAAGCAGTAGATGGAGTGGTATAGCCTATCTTGCCGGACTATGGTCATATCGCCTTATCTCTGGGCTTTTGTGGTATTGCCTGGATTCATGCAGTCAGAGAAATACGGAAATAGCTCCTTCATGGTCTTGGGCTTCCCTCATTCAACCGGGTAAACTTGGGCAGCCGTCCAAGCTGTTGTTTGGCGGCCCACAAACTGTGGACATCTTGGCCGAGGTTCTGAAAGCAAGTGCAACACCGAAAAGTAGGACAAATCCCTTTGGCCCTATTACGGTTGGGGGAAGCGTCAAGCTCCGGAGTCCGGTTCTACGAGCTAGAATTACCGCTATTTCAGACATATGTAGTGAGTATATTCTGGAACGTGGGGCCAATTGGACCTTGGATACACTTGAATTCGGAAGATTTCGCATAAATTGGGACGAGATCAACGACGCCAAGACTGACATACAAGATGCTTATCTGGTACCATTCGTAAGTGGTTTCCCGTGGGATGATGGTGGCACCCGTGCATTCCTCCAGGGATTGATCCTCCTCAAGAAAGCAGTCCATTCCTGCAAACCGCAGTTTCGAAGAGCTGGGTACTTTGAATTCTCTCAGTACTTTAAATTTCCTTACTTCTTTTACGAAGACACCGACGATGACTCTGTCAACGGTATTGACGACGGTCATGATGAAAGCTCTCATGATATGGTAGACAGCACTACGAAGAATGCAGTATTTCAAAACCGAAACAGTCATTCGGACGAGGGAATCAATACAGTCCTGAAAAGTATCCGTCAAGAACTGAAGAAAAAGGGCTTATTTAGGAACATCGACTCATGGTTTGCCAAAAAGGTCAGGGATGGGCTAGAAGAACGAATGGATTACTTGAAGAAAGACCCGTATGTCAACGGCCCTCCGTTAGATACTACTCTGGAGGATCGTTATCTCACAGAGTCTGGTATCAAACTCTTTCCTGAGATTTCAAGGTTTCTTGAGACAATTGCCCAGGCTGCCAAGAACAACAAGGCAAACGGGACTCCGGACCCTGTGCTTGGATATGGCGAAGGGAATGGGTATTATACCTACGAAATTATATGAAGGCTGAAGGGTTGAGTTGTTGTTAGTGTGTTTTATTTTTTCCGTGTTTTGTCTCCTTCTCATTGATTTGGTGATAGAGCGGATGAGATCATGGATTTGTTGATGAGCTTGTACTTTCTTTTCATTTTTCATCTCCTGTTCATTTTTCTTTCCCAAATCATAGCTGCAATGTACTGTCCAATTCCGAGTTCACTACTAGTTTGAATTTACTGGCTACCCCATTGTTGATGATCATATAGGTCCCACAGAGACACCTAAAAGCCTTCGCAAAGGTGACAACATCCAACCTTTACCTTCTGGGGGACCTGTCTGCATTAACATCAACCTCGTCACATGTGCGTGATATCTGAATCAAAGGATCGGGACACGTTGAAGATACTACGAAAGGCCACGGTAAGATATAATTCGCCAGAAGTCCGTTGTCTAAAACAAGGTCACAAAGATCGACAGACTTTCGTGGCTAAGTAGAGGTAGTCAGCAGTTCGGGTACAGGACCCATAACATTCTCTTGTCGTACACCTGGACTTCGACATACACTTCAATGTTTCTGCCATTCTCACGGGCATAATTAGACCCCGGGCATATACAAGATCATCTTTCCAAATGCGTGTTCAATAGAGGTATAAGAGTGATGGCATATGTCTTTACAAAGCGAGAAAGGAAACATTATCGCATCAAATTCATCCTTTACTCATAAGTCGGGAGAATTTGGATCCGTCTACAGTTGAGTTGTCAGAATAACTACCACAGTCCAGCATTAGATCGCTCATCAAGCTTTTTACTCTTCCTCTCGGTATCATACTCATCTGGCTCAAGGGAACTGTCTCCTCGGCAGCCGATCGCCACCCACTCCAGAACCAAGCTCTTTTCAGTGTCGCCTTTCCACATCTACGAACGCGACACAGTCATGGAAGCACAACACAGCATGGAAGTAGCTTTCAACTTCATGCCCATTACCTCGCTTGACTGGGAATCCCTAGGTCCAGCCGTTCCCACCAAAGTGCGCGAGCGGCTCGAAAAAGAGCGCTCAAGGTACACATAGAGGTACCAAGCCAAGCATGGAACCAACAACTATGGGAGGCTCAAGCACCTGGTTGAGAAAATGAGTACCTATATCTGATGACTCTTCAAGAAACGGAACCGGAAACATGTCTTCTCCTAGCTTTCCCTCTCGAGATGCGCCACGCCATCTAGACCAGTTTCTCATCCCTTTCCGCCGCGACGGAGGAATTTACAGCGAAGCTTGCCCTCGAGGGGCAGCAAGTTACTCTCGCAGCTGACATGGTTCGAGGGACTTGTCGTAGTTCTGAATCGTCGTAGTCTTTATTGTATCCTGCGCACCCCGCGCTCTCCATAACCGGCCGCAGTCATCATGATAGCAAAACGGCTCCCATAGAAGTCTCGTAGATGGCAGGCCGTTTTCCCATTAGTAGTAAAATCGGTTGCCAGCGATGGTGCAAATCCGGTCTGCGTAGTTCGGATTCTTGAACCAGGCCTAGGGCCACCAGGTACCGATCAATGCGAAACTCCACTTGGTAGCCGCTGGGTAGGTAAGGTTACCGTCGCTCGAGCCGAGGGACTGCCATCTTGCTAGGTACACTAGGTACTGCTGGCTGCTGCTGCTGCTGTGTTGACAAGCTGCCCTGGGTCGGTCGGTATTGCCGCTACACTTGAGCGGGTACCTATTTACCGCGCTAACTTGCTCTAAATAATGTTGTATGGCTACCTAGTCTTTCACCGCTAACTCTCATCCACTTTTGGATCACTATGATTCAGAATGAATAATACAGGGCGCGGCCAAAGCGAAACGAGCATATTTAAGACCGAATGTCACTGAATTCACCTGCCAGATCAAGTATCCAAAACACATACATTCACAATGGCCGACAGCTCAAATCATGCCATCGTTTTCGGTGCCTCTGGTCTAATTGGTTGGGCAATTGTTAACCAGCTCCTGCGTGGTTACCCGCGTCATGGCTCATTCTCGAAGATCACCGCTGTTACGAACCGCCCGCTCGACACTTCCGAGTCTTTGTGGCCCACGGATTCGGACCAACCAGACCTACAGCTCGTCTCCGGTATTGACCTCCATAAGGGCGATGGGACTACATTGGCAGATTCTTTGAAGCAGGCAGTGAAAGATGTCGAATCGGTCACTCATATCTATTACTTGGGTACTTGCTCCATCCATCCATTTCCCCCTTGCACCACACACTTCGCTGCCATATAGTAAGGCTCACCATAAGTAGTGTTTCAAGCAGTCGAGGACGACATTGAGGAGGTAGCGATCAACCGTCGTATGTTTCAGAATGTTGTCGATGCCCACACAATTCTCAGTCCCAACTTGCAATTCGTAGCATTTGCCGGTGGGACACGGGTAAGTTCACTACCGTATGGAAGAGTATTGAAATGATATAGAACATGTGCTGACTACATCAGGGATATGGGATATATACCCCCGGAGGCACATTTACTCCTCCGTTGACGGAGGACATGGTCAATAACCTGCCACCCGACTATGCCAAGACGGTTGTATATCCAGCATATCGCGAGCTGCTGGATAGTGCGAGCGAAGGAAAGCACTGGACATGGTGCGAAGTCTGCCCTGATGCCATTGTGAGTCTATCTTGATGCACCCGAGTTTCATACATTACTGACATTGATCAAGATTGGGTTTACCCCCAACGGTTCCCAGTTCAGCTTAGCCCTCCATTGGGCTCAGTATCTATCCCTATATGCCTATAATCACGGTGTCGGACCATTTGCAACCGAAGCTGCAACAAGTCCTGTTGAAGTGCCTTTTTCTGGCAACGCCGCTGGTGCCAACTCGTTATTCTCCCCGGTATCCAGCGCGACCATTGCGCGTTTTATGATCTATGCATCGCTACACTCCGAAACTTGTGGTGGCGGCCGTCTATTCAACGTCGCCGACAATGAGACACCGTGCAAGTATGGCGAGATTTGGCCGCATTTAGCCAAATGGTTTGGCCTTGTGGGCGTTGGGCCGGTCGCCGAGAAAGCATCAGCTCCAGACAACTCTATGGGGGCTGGCCAGCTTCCAGAATCAACTTCACTCTTGCCACCTGGAGAATATGTGACCAAGTACAGGTCCATTTTCAACCAAAACGGTCGCGAGAACGCTGCCACCAAGGGTGTTGGAGCAGGCCATCGGCAATTGGACAGTGTGGGCTACTGGCTGACGTTCGATCGGCAACTAAGTATAACCAAGTTGAGGGAGACTGGGTTCGAAGGAGACAAGGATCCTGTTCAGGGTTGGCTGTCTGCCTTTGAGATGTTCAGAAAGGCTGGACTAATACTTTGAGTAAATCCCGACATTTGCTATTCCGAGAGATCCCTACGGTACCTACATTTCATCATACAACGGGATTTAGATGGCTCAGGAACTATAAGCACAGCACATGCTGGACGCGACTTGCGAGGTTTCTTCAAGCTATATAGAAGTTATGATACCTCTAGACACCACAGACAACGGGAATATGATGTTCGAATATATTAGCCTCACCTTCCACTTCGCCAAACAATCCTCCATCAATCCAAACTAACTAAAACTCAATGCTCTTCATGTTCCCCCCCCTCCTCTTTTCCCACCTCAAACCCACTACTCAACCTAACATCAACCTCCAACAACATCTCCCTACCCGGCGGATCCCTCTTCATCAACAACCCATAACAATGCCTCGCATGCCGCCACCCATCAAACCTCCTCTCCATGACCGCATTCGTCTCCCTCATCCGCACCAACTTCTGCCAGTAAAACAAACAATGCGCTAGATGCCACTCTCTTGTCGCCCAAAAAGAGACATTTCCCCCTTCTTTGGTTTTTGTCTGGTGATGATTATCCGCCAAAAGGGAGATTTGGTGCGGACTCAGACGGACGCTACCGTTTTGGTCGGCGTAGTAAGACCAGGACCCGCCTTCTCCCGGGCCGGAACGGTCAAAAATGGTGGTTAGTTCCGGGTCGCGGCAGTATGGGGGAAGCCAGGCGGCGGCCATGGTGTCGTAGACGCAATTGAGAGACTGCGCTTCGCGGATGGAGGAACCGCAGGAGCAGAGGTCGTAAGTGGGAGAAGGGAAGGTGGAGGGGCGGTAGACGTCTACCATGTCGGTTTTTGTTGTGCTGGATGTGTCGGGTCTTGCCCCTGATGATGTCGTTGTTTTGGCATGGCAAGAGGGGAAGATAGGTGTTATGGGTAAGAGGAGTTGGGCTAGTTGGAAAACGAGGGAGAGGAATCCCCAGAGGGCGAAGAGGTAGAGGATTAGATCTGGACAGGAGCGGAAAAGAACACGTCGGAGGAAGGCAGACGAAGGCCTTCGATGTGGGCGTGCAATTTTGTGGGTTGTGGTTGAGAGGGCGTCTTCGAGGTCGTCGTCTGTTGTTGAATGACTTTCTGTTTCAACATTTTCTTCGGAGTCCTTCTCAAGGTTCCGAGAGAGGAAGGGGGTTTTGGATTGACTCATGTTTGGAGTTTGGGTCCCTCTAGGACGTGGTTTGGTGGTTGCGTAGACAGTAGGACATGCGTAGATGAAGAGAGATGGGCGGAGGGCATTTTGATGGATCTGGCGTGTAGCCTGAGAAATCGCCATTGAAAAAATGGATTCCCAATAAGATGGCGTGGCTTCTCGCGGTAACTGATGAGACCATTGGGAGTGAAATGTAACCTTATCTTTCCCGGGGAAGTGAAGAGGGAACTAACCCGAGATCTTCGGTTGTCTGGTTGAGGCCACGGACCGATGCCACAGACCAGTGGCACAGTCGTAAGACACTCAATCCGTATTTCTCACGAATGTTTGTCTGGTCGCTCTTACCCAAATTACGAGTGTTCTGAACATGATTTCCCATCAAATCGTATTGTAAGAAGGCCATTGCGACCTGCAACGAAATTGCATGTCATCCACGTTGATGTGATAGCACAAACAAACACACAGACTTCGCAAGATGACAGTCTCTGACCCCGAAAACTCGCCATCTCCATCAACTGTCCAAACCTCTTCGGTCCACTTCCACCGCAGACTTACCTTCGTGGGCTCAATCAGGCTCGGACTTCACTTCCCTGTCCTCAGCTTATCCCCTGTTCCCATACACACACAACTGACTACCTAACCAGTCGCAGTTTGCCTCAACATCCACTCAACGTTATCTCAAACGGAAATCTTTCAGCTGCGATGCTGACACTTCTCTTCCCCGACAGGCAGGTCAGCGTTAACGAAATAAGGAGGAAGCAAGACGATATTGTAGTATGTAGTGCAATCGTAATCGCTAGTGTGTTTCGGGCTCGTCGGAAGATAGGGGACGAGCTGAAATGCAAATATTCGACAGAGTGCGTTAGTGTATTGCAATATTGCAATTAGAAACGAAAGTTGGCGACATGATGTGATCTATGTTACTCCCCGACGTCGTGTTATGCAAGGTAGGTATTATCGGATGGCCATGAAGCACCAATAGTGAGGTACGAAGCGGTATGGTAATAACTACCGTCTAATTCCCCGACTTGAACGTGGTAGCTTCTGCGATATCGGCGAAGAACCAAAGGACAATGATAGTCCACGGGATGAAGGGTTTAGAGGGAATCAACGTCCGGGGCTTTGGTTGTGTCAATTCGCAAGAGGAAGGTGTCAATATCCTGAGTTCAGAGATATGCATATGCAAATCGATTCAGGTTCGGAAGCGGACTGACCCTTTTGTCTTCGCGCGATGATCAACATGCCCTTCACGATAGGTTTGATACGAAAGTGCATCAGAAAGCTTTAACGGTTTGGTCCATCGGATCTGGACATGAAGTGCTGACCTTGGAATGTCTGTAGCCTTAAACGCCTCTTTGCTTGCTGAATGTCATAGAATCAACCATGATCTCATTTATTCAAAATCAGTTCAATCAACGTATCCAAAACTTGGAACGAACCTCCCCATCCCCAAGCTCTCGATTCCACAATTGGCGCCGCGGGCCGAACCGTGCCCAGCCTCGCCCGTATCCTCGCCAGAAGCATCCTTTCTCGCGTCTCCATCCCGTTTAGGTCGCAACACTGCATGTTTTAAGATCGATAGTCCATCCTCGCTTCTGTCCGACCACAACCATCCGGCCACCCGACCCCAGCATGCATACGTTTCGTGCGGAGTAGGTAACAATCTTGGGACAATATATAATAGTATGTGATTCAACCGCATTGATGACGGCATTCAGGTTACGATGGCCATTCTTGCCACAAGCGGTTTGTTGTCGTTATCTTCGTTCCTTTTTCTGTCATGCACGTGTACTCCGCACTTCACTCTGAAGGAACGAGGCGGCGGCGCAGTTGAAATAAGGCTTGGAGCGATGTTACCGTGCCCATGTGTCAACTGTTTGGGGGCAAGTTGACATCTCGACGATTCTGTATGTGATAACAGCTCCGTTCCCGGATAGGAAAGTGACAGTTCAAAAAAGGAAAACAAAGTAGGAAATTAAATTGACTTGGAAAAGAAGTTCTAGGTTGGTCCATGTCGTGCGTACAACAGTTGACGATAAATAATGTTCTATCTAAGTGCATACCTAGGTACTCATTGCTCGCTTATCTGCATACCTCACGAATGCAAATGTGCCTTTTTGCTACCTTCTTTCACCGTCCCATCTTCGTTCAGATGCAGAATCCCGCCGGCCTCTGTAAGGCCCACATTGACGTGGTGGTGAGACGCATTTCGGTCATACGGATCGCCTGTTTGCGATTGTATCTGTTAGTGTTTGCAGCGTATCAGGAATCAATCAGGCTGAGTGTCATAACTTACCAAAGATGGGATGCATCAGAATTCCCGGCTCAAAGGGATCAAAAGAGTTGTCCTTCATCCAGTCGAAAATTGAGTCCCACTTGACACAGGTGTGTTTGCCCAACCCCTGGGAGACAGGCTTTGCATCTCTGGTGGGAGACATATCCTTGTCAGTAATGATTTCGATCGTGGATGAGAAACGGTCAAAAGTGCAGTGACTCACTCAGTCGTCCACTCCATAGGAAGCAGAGTCGTATCGGCATTGCACTGGAGATACTGCAAGAAGTAGTCGATGCAATGCTCTGTATGCTTCAGCAGGGCAATGGCTTGCATCTCACTGAGGTCTGGGTAGTAATGATCCTTGTAGAGGTATTTCCGGAATCTCTCAACGCAGTGAAGCCCGTGGAAGACTGACACGGTGAAGTAGTAGGACCCGTCTGTCAACCGAATGACAGTGTCATCGTCCTGGAACTGACCCATATCCTTTCTGGGAATTCGGACGTTTTGAACTGTTCCAGCGTATTAGAAACATCAAGTATTTAATAGTACCTTTGGAGTAAAAAGAGCTCACAGCGAAGAAGGTCATTCCAAGCATTTTCCAGCTCAGGTCTGGGTGGGCCATTGAAGTCGATGTTGCCCTTTTGCATGTTCAAAGACTTGTTTTCGCCCAGGCCATAGATGGCTCCCATATCAAACGCCCTTTGTTCGTACTTCACCACGGAACGGAACGGAGCTGGATATTTGACAGTTAGACGCTCTCGTTTAATGAAGCAGCTGGATGTGCACAAACGAGGAACACGGGGAAAACTCACTTGGTTCATGTTGAGGATCGGTGTATCGCACGGGAACTATGACTCCCTTTGTGTAGGCGATGAAGAGAAACAAATTTGCCGCTATGAGCAAGCCATGAACGGTAACAGAGCGCCAGTGCCGTTGAATCCATGAGCTTTTTGAGCCCGCCCAGCGAGCTGATGAAGTGGTTGAAAACTCACGACACTCCTCGTCATCCCCGTCGGACCCAGGGTCTGGTGAGTGAGATTCTTCACGATCAACTGGGACATAGTTGCTGGGCTTGAACTTGTCCATCTTGAAAAGCTTAGGGAGGGTTAACAACACAGAGGAGAATTGGCTCTGGCAGCTTCGCCGAGGATCGAGAAAGAAATGAATGTCGTGTTTGTAAGGATAACAAGCAACTCGACTGGAATCCGGCTAGTGTCAAATGACTCGGGGTCATTGCATAATCCCTTAATGAAAATGATGCAAGTCAGAAAGATAACACTTAAGAAAGGGGGCCATGTTGCAGTGGTACATATTCGGCCGATGTCGCACTCAATGGGACAAACTATCCTTCCCCGACTGCAAGCCCAAGAGAAGCCGTACTTAACTCTTCGTGGACATGTAATCCAGAAGACCTCTTGCAACACGGTGCAAGACCAATTCAACATCACTAGCCGTTCTCTCTGGGAACTATCAGAGAGGATCAAGGTATGATCGGCCTTGCATCAATATGCTGACCAGAGAAACGGATAGCAGCTTCCTCTTTCGGCCAAACCTGCACTCTTGGTGTCTATAATGTGTGCGCAGCCTTATTTGATGCAATCCAAAGTGCCTGATGAATGGATTCAGCTGAGAAAAGTTGCATGAGTATGTCCGTTTCGGGGGCAGCATGGTCAGCAATGCATGTTTCGGAGTGACGATGGCGTCGGTCGGCCTCCGTCCAGGTGAGCCCCTCTGTGTTCATCCTGGAGTATCTCAGGAGAAGAAGAATGAGGCCGACAGTATTGACAACGACGGTGAGATGTTAGGCAGCAATGACTTAGTTTGTTGGTGTTGAAAGGCATAAATAGACCAGGCCTCCCGTCCTGTAACTGTGAGTTTCATCAAACAGAATCAGAAACTTGCCCCGAAAAGTAACCCGCCGTTGATCCTTTCTCCCGTCATTCAAGATGCAGATCACTCAGACCTCCTTCATGATTGCCTTCCTGGCTATTGGTGCCATTGCAATCCCAACTCCTGGTATGCATTCCCGGAACGATGAACCATTCAAAACTGGTGCTAACAAAAACCAGGCAAGTCAGACGAGGCATGGAACCAGATTATCAATCCCACTAAGCCCACGACCAAGAGGGCCGACGAGGAGGCGTGGACTCAGAACGTTGGCAAGAGGGCCGACGAGGAGGCCTGGTCTTTCCATACCACCAAGAGAGCCGACGAGGAGGCGTGGACCCAGAACGTTGGCAAGAGGGCCGACGAGGAGGCGTGGACCCAGAACGTTGGCAAGAGAGCCGACGAGGAGGCCTGGACCCAGAACGTTGGCAAGAGAGCCGACGAGGAGGCCTGGACCCAGAACGTTGGCAAGAGGGCCGACGACGAGGCCTGGACCCAGAACGTTGGTAAGAGAGCCGGCGAGGGGGCGTGAACTCAGATCAACACCTAGCCAACCACCTGAGAATTTTTTGAAATAATGTGGTTTCTTGTGTTTTGTCTTATGTTTCTTGAGTATGGGGCTTCCCACTTGGTGAGGAGTCGGGCCTGTTGATAAATAAGATGTTAGCTTGATGAATTTCAGATATGATTTCGTTGACATTTGCTCAGTAAGCAGCCATAGTATCATTCCTGCTCGCGTTTACTCGAAAGCCACTGTTAAAAATCTCGCGGTATCAATGAGATGTCTGTAAGCTGAAACTATCATCACCAAACTGCGAATAGGTGTCTTTGTTGGTAATGCAATGAAGGGATCGTGATACTCGGGGTCCGACAAGACAAGCGGGTCTGACTAGAAGTTTGCATGGCGCCTGCTTAAGATAAAGCCTTCCGTTCCTCGTAAGCCCTTCGAAGATTGGATAGATGAATGGGATGATGCCCAATCGTTGCTTTGCGGTGGTGTTTCGATGGTGGGTGGCGAGGGATCTGGCGTGTCGTTGTCGCAAGGTGCCTCGGTAACTGGGGCGTCCCCGCATTTAGTTCTGGGGAAAACGTGGGGAAGCGGGCCCGTCACCGTCAGGGGAACAGTGATGTTAACGGTTTGAAGGCATGAACCTTGCCGTCACCACGGACGTTACGACAAAGTTCTTATTCCCTCCTACTTTATGTCGTGGGTTGTAGTTTTGAGACTTTCTTCTTTTTCTTCTTCTTCTTTTCGCTCCCGTCGATCATCGACTATTCAACCACCCACCAGTTCGAAAATACCCATACCGATTTTTTACAATGGCCCCCAGGCAGAAGAAGCCATGCTACGTCCTCGGCGTGGGCATGACCAAGTTCATCAAACCCAGAGGCAAAGTGGACTATACCGAGCTTGGTTTTGAGGCTGGTGTCAAGGCAATGCTCGATGCGCAGATCTCCTATGACGATGTTGAGCAGGGTATCGCCTGTTACTGCTACGGCGACTCGACATGTGGCCAGCGCGTCTTCTACCAGTTCGGCATGACCCAGATCCCCATCTACAACGTCAACAACAACTGTTCGACTGGCTCGACAGGTCTGGCCATGGGCCGTAATTTCATCTCGAGTGGTGCGGCAGATTGTGTATTGGTAGTGGGCTTCGAGAAGATGCAGGCTGGTAGCTTGCAGAGCCATTTCAACGACAGAGAGAACCCTCTCGGAACGACGTATAAGATGATGGCCACCACCAGGGGAGTTACCAAGGCACCTGGTGCCGCTCAGATGTTTGGTAATGCCGGCCGAGAGTATATGGAGAAGTAAGCCAAATCTCATATAACATCAGCGTAATGTTACACCAAAAGGCATGATGACTGACCTTATTCCCTCTCTCATAGGTATGGCGCCAAGCCCGAGGACTTTGCCGAGATCGCTCGTATCAATCACGCCCACTCCGTCAACAACCCATACTCGCAGTTCCAGGACGTATACACCCTTGACCAGATTATGCAGTCACCCAAGGTCCACGAACCATTGACGAAGCTTCAGTGCTGTCCAACTTCCGATGGTGGCGCGGCAGCAGTTTTGGTTTCTCAGGAGTTCCTGGACGCCCGCCCTCACCTCAAGGACCAAGCCATCCTTATTGCCGGTCAATGCCTGGCCACTGATGCGCCCAGCCTGTTCTCAAAGAGCGCCATTGACTTGATGGGCTGGGACATGACCCAGCACGCTGCGCGCGTTGCCATGAAGGAGGCCGGTGTCAAGCCCAGTGACTTTGCTGTATGCGAACTTCACGACTGCTTCAGTGCCAACGAGATGATCTTGATTGACGCTCTGGGTTTCTCCGAGCCCGGCAAGGCGCACGAGTTTGTACGCGCCGGTAATATCACATATGGTGGCAAGGTCGTCGTCAACCCCAGTGGAGGTCTCATCTCCAAAGGCCACCCTCTAGGCGCCACTGGTATCGCTCAGTGCGCCGAGTTGGTATGGCACCTCCGAGGATGGGCCAACAACCGCAATGTGCCTCACACCAAATACGCGCTCCAGCACAACCTTGGACTTGGTGGTGCCGCTGTAGTCACCGTCTACAAGCGTGCTGACGGCAAGGAGGCGCCAGTTATCGACTCGGCGACGGTTGGAAAGCTCAACAAGCTGGGCTATAACCCGGCGGTCGAGGCCAAGGGCTTTACGGCGGAGCAGGTCAAGGCTGTTCGCAGCAGGGAGAAGGTGAACGAGTGGGCGTTGCAAGATACCATGACCAAGGTCGAGGCTCGCTTCTGAGTTGCGGGTCTGTTTCTAGCATATAATTAATATTACACCAATTTGTTAAGTACAATCTTGGGGTCAGACCATGCAAAGCACCGAGGACATACAGGTTTTTCCGTACAGATTTGACGACTTGAGGCTTTGGTTTCGTTGAAATTGGGAAGGCAAAGCAAGAACTATAACGGAAGAATAAATGCAAGTCAGAGCAGACTTTTGGTGGTCGAGTGTAGGGTAATCGAGGAAAGTGGAAGTCACGCAAGGGACTCTTGCCTACTCAATTCTCATCATCGAAGTCTTCTTTTTTTTTTTGTATCGGAAACATTGTTCGCACCTTCCATATGGGACTTTTAAACCTCGCTCACGCTATGAACGAAAAAGGTTTCGTGTTTTAGCTCACACCCACTACAGCCAAATCCAACAGCTTGTTTGTAAGCGTTGGCGAGACACAGCTAGAGGTAGTCTTCATGGGCGATCAGAAAAACAGTATATTGACGTTGGTGTTGAACTGACCTGGTCTCCTCACTCCTGTACCATTTTTCGCGTTTACGGTCAGCCCTTGAAGATGAGTCTTGGCATCTCGATTTGCGGATCGATGCTCATGAGAAGAAACATGAGTTGTGATGACAGAATCCTCATGTCATTGACCACTGAGACGTCCGAAGAGAGTGATGTTAGACGTCTGCCCGAGGAGTTAGGATCAATGTAGGCATGGTCGGCCCCTTACTTCAAGAGATTGCCAACTGAATCATGGTTTTGTTTGGATCATTGACTGGTAAACCCATTGTCCGTCTTGCAGTGTCTTGTCCGTCACTGTCCCGTCTATCTGGGTACTTTCACATGTCAGTCAGAAGCACCACTTTTAAAGAAAAAAAAAAAATCAATCGTCTCGCTTACATGAGCGGAAACATTCCGCATGTGGGATGGTCCGCCACATACACATGCTCAAGCTGGAATTTCTGCGTAGTGGGCAAGGGATGATATTTCATCTCGACTGTCCGCGTGCCAAGCAGCTGGGACGAGTTGCAGAAGCTTGTGAAAAGAGATGATGTTGGCGCAGTAAAGTCTGAAGATTTTTTTTCGGGCCGACTTGCAAAGAGCCTCAAGACAAGGCACAAGAGAAATCACCCTCGGATCAAGTTCCGATCGAATGCCGGCCAAAAAAAACCCGTCTGGTACTATTTAATTTCCAAAGAACAAAAATAAAGAGGGAATAAGACAGAAAAAGAGGAGTAGGGGGTTTCTGCCGAGGAGAGACGATGTACCGTCATCAGCTGCCCAGGCGTCTGGGCCCCGAGTTGCAGTGTGTCGGGTGTGCGTATGCGTAGTTGCTTGCCGGGTTTTCGATCTCACCCGATGGCGTTCGAAAATGTGGACTTCCAGACTTTGATTGGGACCCTCAGTTGTGAGGTGCAGGTTGACCGTGACGTAAGTTGTGCTTTGTGCCTGGTCTCATTCTCGACTCTATCAGTTTTGTGGTGCTTGTGCATACATATCAGCCTCATGGCAGCTGCTTGAACCGAGACCTGCAGGCTTCCACCAGTCTGGCGGATATGCCATGCTGAGATACATTGTAGTGTAGAGTGATATCTGCATCCAATTGTCTGGCATCTTCACAACCCTTGTCTCACTCAAGATAACGGGCACTCGCCTGATGGAGAATGCACGAAACCGTCTTGTGCAAGAACGATATCTGCTCGGTCAACAGTCGGGCATGGATGCTGTGAAACCGCGGGTAGTGGGAGATGTAGGAGGTTTGTTTGGGTAACGTCAGCCCCTATTTTCACTTGATGCCCTGTGTGCCATGTTTTGAAACTCTGTGATGCTTTACAGTCGACACAGTCAACGGACGAGGGGAGATACACGGCTTCGAGCTTGTTGTATCTTTCTGTTTTTCTGTGGCTTGCATACATATGTAACCGATGATAGAACCAATTATCGATGAGCTCGCTCTAGGCGAATGAAATCAGGCTAACAAGAGATCAGGGTCGGATTTTGAGCTCTTACTCGCAAAAAAAAAAAAAAAAAAACAGGAAAAAAAAAAAGGACAACTTAAACACACCGTGACACACAACCTGCCCAGTCGGTCATCTCGTCGCTTCCATGTTTCTGACATGTGAAAGTGGCACAACACAGGCTATCCCTGACAGCCAATCACGCCAAAGCTCTCAAGGGGTTGGCGCTTTCCTGCTTTAGTGGTGGCCCGGACCCCTTGGATCCACGCGGAAGGTACAGGGGCACCCGCAACACACAAAAATGCCAAACATGTCAGCCCCTGTCGTCCACCAAATGCTTCCAAAACTGAAATCTTCCACAGATTTTGAACGGGGCCGACTTTGACTCTGCAATTGGACCTCACGGTGCACGTGCTGGTGCCGACGATGCGAGTCAATGTTCAAAATCCAAGGTCCTTTGTCTGACCTCTGCAAGGCCTTTGTGGAGGAACCAACTGAAGAGCTTACCACAGCGCCCCGACCACAATAAGTGCTGCGAGGCAACACTGCATGCTGCATTACTTGCATTGCTGGCTGTAGGTGAGCCTGATACCCCGCTGAACGAGGCAGCTTGGGAGATGTGGTTGGATGTCGAGCCTGTTGTCAGTTGTGAGCGTGAAATTGCTTCCGGTGCAGCCGGGGAAGTTGACATTTCCGTAATTCCAAGTGAAGATCATCAACCGTGGAAAAGACGAAATTGAAGTTGTGCAGCCGAGAACTTCAAGTTCTGTCGTCATCCTCCAAAAACTTGCGTGGCGCTGAGGAGTCTCGCTGGGTTACAGTCTCGTACGGATGATGAACCGGCAGCAACGGGTAGAGATGGCGTGGCGTGGGGGGGTGTGAGGGTCACTCTTTCCATTCGTTCCGAGCCTCACCGGTTGTTACACAAAATGATTGCTTGTGTACGAGTCCATGATGAGAGAGGAAACCGGGTCCGAAGACCCAGACTTTGAAGCAATAACCCCGCCTGGGACATGCATGTCATGTATCTCGTTGTGCCTGAAAATCTCCCTTTCTTATCTTGAACAACTTGACTGAACCACGACGAGCTAGGTAGGCAGTATCTCGATTGAAGAGTGCACTGTCCGTGAGCCTCCTCCGAGAGAATGATGTCACGGAATGACAACGAAGGCATTTCACGTGAAGGCCCTTTGTTTCACCGAATGAAGTGGTGGTCAACTGTGAGGTCGCCTGTTAAAACATCCAACATCTCTCTCACCTCCTATTTTGTCAGGTATAGCTTTTAACGGCCTCGGTCGCCTCCGGGGCTCGCGCTCTGGGTGTACGACACGCAGGCAATTCCATCGGCTGTTTTCCTCCAAGGCGACTGAAATGGATCAATCAAACCCCGGTGGTGATCCTGGCATGAGGATGATGCTCACATTTATAGTGTCGTACAATGCCAGGGATACGGATGCTGTGGCTTCGGTTTGGCTTGTGAGCTTTCACATGTCAGAAGGAGGGGTTGCCACTTTCTCCCT
Source organism: Neurospora intermedia (assembly GCA_037102815.1). Classification (NCBI taxonomy): domain Eukaryota; kingdom Fungi; phylum Ascomycota; class Sordariomycetes; order Sordariales; family Sordariaceae; genus Neurospora; species Neurospora intermedia. Next base: position 3,362,374 of record BTPP01000005.1, on the reverse strand, counting down.
CCCTTCGTTTTCACTGGCTGGCAGCGCTTGCTTGGCAGCCTGGACGGCCGGGGGTGTTGGCCCGACGCATGCAGCCCCGAAAGCGAGGGGGCCCCACCAGAGTCTTATCAGGGCACTTCGATTGTTCGCCCCGGTTCATCGAAGGAAAGCACAGGGGTCGAGAGGTCTGTTCAATGTGTTCAAGCCCACTTTGGGCATCCACACCTTGGACTTCACTTCGTGTTTTTGACGCACCAAGATCTGGATTCGGTCATGGAAGACGAGAGCGGTTCTGTGTCACTGTAAACGAACCACAAGTACCTGCCGTGTATCGCTCCAAGATACCGGCAGGGGAGGCTAACTCACCCGGCTTCCACGCAGTAACTGGGCCTTAACATCGGAGATGCCATGTCTATCAGCTCCCCGCATCGACTCCCGCAGCTGGAGACTACTACTGGTAGTACCTACCTGTAGGTAGACTGAGTGTGATGTGCATCAGATCATGACAGGATTCAGTTGAACATGCTCGCTTTCATGTGCATTTCAGTTACTCGGTCTCAGCAAGGTACAAGGGAGTATGACACCCATGACGGGGGGAAGGGGGGTGCCCTGAGGGTTAGAGGTACCTCTAGCCAACGGCTCAGGCAGCTTCTTTCATCGCAAGTTCCCCAAGTTTGGTTCTCATGTTCTGATAGTGATCCTACCTGCCCGCAATAGCCCCATGCTAGTGGCGTGCATCGGCTGGACTACCAATCTGTGAGGTTTCACCGGACGGGAAAGACGTCTTTCATCCCTCCACCCCCCCTCTCCTTCCTCTTGACACAGGCAGTTACCATTTACATATTCCGTCTCCTTCCAAACCACCTTGCCATTCCTCTGCTTGCATTGTTTTCTCCCACCTTCTAGTTTCAACAATTCCGAAATCCGATACCACCTCGTCCTGTTTAAAAGAACCTTCCGATCTCACGCTCGGTCCCACCCTTCTATCCTCTCTGGAAATCATACAAAATTGTACAGTCCGCCATTCTCACCTGCTCTCAATTCCTGATCTTTCATTCTTCCTTTGTGGCACTCTACGTACTCTCCAGCATCTAACATGGCTCACCAGAAGAAGACCAAGATGTCGAACAGCAACAGGCAAGTTAACGGCGATGTTGCCTCCAACTCCGCGGTCATCAAGGTAAGCTTATGATGTCCCCCGTCATCTCTTGTGTGCTCCACAACCGACTCTAACATGTTGACAGCACTTGCTTGGATACCCTATCGTCGAGTCCAGCATCTCGACTGTGAAGGCCAACCCCTACGGCCAAAGACTCCTCGAGGTGACCGAGAAGGTATACCAGATTGGGGCTCCCTTCCTCGGCTACCTCCAGGGCCCGTACCAATACGTCTCCCCATACGTCCATAGGGCCGATGACTTGGGTGACAAGACGTTGTCCAAGATCGATGAGAAGTTCCCGATTGTCAAGAAGCCGACAGATGAGCTCGTCCACGACGCCCAGTCTCTTCTTCAGTTCCCCATCCGCCTTGGCCAGAGCGGCAAGGAGCATGTTCTCAGCACCTACAACACCGAGCTCGAGAAGGTTGGCGGCAAGGGCTTGAGCGCTTACTACAAGGCTGCTCTCACTACTGCTCTCACTATCGGTACCGAGACCTACGCTACTGCCGCCAGCTTCCTCAACACCCAGAAAGAGAACGCCAAGCAACAGACGGCTAACGGCACGGCCAACAACTAGAGGCTGGCCAGAACATTGCCGCTGGCTGACCAAGAGTCGACTGCGTCACACGGTTCGGATGAGGTGACTTCTCAAGAAGTGATCGACCCAGCTGGTAACGATACCACGCCCCGGGCAGATAAGAGCACACCGAGTCCCGTTTCGCTTTGGGACATGGCCTTTAGTTCTTGCGACTGATACGATTGCGAAGGCGTTCCTTTGTGGATTGAAGACACAGTTATACACTACACAACCTCACCTCTATCTACACTGGTGCCGTAGGCGCAATGGAAGGCTCGCTGAGGATATGAGCATGGGATTGAAGCATACGAAAAGCATGCTTATTACACAGACATACAGGAATAACGGATGATATCACTTTTGGAGGGGTGCAATTGGGTTTCTTATCTTTTCATCATGGCTATTGTTTGGACGTCGCGGTATCTTTGCTCTTCGAATTTTTATTGCGTTGTCACTTGGCGTGGGTTGCGTACTGGCGGATAAAAGAAGAAGGAAAGACGATGTAGATACCGGGGAGGTGCTACTGGCAAGTGCGTGGCTCTGGAGCGCTTGATACCTTCGCAGCTAATACCACAAGTCAGGTGTTAGCATCTGCACTACGGCGGCTGTCAATAAAGAAGTCAAAATCATTGTTGAATCTTTGATGCAGCTGTGCCTTGTTGACTCATGCATTTTGATCGGAATGATGTTCACAGTTGAGCGCGGTTATGCATTTCTGGGTGGTTCAGTTGTGAATGAAGCCAATGCCGAATCTGACATCATTGAGCATCGATGCGACGGAGCACTCAAGCCTTGGACGAAGCCGAATATAATGATTTTGTGCTCCAGTCAGCCCTGAGAGATCACCGCCTTTCCTATCCTAGCCACCACATCGGGTCTCGCCCGTGATAGCCTCATTTTTCGGTACACGGGAGTGACCGAGCGAAAGCGCCCAACACACACTCTGGTAACATGGATGGATGGTCCAAGCTTTTCCAATTCCAATTCCACGGCAATTGGATCTGGGCATGATGACCGACTTTGACGTAAGCTACTGCGCTAACCGTATTTAGAAAGGCGCCTCTTTGTGCTTCCCTTCGAGCCCCACCAAGCTCTCGGCTGTTTCCAGCTTTGTAATCATTTGTCCTCGAGGGGCCTCGTTTTATGTTTGCAAAGTGACTGCTGCGACAGCGTCGATGGGCGGCGCATTGTCGAATCCGTCCATGTCCAAGAGATCAGTGGCGGGAAGCGAATGAGCAAGCAATTGGAAAGAAAACTGACCGGTGTGGCGTGGGCAGAAGTTTCATGATAGTTCTACGTATATGATTTTGACAATTCTAGACCCTTTTCCTGGTCACCTACTGACTACTCTTCTCACCTTGATTTCCAGCTGCTTACGTTGACCTTTATAATCGTCTAGACCATCTATTTTTCGTGAGCAACAAAGTCACAAGTGGGCGAAAAAGTTCAGAAAAGTTCAAAAGCCGGACCCAGCAAATGGATTCGATCCTATAAGTATTCTTAACTTTCTCAAGTCCTACAAGGTCATGAAGAACTTTTTTCTTGTCACTATCATCTCCATCTTTGTTGGAATTTGTTCCATCTTCCTGTTGCCTATCGACCTTTTACAAGTCGACATCTCTACACTCACAAACCAACTACTCAACTACACGAACATCAACACCTATTTCGCAACTCAACCCTCAGAAGATATCTCCTCTTCTTCTACTTCTTCATCAAACCCAACCATAGTCGTCACAACAACCCCCACCGCCGCAAACATGTCCGTCCCGCGCCTCATCCGCAAAATCTTCCTCGCCACCGAACAGGCCGAGGGCGCCGGTGCTCGTGTCCGTCGCTCCATCGGCACCCCTCAGCTCCGCAACTTCTCTCCCTTCCTCATGCTCGACCACTTCACCATCCGTCCCGGCTCCGGTTTTCCCGACCACCCCCACCGCGGTCAAGAAACCATCACCTACCTGCTCTCCGGCGGCGTCGACCACGAGGACTTTGCCGGCAACAAGGGCACCATCGAGGCGGGCGACCTGCAGTTCATGACGGCGGGACGGGGCATCATGCACGCCGAGATGCCGCGCCAGAACCCGGACGGGAGCGCCAACGTGGGATTGCAGCTCTGGGTGGACCTGCCCAAGGAGCTCAAGTCGTGCGAGCCGCGGTACCGGGACCTGAAGGCGCAGGAGATCCCCACGGTCGAGACGGACGAGGGACGCGTCAAGATCAAGGTCATCAGCGGCAAGAGTCACGGGGTGGACAGCGTCAAGGACCTGGCGTACACGCCCGTGTGGATTCTGGATGTGGAGGTGAAGCCCGGTGGCAAGGTGGTGCAGGAGGTGCCCGAGGGGTGGAACGCGTTTGCGTATACTTTGGAGGGCACCGCCATCTTCAGCTCGGGCAAGGACGGCGAGAAGAGGACGGTGGAGCAATTCCACAATGTGGTGTTTGAGCCGCAGGGCGAGGCGGTTTATGCCGAGGTGGATGCCGGCGCGGAGAAGCCGGCGAGGTTTGTTTTGGTTGCGGGAACACCGCTTGATCAGAAGGTGGTACAGTATGGCCCGTTTGTGCTGAACAGTCAGGAGGAGGTGTACCAGGCGTTTGTGGATTACCAGACGCATTCGAACGGGTTTGAGAGGGCGCAGGGGTGGAGGAGCGAGATCGGAAAGTCGATGAGGCACTAAAGGGGGGAAAAGGGGTGTTGAGATACCAGTTTGCTTTTTTGTTTGTTATAAAGATGGATATGGAAGAATAGGGTTGGCTGGGCAGAATAGATCATGATACATTCTCTGAAGACTTCGTTTGGTCTAGTTGCTGTGATGTTATATTTGAGGTGTTCCGATGAGGTCCATACTCTGAATAATAAATGAGTACTTTGACGAGGCTTCAAATGGGAACATCGAGCTTGACCACAGCATAGCCACTCGAGACGGACAAATCTCAGTAGTCATCCGTTAAAACAAACAGGTTTATTGTAAATCTAAAAAAGGTATATTCCAAACCAAGCCATGCGCAATCCAGCCGCCCGAATTCATTGGTATGCCATATACAATTCCTCCACCGCATGCTTTCCCTTGTTCTAATTCATATCGGTTCTCTGTTCTTCCGACTACTATGTTGGGTGTGGTGTTACTCCCAATGTCTTCCCCATGCGTTTGTATCGTTCCCGTCTGCGTGCCCCTTACTCGTCCTTAAGCACAACATCCACATCACGAATCTTGTTCCCATTGCTGTCCAGTTCCACGCAGGAGTTGACACCCTTGCCAGTCTTCTTAATTGTTCGGAGGATCTTCTCGTAAAGGGCAGGGGACTCGTCATCGACGGTGACGTTGGCGCTCTTGTCATCGAGGAGGACTGTGTAGGATACGATGTTTGATTCGTTTTCTGGTCATTGTCAGTTATGCATGCTTCTTTGATACCGGGCGGCGGGTAGGGCAATCGGAGTGTATTTAAAGAAGGAAACCTTGGGGGGATATGGACAGAGACAACGGACCTTTGAGTCTCTTGAGGACGCGGTCAACGGCGCCGGAGCAGCCCCCGCAGGTCATGGTGACATCGAACTTGTAGGTGTAGGAGCCGGACATTTTGGACGTGTTTGTTGATTTGGTAATATTAGTCTTCAGATGACAGTTTATCGAAGTGCAAGTTGCGACGATGGTATGCGATGCGATGCGGGGCAGTTGTGTGGAAACGTGCAACAATAGTAGTAAGTGAGGTGTTCGTGGATCGCGGGAATGATGGGGGGGGAGCGCGGACTTGGAGTTGGGAGGGGCAGCACTTTAAATAAGCTCCGCGACTGGGATAGCAATGAGCCAAAATGGGAGGAGCGGAACTTGGAACAACTCCCTACAGACAACGAGGTAACTTCACTCAGGGATACGGGCGAAAAAGCGAACCGGACAGATTGCAATAGAGACGGACGCATTACTGATACGGAAGGCAAGATGGAGGACAAGCTTAATAATTTGCTCATTGCGTGGTGCTTACTGTCAGGTACGCCAGCCAGCCAGGTACCGCTACGCCGCTCTGTTCCCCTTCTCAGATGATCTCGCGATGGTGTATCAGGGGACTCCGTGTCAACCGCAGATCTCCCAAAGAGGGATTCATGTTGCAGTGCTTCCGTCGTTGGTGCGTGAGACGTCGCGCGATGGCGTCAGTCCACTTTCACACTGTCCTGTTCTTGCTGCAAATGCCACATCAAACGAAGCTTTTACAGTGCTGCGCAGACTGTAACACTCGTGTCTCCACCCGCGTTTAGCAACGGACCCTCGGTCGGTGTACTAAGCGACGCGGGGACTGCCCTGAGCTTGAAACTTGCTCACCGAGACTGTCTCATGTCTTGTGATCCTGGACATTCTTGCTCGGCTCAAACCGAACGTAAAGACACAGACACTATGTATACCTGTGCTGCTCCTGGGGTCGCCCGTCACTGTTTATGCGTAGAAGAATATTCAAGGCTCAGAAGTTTGTTAGGGGTTTCGGTCTAACGCCGTGCGAAACAGGTACATACCTCTAGTTCTAGTGCTTTATGACATGTTTTGGAATGGTCCTATAGTGAATGGAAATAGTCGATGGTTCTATCAGCATTTGCCTCATGGAAACAGCCATTTCGCTTTAGCTAATTCGCTACCACAACACTGTCCAAACTAGAAGTCTTCCAGTAATTTATTTTCCTTTTCCCCCAATGATACCCTCCGGAGGAACATCTACCTCCGAGCCGTCTCCTCCTCGTCGCTATCCTCCGCATCCTCAACCGTCGCCCTCCTGTTGGGTGTGCCACCCGCTCCAAACTCTAATTCGAGCTCAGGATCAAGCTGGTCCTCATACCAGTGGTCCTCGCCTTCAAAGTCATCATCACCCCATCCATCATCGAAATCATCTTCCCAACCCCCAGGCATGACATCACCTCTCTGATTACCTTCACCTCCTTCCGCAACGCCTCCTGCTCCGCCTGTCCATCCTTGACCCGTCAAAACATCCACGATCCTCCGCCACACCCCGCGCTGCTCCTCATCGGCTTCAGGATCGTCGATCCTCGCACGAGCATCATCCACCACGGCGCGGAGTTGGTCTTCGTTCATACGGGCTCTAGCCATCTGCAGCGCAGCTTGCGCCTGTTCATGCAGCCTCGTCTGTCTGTGTTCGCCGTCGCCCTCGGCAATGCTCCATGGCATCTTCTGAGTCGGGCTGGAAAAGATGTTGTCCTCCTTTGGGGGTGGGAGAGGGTCAAAGTCAAAATTGGGAGACGCCGTGTGCAACATCTTGCGCGGAACGGCCGACATGAGCTCGGGTGTGTTGTCCAAATAGACGAAGCGGGCTGTAGCGAGCGAGACGACCGGGCTGGGAGGCAGGCCAAAGAAGTCCACCTTACGAGCAGCGTTGGCGGCCTCGGTCAGGAGGGAAATCGCGGCCGGATTGTTCCAGATGTCCTTGGCTAGGTGGACGTAGAGCTTGGTGTGTAGCGCTTCCTCGTCATCCCGGGGCTGGACACCCCAAACAGAGCGTGGGGTATCGATATTGAGAGCGCTGAAGAGGGCGCAGAAAAGCCAGGGGAGTTCCTCGATGCTTTCAATGGCAGCAGCACGTGCTCCGGCGTTATCCTTCAGCTGAAGCTTGGCCAAGGGGAGGGTAGCCTTGACGTAGCGACCGGTGCCCAAATTGGCAATCAGGGGTGAGTTGCACAGTTCAATGAACCACTTGGACTCGTATGCGCGGATAGCTAGAATGTGGATCCAATTCAGCACGCCATAGGGGTCATCATGGTTGACACTGAGGACGAACTTGGCCCATTCCAGAGCCGTGCGGTAGGTTCCCTTGAGCACCAGGTTCTTGATCTGGTTATAGCCAGCCAAGAAGAACTGCCTGTTTTCGGGTCGGTTGAAGTCCAGTCTTGCGGTGCCATCTCCCAACCGCTTGCGAAAATCGCTCAGACTGACCCTGCCAAAAGTGAAAAGAGCTCGCTCGATGAGGTCGTGGGCTAGGTACGAGTTCTGGTCTTGGTGGGCAACCTTGCTCACTTGGATGAGCGACGAGACGTGGTAAGGGTACCTGGATAAGAAGTAGACGAGTTGCATGGGATCGTACATCTGAACGAGACCATAGAAGTTGCCCTCGAGGGCGTCGTATGTCTTGTCATGCGCAAAAGCAAACTCGGCGACACCAGGCTCACCGTTGAAGGACTCGGTGACACGCACCATCTTAAGACCGCGAGTAGAGTCTCTAGGCCACGTCTTCTTGCCCTCGATAAAGGGATTCGTGCGCAACACTGTCTCAAACATGCTCCTCTTGCCTAGCTGCTGCTGAACTGCTGGCGGGACCGAAAGGAAGGTTTCGAGGTCAACATTCTGCCGAGCAGCTCCTCTTTGCTGTTGACGGCTGTTAGCCTCAGCAGCCTGTTCCGCTCGCGCTGCTTCAATGGCACTGCCAAACAGCTTCCGCATCTCGTTGATAGCCTTGAGATGCTGAAAGTTGACGCGCAAAAGCTCGTTGATTTGACTGGTCGAATTGGTCGTATTGGAAGTAGCGATGTCCGAGACAGGATTCTTGTTGTCCTTGAGCTTAAGCTCCTCAAGAACGCGATCGATCTCATCCAGATCATCCTCTTCCTCCTTTTCCGCGGCAGGCGATTCGGTCTTCTTGCCCTTCTTCTTCTTCTTTTTGGACTTTTTGCTCTTCTTGGCGGGGGCTACCGGTTCTGGGATGTCCTCGGCTTCTTTGGTTTCCTCCTCAGTGTCCTGATCGTCGTCGTCATCGTCCCCCCCTCCAAGAGCGGCAAATCCTGCAAAAGCATTGGGCTTGGGCTTCGTAACAATGGGCTCGTCCTCGGATTCGTCATCTTCTCGTTCTGCTTCATTCTGCAGTCTAAGAAGTTCCTGCTGCTTCTGCAGCTTTCGCATTTGCCGTGTCGCCATGCTGAAATATGAGAATGCTTTTCAAAAATGAAATGACGAAGTTGCTGAACTGCGGCCGCGGGGCAAATCGAAGGCTTTATAACCCCACCAGCCGAGAAAGATAGTCTTAATAATGCGACTGCCTAGGTGGTTGGCTTAGTCGGCAGGCGTTAAACTATGGTGTACTTGTGAGCAACACCTGGGTTCTGTCAAGCGGCTAAGCTTCACTGAATTCGCTGGTGTAATCAAGTTCGTTGCTGCTTCTTGCCTTTTCAGAAACTTTGTCAACGGAAGTTGGAGTGGCCGATGGAGTCACCTTCCCGAGCACTAATAAAAGTGGACCTGCCAAGCCCATGATGTCGACGAAACACCCACGGCAGGGGCAATGGATGCTCTCCTCGGCTTTGAGGTTGTTTGCATGACGGAGCTTCCAGCACTGCAGTACAGACGGGACCTATGTCTAGGTAGGTAGGGTACCTAGAGATACATACCTAGGTATTTACAGAGATGGATCGATCGATAATATCAGGTGGGCAGCTGTTCATGTCAGACCTAGCTTGCTTGTTATTTCTTTTTAGTCTTGGGCTTTCCTACTTGTGCATAACAAGTGGCTTCACTCGACCGCATTGATTGCTATTTGGAAGCTCTGAACGATGGACATGTTTGTTCCAACAAGTAACAATTGAAGGCGAGGTCACACGTAGCCGATGGCAGGTTGTACGTAGGTTATAAACAAGAAGGTAGCGTGCAGGTTCCGGAGTGCTGCAAGGTTTCGAATGCATACCGCATGGTTAAAATGTTATTGTACAGCCGATTTTGACCGATTAAATCATGTCTAGAATCCTGTATATATGTCATGATATCATACAGAGCTCGTAGTCTTGGGATCACAAAACACGACAGCTAGCGCAGATATACAATACTCACTTCATCGGCGTGCTGCCACGGTCTCGAGTCGCTATTCGATAGCCGTGAAACAGACATATTACAACGAATGTTAAGCTGACAGGACTAGCTGGCATTGACACCGACGAGAGCTACTGTGGTATATCGAGGTACCTTATTCACTCAACTCGTCACCAACCTGAAGTGAGTACATCATAACACCGACCGACGGCAAGGTTCAGTTCCATAGGTTCTGTCGGTCGGCCCCCGCTACTATCGATTTCAGCCTCCCGCCCTCCACCGTGGCGGTGCACGGATGCCGGGACAACATACGCCGAAAGGTGCCCAGAGTGGTGACGACGGGCGCAATGTGGGGTCACAACACCACGAAACAAGGAGGCTGAACTCGGTGAGTTTTCGCTGGTTGGCTGCCTTTTTACCTCGTTCCCTCCCGCCAATCCTTCCCTTTCTTTCTTCTTCCTCCTTCCTCCATGCAAGCTATGAAACCCCCGCCATGACAACCTAACACTGCGCACACTTTCCTGTCGTTGTCTTTTACTCCCTTTCCACGTCCAAGATCCGCGATCTTTAATTCTATTTTTTCTTCATTTCCGGCTCGACTACAACCGTTTCGCCTTCTGCTTCTTTTTATTCACCGCACATCACACACACGCGCGCATACTGCATTTAACGCTGTTGCAGCCAGCGCGCTTTGTTCAATGTCTGAATTCCTTGGGTATGTTGGCCACTTCTTCCCCGCGCCATCACCTGATGGTGTTAGATGCCTTCCCTCACCCCCCCTCTCGTCCCCCACAATGCTTCATTTGCTAACGTTTCGCGCGATAATTAGCTCTCGGATATCCTTGATATCGAGGAGCGACATCCGGTAGGCTCTAGCCTCTGCATCCTGCTAGGCTTGGCAGCCCCGCTGACCGTCATTTCAGCTATGTCGGTACCTTGCACAACATCAACTCGGAGGAGTCTACCGTCTCCCTAGAGAATGTCCGGTCATTTGGAACGGAGGGCCGCAAGCACAATCCCGATGAGGAAGTGCCCGCCTCAGACCAGGTTTACGAGTATATCGTTTTCCGCGGCAGCGATGTGAAAGATCTTCGCATAGAGGAGGGGCCTGCGCCTCCCAAGGAGAACAAGCCTCCGATGCCTGACGATCCCGCAATCCTCGGCGTAAGTCTCCATTCCTGCCAGTCACTCCACCTACCCAGCCCACACCCTGATGAAATATTCTCGGATGTAAAATTTTACTTTTGTCTGAAAAGCGCAAAAACAATGTTGAGATTTCCGTTGCCTTCCTTCTGATCTGTGGTTCAACCATACCCTCTTTCACCCTCATTATACTGGCTTCCACAGTCGCTAACATGGAATGCTTAGGCTCGTCCTCGTCAGGCTAATGTTGCTCCTGGCCCTCCTGGACCTCCGGGCCCACCTGGTCCTGTACCCCCCGGTCCCATCGGTGCTCCCGGCCACCAAGGCCCGCCGCCGCCTCCCGGCGCCCCTGGCTTCGGTTATTATCCTCCTCATATGGGTGGCTGGGGCCGCGCTGGTGCGCCTCCTAATGCGTTCGGCGGCATGCCGTATCCTCCCCCTCCCGGATGGTTCCCTCCTGGTCAGGAGTTCCCCATGGGTCACGGTCCTGGTCCGTGGAACAACTATCCCTACCCGCCTGGTCCTGGTGTCCCTCCGGCTGGCGTTCCGGGCCAGGGAGGCCGCCAGTCTGCGAACCAGACCCCGAGCAATCAGGGTCCTGGCCCGAAGCCTGCGCCTATTGGTCCCGCGGGTGACAAGAAGCCGTCTACGCCTTCTCAGCCTCAGCAGCAACCCCAGCAGCATGAGCTGTCTGCCGAAGTACCCAAGTCTTTTGGCCAGCAGCCTGCTGCCGGCGCCCCCTCCTTGCCAAATGATTCAAAGCCCACTGTCGAAGAGGTCAAGGCCACTGCTGCGTCTCTAAACAATACTGCTCCGGCTGGTCCTTCTCCCCAACAGAAGACCATCCCTACTGGTCCCAAGGGCAGCGCCACTCGTCCCTCGCAGATTCTTCCTGCTGTTCCCCTTCCCGCTGCCCTTACTGCGAGACCCATTCAGCCGGCGGCTGGAACTGCCAAGCCAGCCGGTGAAATTGGAAGCGGACCGATGAGCGCGGCCCAGTTGCGTGACGCGACTCAACAGGCTAGAGCGGCCGTCGCTGTTGCCATGGCTAACATGGTCAAGCTGGATGGCCAAGTCGCTACACAGCAGCAAGTAACCGCCGCTGCTGTTGATAATCTTACCAAGCGTGTTAACGAAATGAACGTTAACGCCGCTGCAACGGCTACCCCCTCTCGCGCCCCCTTGAGCCATAACGCCGCCGCTGCGAACCGCGGTGGTCGTGCTCGTGGTCCCCGTCCGGCCAAAGTTGAAGTCCCTGACTCTGACTTTGACTTCGAGTCCTCTAATGCCAAGTTCAACAAGCAAGAAATTGTGAAGGAGGCCATCGCTGGTTCTCCGCTTGGTGAGGAGCCGGCCATCGAATCGGCTGCTCCGGAAGCTGTTGCCGATGTCTCTGGTGTTGCTCAGCAAGCCTATAACAAGAGCAAGTCATTCTTTGACAACATCTCAAGTGAGGCCAAGGATAGAGCTGAGAACAATGGCCAAAAGCCGGGTGGTCGTGAGTGGCGCGGAGAGGAACAACGCAGGAACATCGAGACCTTCGGTCAAGGCAGTGTTGATGGTGGCTACCGTGGCTTTCGCGGTGGCAGAGGCCGTGGTCGCGGTGGTCGCGGCCGTGGCTTCCGCGGTGGACGAGGTGCGAGCAATGGCTTCCCTCGCCGTGATGCGCCGGCCGCTGCACAGTAATTTCGCTTTTCGTGACTTGCCCAGTATTTGATGGGCTCTGTGGCGTTGTGAACGAACGTTTTCCTTTTTCGAAGCCTCTAGGTTTGGGACTGAGCATGATTTTATTGAACGGAGGCAAAGGCTTGTAGCCCGGAGTTTCATTGGGAGTTGTGGCATGATGCTATGAATTGGGACGACCCAGGGCAGGCCATATAGCGAGAGTGATTTTCCAGATCTAATCAAGGTGATAGCGGAGGAGTGAGCAGCACTCTCGCTGAGACTGGCCGCAGTACGGCCATCGCCGCTAAACAGCGCGCAACGTCTTTTACCCTCCAGCCATCACAGCATGGAGGATGATAATCACTGGATAGATGCGACCAGGGGCATCATCTGGGTTGACTGGTATTTTATTATGCACACAGATCCATAACAGCATGGTCTGTATGGGAAGGGTTTTTTGCCCTTGAGATGGAAGCGCAGCGGGACTGGCATTGGACAGACAGAGGCAAGCTAAGCTGCTGCCCTACAGACACATGAAACCGATGAACTTGGAGGACATGGCCATCAGGTTGACTTGAAGGACGCCTTTGTTGCGTCGGGATAATCAAAGCCATCAAACCCTCCCTACCTCGCCAACTCGTGCAATCAATTTGCCCTATTCATGATGCAAAAATATGATACCATATTATTACTGGGTACATATCTGTGGCCTTCTCTAAGACATAGCATCATACGTTATTGAATGAAGTCACAGTTACTTCTCCCTTGATCCTCATGATATCTCTTCTGGCATAAAGTGTATTGGTCAATTTCTCCGTCAACCATTTCTGATCGTAATCGTGTCTTGGTTGTCCAATTTCTGCCAATGACAGTGTGAAGGCAGCTTGAGCATGTAGAGTTGTTTCCTTATGATGTTGTTTCTTTATTGGATTGACATAGGCTTCGACATACGCAGTGAAGTTGATCTATATGAAGTTTCACTCCATAAGAAAGCATCAACGTGCTTATGAGTTCATGTGCATGTTGATGTGTATCCAATTTCTGTTGCGTGGCTCACCGATCCTGCCTGTTGTCCAGTTTCTATACATCTTCTGTGAAGACAAATCAGACAGGTGGGTAGGTTGTGTTTGGGCTACATTTCAGTTCTTATAATCATGTTATGTTTTCATACTTTTTGGGGCTTCCGCATACATCCCCCCCAAAGCAGAAAATGAGTGATGTACCTAGGTAGAAATAAGCTGGTAACAAGTCCATTACGCTATCTTTCTACACGCAAAGCCATGATTTCCGCTACCGGCATCTATTAACACGACTTCTCTTCTGTTTTGGGGGGGGTGCGAACAAGACATCCATCCATATATATTCGCTGTCCACGCCACAAAGCCAGGTATAGACATCTACCTAAAGAAAATCCTTCTGCTGTTCGATCCGGGTCCGATTCCAAAATACTACTCGGAATCAGACCCGTAGTTGACAAGTCCACCGAGGCCACCGCCACCGCCCTTGTTGCCTGTGTCAGACCTCTTCTGTTGTGGTTGTTCTTGCCTTGGGGCGTCAATTTCCATATTGACGTCCATATGGGTAGATGCTTCAGTCTCCTGTTTGGTCCTCTGCTGCTGCTGCTGTTGCTGGTGGCCGCCTCCAAATCCTCCGCGACCGCCATGTCCCTGGCCGCCTCTGCCACCGCCTCGCTGTTGTTGAAAGTTACCGCGACCACCACCTCTTCCACCACGGGATCCACCACGGCCACGACCGCGCCCGCCACGCCCCCCGCGACCCCCGCGGTAACCGGTATCAGCATCGGCCATAACTTCGTCACCATCGCTATTAATTTCGCCGTCCTCCGCTGCCTCCCGGTTCGAACGGCGGTTCACGATGGCATCAAAGTCACCAGAAGCAGCCTGCCTAACAGCTGCTTCTAGCGCTGCCGTGTCCACCTCTCCTCCTCCCACTTCACCCTCTTCAGCCTGCCCCTGCTGGTCTTCAGTACTCTCGAAACGGACATTCTTCCCTCCACCACCACCACCACCTCCTCTCCCTCCGCGGCCGCCTCGACCGCCACGGCCACCACGCTCCCACTTTCCTCCACCTCGACTGCCACCGCGTTGATCGCGCTGATCCCTTCGGAACGCAGCTTGTTGCGATCCAAATTGTTTCTTCCTTCCATTAGGATTATTAGAAGAAATCTCCTCTACTTCGCCCTCATCCGACGACTCATCCGAATCAGAATCAGAGTCGCTTGCGTCAGAGTCAGACGACGACGACGAACTGCTTGCAGACTCTGCCTCCGCGCCCGCCTCAGTCCTGACAATCTTCGCAACTCTCTCCTTCCTCCTCTTCGTATCCGCATATCCAAATCCCTCTGGCAAGTCCCCACCAGGCGGCAAGACGTAAACAGTCGGGAACTCGACCACCGTCCTACCGCGGAGGGCATGAGAGAAATTCTTGGTCGCGTTGAGCGGGATCAGCAGTTTGCCGTTGGGTTTCGTCTGCCCGGATTGAGAAGAAGAAGCAGAAGGAGTAGGAGCCCATGTTTTGTGCAAGAAGAAACGCCATCCCGCCAAGAAGCGGGATTGGTCAATGATTTCCTCGTCATCGGTTTTGGGAATCGAAGCAGAGCCGTCGCAAGCGGTTTGCGACCAGGCGCCGGTGAGGGGGTATTGCATGGTATAGGGCGAGTCGGTGGACCAGGCGGAGGTGAGCGGGTTCTGCGGTGGGGAGGAGAGGTAAGGAGAGGCGATGATTTCGGTGATTTTCTTGGATTTCGTGGGGGCGAAGCCAGATTCGAGTTTGCGGCGCTTGAGGGGACGGCCGTCGGCGTCTAGCTGGTCTTCGGCGGCGGGGTCGGAGGGATCGGGGATAGTTTCGGCTTCTTGGGCTTGTCGAGAGAGGCGTCTGCGGTACCAGGCGAGGGTTTCGGCTAGGGCGCGGTTGAGAGGCTTGTTTTCGAGCGCTTTGTGAAGGATTCGGTGCGGTTGTTCTTGTTGTTGCTGGTGGCCAGTCGTAGGGAGACCGGGGACGTTGAAGAGAAGCCATTCGACTTGCCAGTTAACACATTGGTTGTTTCGGTTCCACGAGGTCTCGTTTTCGCGCTGTCTGGTCATACCCTTGGGCATGGACACGGCCTCGATGTTGAGTTTCCTCAGCCTCTGGCGTACTAGTCTGCTGAAACCGGATATCCATGCGCCTTCCTCTTGCATCTTGTGCTGTTTCCAGCTCGGCGGTGGCAGCGTTCCGACGGGGACATGGCGCAACTCGTCGCCGTGCCACTCCTTGACGAAAGCCTTATCCTCATTTTGGGGATGTAGATCCTTGTCGCTGAGAATCTTGCGAACTTCGACAATCTCTTGTTCGTTGCGCTTGCAGGCGCGCTCGATAGACGAGATGAAGTTGTAGTCGTGGTCGATGCCGGCGGTGGTACGGAGACGGGTGGCGGGGACGAAGGCGGTAGGGTCGCGGACGCCAGAGCAGTCGGCTCTAATCTTGTGCTTCTGAGTACATGCTAACGAGCACGTTCGGGCGAGACAGCGCGGGCATTTGTATTTGGGTGGTTCGGCGTGGCAGATTCCGCAGAGGGTGCTGAGCACCGAGTCGGCCATGGTGACCAGAGATGATTGTGTAGAGGTAGAGAGGAGGATTGACTTGTTATGCTGGGCAATTCACAATGCCGCAATGTGTCGATCGAGACTGAAATCGAAGATAGTAAGTAGTGTACTGATGATGAGAACTGAGTGTTGAGTGATGATGTAGCGATTGAAGGTCGCAAAGCTCGATAACAGTCGCCCAAGCTTATCGTGGCGGATTTTTTGGTCGGGCATTTCTTTTATCGATAACAGACTTGCTTCAGCCTGAGTGGCCAATAGTTGCCCGGAAGTTTCCGCCTTTAGCTCCCGTCCCGCTGCGTGCTGTGTTCGGGTGCGGGAACCACTGGGGAATTATTGCACTGGCATCATCCATCCACTGCAGCGACTGAAATGCCTCCTCTGGACCACGGGTCACCCATTGTTTCCATTGTACGCTAGACTATCATCGAGTGAGGACGGGATTGTCTTGCCTCCGAATCCAAAACAAAACAAAATGTGGGGAGAGCTCACCTCTTCACAGTCCCCACATAGCATTTGGCTTGATAGCCTTTTGAGGCTTTCGTATGGCTGCGTAGTTTCAAGCTCTTGTAGTGTATATACGAACGCCCAAGGTAATGCAAACTTTCACCTCCAATCGAATCGACATCGCAAATCTCAGAATCTCGGAGAGTCGGAGCTGCCTCATTGTGCGACTCGGGTCACTACTCACCAATTCCCCCGCACCAACCGACCAACGTGATGGATGATGAATGGATGGTTGGCTTGGATGTCATCCACTCATCACACTGCTGGCGGGACAAGCGAATGCAACGGCTTGTCCGAATGAGGACTAGCCAGGGGTATTCATTTCAATCTCGGGAGGGTTGATCGGGTCTTGTCCGCCAGTGTGGATTCCGCAATCTGCATTTGATTTTCAAATTTTTTTTTCATGCTCTCTTTCAAGGCGACTCGGAGGAGGGGAACAGTATTCAGCCGAATATGCCGACCGAGGTGTGTTTCTTGGAATGGTCTCGTTGTCGTGGTTGTTGGTGAGTGATTTCTTTCCATCGACCGTTCAAAGGCATCGTCTCTTTCCTCCTCGGCCGTTTGTAGTGGCGTCTACTTAACATCGGCATGCTGTGCGCCATGTGGATTGGAGGTGGGTTTGGTTGGTTGGTTGGTAGGTTGGTTGAAGCCCTCTCCTGCTCTCCGTTTGGTCTGGATGGGTGTGTACTCGGCTCAATCAACCAAGTGGTATCAACCGTTGGGGGCATTTCGGGATATCAGAAGGGCGATATTGGAGGCTCTTTTGTCAAGTGTGGTCCGATAGCAGACCCCTCACCTATAGTAGCCGCCAGTATCACCACGCTTTGACGGTAGGTTGTTGAAAAGTGTAACCCAACTCTTATCGGCTCTCTTTGGACCGAAAGAACAAGGGCTGGCTGTGGTGGTGTCGCCATGTCGCGATTGTGATTGTCATGCCGAGCGGCAGCTAGCAGTCAAGAAGAAAAGCTGGAGGGCACGGGACTCATCTCCGATACTATACCTTACCCTATCAAACGCCATCTCTGTCGTCCATGCGAACAAACAGAGGCCCATCACCTGTGTATCGGTGTATCGTTCGGGCCTTTGAGACGGCCACACGGACGATGAGATTCCGGCGAGATCCCACACACGGTCTGGGAGTTGTGCCTTCAGCTGCAGCTCGGTACACTAAAAGGACCAATTGTCCGACTCTCTTCGCTGTGGCTTGTTTCAGCCGAAACTTATATTAGAGGCCTCTGTCAGCTATCCAAGTTCACCGCTTCACGCCATGAAACAAGTGGCCGTATAGATTGGACGCCGTGATACTGTAGGCGTGGTACAGGCTGAAGTCGAACAACCAACGCACGAGCACACCCACTACCCATTGGCTTTGCTTTTACACTACATGGATAGTGTACTATCCTGCCTGAACCTGCCAAGGGGCTCATCGATCGTGGACAAGCATGGCCGGCTCTCTTTTTTCTTCAAGATAGCACTAGAGAACACTGCGGGGACGGATATATCGAAGAGAGTGGAAACGATATGCATAGCGATCCTTTCAGGGACCCGGCGCACTGGCTCAGCATAGGCAAAGCACCGATGATGGATTCTCGAAAAGGGTAGCATCGCGGCGAGCCATGGGCTTGTGGGAATGGCCTCTGTGGTGGGTGGGACAATGGACTCGAATGGCCATGGGGGGGCGAGTGACGATCACTACCTCTTCCAAATTGCAAACGACTCACTTGAAAATTTGAGCGAAAGTGAAGCGCCACTGCCTATGGGAAAACGTGGCAAGGCGGCGAGCTGTTGGTTTGTTTTTATCTAGTCTGGAATTAGGCGATGGTGGAGTCTTGCCATGTTGCCGCCGTCTCTCTGTAAAAAGGCAACCAAATGCTTGATCCAACTTCACTGCAGTTTCCCACCCGATATGCCTTGAATCAAACGAAGAGGGGGCCGCCAACGAACATCGAATGGTAAAGGTAGAGGGGAAGAAGAGGGGCTTGAGAGGGGGGGCCACGCTTTGACCGAGGATAGACAAGGGAAAAGAGAGTCAAGAGGTTAGAATGATCGATTGTGAATGTCCTATCCGGGAAAGGACTGTATTTTTCCGTGATCCCGGGCAGAAATGCGGTTGTCTTGCGGTTGGTGTCTCGGATACCTCCCCGGCCTCTGATAATTGCCAATGCTTACAAGCGGTCCCTAAGTATAGGATACCCCGGCGGAAGCTGGAATTGTCTCGGACAAGCCCAGAGAGAGACTCAGATGATACCCCTAACGGGCTCCCCTAAGAGATGCAGGGACATGGCAGGTACGCCGCTGCCAGAATATGAGATGTTAGCATGAAGCTTCCATCATACAAAATATAGGAGCTGTGAAGCCGGCGTATCATCTATCTTTTGTTCACAAGATGAAGCAACCGGCATCTTGTCATTCGCCTCGCTAACATTTCACACCCCGGCAGAGGCGTTCGCACAACAATCCTGCAGCAGTGGTGCAGCAGCGAACATGCCGCTAGCGTTGCCCTGAAGGGGCCTGGATGGGTTCCTTCCGTCAGATTGTCCATTGAGGTGGCATTTGGGGGGGTCATTGGGCCTGGGGTGCCATTGGTCCTCCACCTTTATTTCCCGAGCCCCAGTCTTTTTGCGTCTTTTGCTTCGACAAGACGGTCTCTTCTCGCTTGCTTCCCAGATGGGCCTCCTTCCATCAAATCCGCCTGCGCTGGCTGCAGCCCGGAGTGCATGCTGCAGGTAGGTCATTGGAGCGGGATGCAGCAAGCAAGAGTGCGTGTGTGCATTGTGCAGGACATCAACCACCACGGCGCTTTGCCTCCGTTGGCCTGGCGTTTTGACATTGCACGCAGTGATTGGCAATGCAGGCCAGTGTACAGTACACTACACTGGACTGACTGTCAAACTGAAATCTCCTTGTCGTTTTTATAACTTTGTGGTGTTGATGCCTTCGTCCGATCTCCTGGTGCTTCCATCCCGTCAAAAAGGAACACTTGAGGTACCTAGGTAATCTTGGGATCAGGACAGCAAGAGAAAAGAGATGAAAGCCATGTGGTACAGCACTGTGATACACCCGTTGTCGTCGTCGTCGTTGTCGTCAACGGCGTCGGCAAACACCACAAAAAGACAAGAGACACAGCCTGAGAGACGGGCACAGAGACTTGAAACCCCTGTTGGCTCCAAACTGAAGGTCCTCTTGTGGGTCCCCCCCATATTGACCTCATTCCGTCCAGACCTCTCAACAGAGCACTCCTTCCGATCCAACCCAGTTCCCAACCCAGGTCCAATCTGAGTCCAATCCCATCCTACCCTAGTCGCTTCAGGGATCCATCACATTTCCTTTTTCTTCGTTTCCACTTCTCTCCTCCACCTCCACCGTGACCACCCCCCCCTCCCCTTGCTCACTTGCCAGAGTGCTTACACTGGTCCCGGCCTTTGCGCTCTCAGCTCACTCCCGGCCTGGCTCCTGACCCTGCGATTGCGACTCTGTCGGCTTCCTTTTGTCTCTGCCGTCCCCGTCCTTTCGCGTGCGTGGAAACCTACACCTGATTCCTCCACTTCCTTCTCTCTCCTCCGCTCCCAGCTTCAGGTCCGCCCTTCTTCGTTGAAAGGAGTCCCCTGGTAGTAGCCTTAATCGACTGCGCGACTGTGTTGTGCAGCGGGTGTCCTTTTTCATCCAGACCTCTCTCTCGGTGTGCGAATGTCTACCTAGACACTAGAGAAGAAGCTTACACCACACGGCCAACCTCCCAGTCCCACGGAGAAAGTCAGTCCTAGGTTGCCCTTCAGGTTCCCTTTCCCGGTCCGCGCCCTTGCGTGTGTGTGTGTGTGTCTCGCCAACCTCCAGGGAGCTCCCGTCACTGTCAGCCACTCACTGGTCCAACTTGGTGTTGTCTTGCCCATCACCATCGCCGCCGCCGTCGCCATCGTCAATCTCTACTACCACCACGCTCACTCTCGCTACGCTTTAGTACGGCAATCGGTGTGGCCGCTTCACTTTCTCTTCGCTCACAAACGCTATCGAACACGGGACTACCTCGCAAAACCCACCATCTACTCTCCTTTTCATCACCCAACTTGGCAAGTCCAGCGATCGGCAGGAGGAAACAAGGCAGTCCCCGCCGGTAGTGGCTGCCCACGTTATCGATCCGATCAACATAACTTCATCTCTTCGAACCGTTCGCTGTTTCCACATTTTGAAACCCACGCCGTCAACCTTCTCTCAGCCGTCCCTTTGGGACATCAACCGGCACCATGATGCAGTCTTTAAAAACCCACGCCTCCTTCCAACGGCCACGGACCAGCGAGCGTGATGTCGGTTCCGTCGCCCGCGATCAGGCCGACGTCAATCCCGCCATCCCCAGCCGCAGCTCGTCCCTCCACTCCCGCATCACCCAACCAATGCCTAACTCACTCAATGGCAAGCCTCAGCAGCGCACCCCCAAGACCTTGACTCATGCCTACATGGTGTGCGGTGTCGGCCGTGAGCCTTCACAATGGGTCAAGGCTCCTGCTCCGGCTCAGGGCAAGATCGGTCACATGAAGGGCGCTGTTGGCCAATTCTGGCTTCCTGAGATCTTGGGCAGCAGTCCGAGGTTGGAGCAGGACAATGACATTGCTCGCGCTCTTCACAACGCCATGAGGGTAGGTTTATCATGTTTGGTCAGCACCTTTCAGCTTGTTTGCCTGTTTGCTAACCAATGTTTACAGGCTTGCTTTCCCCACGACGTCGAAATTTGCACTGGCAGAAGTCAACCACACTGCGTTCACCATGCCTTCGTTCTTCAACAGGATTCTTCTCACACCTTGTACGGAATTTGCTTGCGTGTCTGGTCCCGCGCCGACGAGAAGAGAGCCGAGACGATTCGGGAGCTGAGAAGGAGGACCGAACCTGATTTCTTCGACAACCCGGATGAGCAGTACTGGATCCCTTACTGCTTGTCTTTCCTTTCTCGCTATCCGCTTTACAACCTGCTTGGCGACTACCTTCGTGGCATGTGGATTCACTGGAACAAGGCTACTAACCTTTTCCATGCGGAGGAGGTGTCCCGGATTCTCAGCTTCCCTGCTCCTCGCTTGAACGACCTGGTCCGCATCGACATGAAGGATTACGCGCTGTGCTACCAGTTTCCCTCGTCGCCCACTGGTTTCCAGAACTTTGCCATGTGGCCGCTGTTCAACTGCTTGTCTATTCCCAACATCGTTGGTGTCATCGAGGCGGCTATCTCGCCGACTCGCCGCATCATCTTTGTTAGTCACTACCCGGCCATGTTGACGATGGCTGCTGAGACTGTTCGCTTTGCTGTGCGCGTTTATGAGTGGAGTGGTCTTTATGTCCCCATCGTTCATGCCCGCCATGCTACTCAGCTTGTTGAAGAGCCTGGTCCGTATATCCTGGGTATCACGGCCGAGTGTAGGTCGCTCTTCACGCCTCCTGCGGATGCTCTGGTTGTGGATCTCGACCGCAACTTCGTTCTCACTTCAAGCCCACCCAATGCCCTTTCTCCTAGTCAGCGCAATAAGTTTGTGACCCGTCTAACTCAAGCTCTCAACGGGGACGTCACGCCTTCTGGCGTTCCTCCCCACCTTCGCTCCGCTTATGGCGGTGGAAAGCTGATCCCCGCTGGTCAGATCATTGTCATGCGTGGAGAGGTGGAGTCGATCCAGGACCCTGACTGGTGGAACCAGGATGCCGTCATGTCTGTCATGGATCATGTGTGCGAGAAGATGGGCCGCAACACCGGCATCAAGGCCGTCTTTGGTGGTTCCGCCAAGAAACCTCTGATGACAAAGGTGTCTATGAGGCACCTGAATGAGATTGTTCGTGAGCGGAACCAGTACTCGCGCGATGCGATGGAGGCTTGGCAGGATTTCATCAACCTCAAGGGGCGTATGGAGACCGAGCTCAGCAAGGTCACCAAGAGGAACAACTACCTTAACGATGAGCTGGAGAGCTGGAAGCAGCAGTTCCTCAAGTTCCAGACCTTTGCCGAGACCCTCACCAAGGAGACCCAGGACCTCAAGGCCAAGATCGAAAACTCGAAACGCGAGAACCGTCGTCTGGGCAGCCTTATCGAGGAGCATAGGAGCGACTACAACCGCCTACAGATGCGCCTCCAGGGTACGGAGAAGCAACGTGACGACGCTCTTGAGGCCCTTGTACTTCAGCAGGAGATCGCCGAGGAGTTGGAGAGGGAGCGTAAGAGAAATAGGAAGGAGCTTACTGCCCTGCAACACACCAACAACACCATTACCCGGCAACGCGATGAGGCCCGTCGCGTGGTGCTTCACCTTCGCAGTCTGATTTCTGGCCAACACCATCACATGGAGCACATTGTCAAGACTATGACCTCTCCACAGGAGTTGGCTGCTGAGATTGAAGCCGGCTTCGTCGCAGCTGCGCAGGAGGCAGAGGAGGCTACTGGTAAGAGTTCGTCTGTCTATTCAGATTATTGTGAAGTGAATGCTAACCTGTATACAGCCGGCGAGGAGCCCAACAGTGAGAGGTTCATCAAGAATCTCACCCTGGCGAGCAAGCGCATCTCGTCCCAGACCTTTGTTGACGTGGCGGACCGTCATCTCAAGGACAAGACCGATGCCATTGCGCACATCATCCGCAACATCGCCGAGCAGTGCCAAGCGGCGGTAGACGGACTCCAGCTGGCGCAAGACGCCGAAATTGGCACACACCACGAACCACTCTCGGCGAAAGGGGCCGGGATGTATTCAAAAAGCAGGAGAGGGAGTAATCTCTCAATCGCCCACAGCGATGACGGCACCTCGGTCGCGACCACCGAGGCCGGCGACGACTCTTTTCTCCACCCCGGTGCCAGTGGACGGGTCTCCAGCATCCCGCCGACACCGGATCTCATTCCCAACCGCAGCAGCACTAGCATGTCAATCGCTAGCACGGCGACGACCCCTGAGCGCACCTCCCAACAGTATAGCCTGGGGCACCACGACATCCCCACCAGAATCCTCGAAGACGACGAGGATGAGCTCGCCGGTGAACGGAGCGAGAGTGAGAACCCCATCCCGCATGAGCCAAGTAATTTCGTCGGCAAGCACGCAGAGTCCCTGATCCACCGTCCTTCGGGTGCGAGGATCAGCGCCCTGGGTAGCTCTCGTTAAGTTGGTTGAGGAGAAAGAGTGCAAGGGCCGATTTATCTATCTATCTAGTGCAAGGAACTGGCAGTCCATCTAGTTGCTCATCCGAGATTCTTGTTGGAAAATTTGGAAACACAAAGGGACATATCATGACGACGATTTAGGATAAGGGCGTGTTGTTTTGTAGTTGTTCCAGAGATATCCCCCATACTTCATGTCGATTTTACCTTTTTTTTATTTAACTCCCTATCTTTTTTTATGTATCCAACCAACCTCGTTGTCTATACCATCATCAACTACCACCATTTACCATCTCGCTTGCTTTTATGCAATGCAAAAAGCAACAAAACTTGAATACCACTGTGAGAAGAAGGGAAGAGAGGAGAACGTGGAGAGGAAAGTGGAAGGGAGAGGAAGAGGAGACAGTGGAGGAAGAAGAGGAAGAAGAGGAAAAGAAAGGAAGGGGGAGAGGGAAAGGAAGGACATACTGGTCTCTTTTTTCGTTTCATGTCGTCACAGTCACACAACTCATGGTCACCCATACACTCTCTCACATTTACATATGTTGTTCTATGACTTTTCACTGTGGCGTTATTCCCTTTTTGAAAGATATCAAGTTTTATTTTCCCTCAACTACCTGACTGACCAAACTACAACAAACTATTTGGTAATCCATCATCCATCTGTACCTCGTCTCTCTCACATATTGCGCTCAGCTGAGAGCAGGCAGAGAGAGAGACGCAGGGCAGTTTAGCATAGCATCACATACATCGACCACTGCAAAGCGCAGCGTAATGTCATGATACGAACTTTTTACTTGCTTTTGTATGGTTTTTTTTTCCCCAATGTCTACCTCTCTTGCAAGATGCGTTCAAAACCGCTGATATGTAACTGGTACTGTTCATTGTCCACATAAGTACTTGTGATAGAGCAATCAGTATCCAACAGCCCAATCCATTTGAACACAGTGACTTAGTGTACATTGTAGACAGACACCAACGAACATTTACATGCCACTCACTCTGCTTGCCTAAGTAGGTAGCCAACATGGCATAAATGGAAAAGCGAATAAACAATACAAAAGTTTTCGATACCCACTCACCCTTACATTCCAAAACATCAAACAAAACACTTTGACCCCTCAGGCTTCCCCCCGGGGGATCACAGATCACTCGTCAATTCAAGCTTGCCCCAGCCTCTTTATAAGTGCTAGAATAGCACAGGAAGGACACATACGACCATACCCACTGGAAAACTCGGGATCCCGTCCGCTCTCCCATAGATAAGCCAGTGAGGGCCAGACTAGTAGTTGGGTCGGTGACGACCAGCGAATCCCTGGTGTTGTATGTTTTTGCTGTTTTTTCTCCTTTTCGCCTTTTTTTTTTTTTTTTTTTTTCTTCTTTTTGCCCTTACTTTTCATCTTCGTTCCTCTTTACTACTTGGTTTGTTTTATATATGTGTATGTGTGGGTGTGTGGGTGCGTGCGTGTGTACTCAATACGTCTCGTGGTGGTTATGATAGAAATAACAGTAACCACGAACAACGAAATCTTGTTAGCAGTTGACGTACTACATATGTGAGATATCCGGTCACCGAGTGGGAGGGTTCAATTAGACGATCAATTGCCTGTCTATCGTAGTCTACCTACCGAGTACCGAGTGAACGGTCTCAGATGATCTCAAGGTCAGACATTGACATGTTCTTGAATAATATCCGCGTGTCGCACACAATGTTCCCAGGTAGCCGGATCGTGGCTGGGCCTTAATAAGGGAACCAACCAGGGCAGCAGATGATGACGGAAAGGATGACTAGGACAGGCTAGATGGAAAGATGTTCGATTCGAATACTCTAACAACCCTTTTTGGTTTATTTTTTAATATCCCATGACACCAAACCATACTTGCAAAACCAAACCAGAACCCAGCAAGTAGCACCCGCAAACTCCGCAAACAATGTGGCAAAGCGAATAAATGACCACAAGAATGGCAGTGAGTCAGTCGCTGGCTCCCCTCTCCAGCCGGAAAAGAAATGACGTGATTAAATCCACGATTCCCTCACCAACGCTTCTTTCTTCAAGAAAGATTGGTGAACAGAATCCAGGCCGCCCTTCTCCCTGATTGCGCCACACACGCTATACCTCGCTTTTCTCTTACTTTTGAAACAGCGTAAGGGGGTATCTACACGGCCACGCCATGACCGAAGCATATCCTATCTCCAACTCAACTCGTCGCATCCCTTCGTCATCCCTCTTTACAGATACAGACTGTTGAAAGAAACAATGTCACGTCTGATCTTGGACAAGCTGAGCTCGAACTTATCCTTGAGTTCTTCGCTGCCCATGACGCGGGCGGCCTCGGCCATTTGGCGGAGAAGCTCCTCGAGACGACGGAAGAGACGAATGAGCGAGCCTTCGTAGACGTTGGTCATTTTGCTGTTACAGATTGGTTAGCAAACATGATTCGGGGGAAATTGAGGGATGACGGGCAGACATACCAAATCTCGGAGAACGGCCTTCCCTGAGCCCAAGCCAGGACAGTCTCCATAAGCTGCCACTTGAGACTCTGAACGTACTCGTCCTCATTGACATCCAGCTTACTTTCCGCGCTGACCTTGGCGATGATCCTGGCCTGGGCCTGGATCTCACGGAAGGGCTTAGCCAGCTCCTCCTTGAGCGCCTGTGTCTCAATCTTCTCGTCAAAGATGAAGCAGCTGAGAATGCAGGCGCAAATCTCAGGGCTCAGCTCGTTGAAGAAGCGGTTGAAGAGCAGCTCGGCAAGAAGAAGCTCATGGCCCTCCGTCGAGGAGATCTCGCACGCGACACGGGCCTTCATCTGGACAACCTCAGCATCGTTGATGAAGCCCAGTCTGCGAAGGACACGCTTGCGAGACTTGAGCTCGTCAAGCTGCGCAACGCTGTGGGCCCGGGCAATGGCCTTCTTCTTTTCCTTGATCTGCTCGCCAAGTTGCATCTTGAGGCTGTACTGGTTCCACAGTTCAACAAGGAGGGGAGAGTTGTGGAGAGGGTTAGCCACCAAACGCGACTCAAGGACCTCAATCTTGCGGAGCAGCTTCTTGAAGCTGTCGTCGTTGATACCCATGTTCTCCATGGGGTCCAGAATAGGGATACCATCAGGGAAGCGACGGCTGATCTCGTCAACGGCTTTGCCCACGCCGTCCTTTTCGTCGGCGCTCTCTAGCCTCTTGGGCAAGAAAACACGCAGCTGGCCAAGGGCCCTGAGACAGTTCAGAAGGCAGGGGACAACCTCCCACCTGGCATTCTTGCTATCCTTTCCTGCAGGCATAATGCCCTCAGGCATCGGCCCCTCCCCACGGGTCTTGGGGTTGAAATCGCCAGATACCTTCAACAGAACGTCCAAAACGTATGACTCTTGTTCTGGATAAGGTGGCTGGCCATTCTTCGGGGTTTGTCGCTGGATGTGTTTGATCAAAACACCCCAACCATAGTCTACTCCACTTGGGCTCTTGATGTGAATAAGACGGCCCTCCTGGAAAAAGCCAAGACAGTTCTGGGGGTGCTGAATGACAAAAACCATATCCTTGTTGTACTCTTCCAGTTGTTGACGCACACCGTAATAATCCTTGACAATGCTCTCATCAGGAATGATGATGGCGTCCCTCTCTTGTTGCAGGCTGATGAGCTCACGCTCGAGCTGCGGTACGCTCGCAGCGTTCTGGAATTGGAAGAAACACCTCTCCAGCATGTACTCGGGGGAAATGGCCTCAATACGGAGCAGGTTGAGGACCATGTTGTAGCCGAGATGGAAGGCAGAGTTGAGCTTATCCTGATTTCCGACAACGATAGCTCTGGCCGTCTCGGGCTCGAGCTTGTCATCAACCATCATGATAACGATACCGCGGTCATCGAGACCACGACGACCAGCTCTGCCAGCCATCTGGATGTACTCGGAGGAAGTAAGAGGGCGGCGTTGCTGACCATCCCACTTGGTGACCTGGGTAAAGACAACGGTTCTGGCAGGCATATTCAGACCGATAGAGAAGGTTTCTGTGGCGAAAAGGACCTTAATAAGACCCTCCTGGAACAGAATCTCGATGGTCTCCTTGAGGATAGGCAACAAGCCGGAGTGATGCACACCGATACCCTTGCGCAAAAGGGGAAGGATGTTGGAGATCTGGGGGAGGTTCTTGTCGTCCTCGGACAGCGAAGCAAGAGCGTTTTCAAAAACCTTGTTGACCATGTTTTCCTCATCCGGGGCGTTGAACTTCATGGAAGAACTGGCCAAGGCCATCTGCTCGCACTCCCTCTTGCTGAAGTTGAAGACGATGACAGGCTGGAAGTTCTTTTTGAGAATCATTTTGATGATCTTTGCGATATCCGCCTTCTCATCAGCAGCCTCTCCGCCCTTGTTCGTCTTCTTGTTCTTGCCCTTGCCCTTTTGTTTGGCACTCCAGTCGTTGGAATCGGTGCCCTTCTTCTCTTCGATCATGGCCATTGCTTGGTTGAAGTTATTCTCCTTGAAATTGCCCTTTTCGTCGACAATGAGGAGGATACCCTTGCCACCAGCGGGGAAGAAGTAGTTTTGTAAGGGCGTGGGACGGAAATCAGTGTAGACAACGTGGCAGGCTTGACGATGGATCTTGGCGATCCATTCGGCGAACTGGAAAGCATTGGGAATGGTGGCGGAGAGGAAGACATATCTGACCTTGTCGGGGAGCAAGATGATGGTCTCTTCCCAGACAACACCTCTGATCTTGTCGCGCATGTAGTGGATTTCATCAAAGACGACCCAGGCGACTTCGCGCATGATTTCGGAGCCACGGTACAACATGGAGCGCAGAATTTCGGTGGTCATGACGAGACAGCTGGCTGTGGGATTAATGGTAACGTCACCAGTCATGAGACCGACGTCGCCAAACTCGGCCTGGAAATCTCTGTACTTTTGGTTGGAAAGAGCCTTGATGGGACTCGTGTAGATGACCCTCTGGTTCTTCTTGAGGCACTGAGCAATAGCATATTCGGCAACGACCGTCTTACCAGCAGAGGTATGCGCGGACACCAGGACACTCTCTTCGCGCTCAATGGAGGCGACGGACAGGGCCTGGAAGGGATCGAGCTTGAAGGAGTATGTTCGCGCGGGCTCGGCGGGGGGCTTGTGTTCGGACAAGGGGATATACTCGTAGTCCAAATCGGGGGGCAGGGCGACCTGATGCTGAATGTTGTGAGAGAGAACGATGGACTCGCCCTCGGTGGGCGCGAAACCCTGCGCGCCGGTGACCTCCCGGGACTCTGCCGTCTGGAAGGCATCGGTCATGATGGGCTCGGCCTCGTCCGTCTTCTTCCTGCGCTTGTTGTCGCCCTGGCCATGGGGGCTCTGTGGCGACTGAACATCGTCGGCAGCGGCAGCGGCATCGCCGTTGGGAATCGTGGGCTGGACGGCGCTGGTGGTGGTGTTATTGTTGTCGTTGTTGTCGATGTTGTCTTTTTGCGGCGCGGGGGCGGCTTGAGCTTGCGAGTGGGTGACGGCGGCGGCATTCGCGGCGGGAGCGGTAGCGGCAGCTCCATCGGCCATTTCGACATCGGGAGAGGCCTTGCGCTTCTTCTGAGCGCGAGGCTGCTCCTCGAAAACCTCAAAGAGGTCGTCCATCTTGACGGGTGTTGCAGATGTCGCCAATCAGATGATGTTCGTATTGGCCGACGAATAGTTGTGCGAAAGGGTGAGAGATGGAAGGAATGCAGCTCCAAGCACCTAGGCTTCCTGAGCCTTGGGACTGTTGGCTGAATTGGAAGAAAAGTGGCGTACGTAGACGGCCGGGGATGTGTTGAATGAAGGGGGGGTTGGATGGATTAGAAACCCAACAACAACGACCCTACGAGAGAGACGACAGACGGGGGGAGGCCGATAAACTGTTATCGCTAACGAAGGAAAAAAAAGTTGAAGGCACAAGGAACCAGGACGTTGACAGTGGCAGAATATTCTGCGGGTCTCCACAGGCGGTCAAGCCAATGGATCGCTCGATACAGTGGGCATCGATCGATGGGAATCGATCAGCTTGGCCTATGCATCTACGAAAGCTTCTCCAATTAGTTTGCTTAGATGCATATAAGACCGTCACTTCAACTAAATTACTGGGCTCAGCCAATCCGAGGTACTTATGGAGCTCAACGGTGGGGCCGTCCGCCAAAACTGAATTCTCGGGAAGTGTGGGGTGCCCCCCCGACGTCCGTGTCCCCCCCCCCCCGCCACGGGAGCGGCCACTGGATCGCTGTAACTCCCGCGGACACCCGACCGCGCAACCCAAGGGCCCAACTTGAACCTTCAATTCCACCATTAATTCATTCACTTTCGTCTGATCGATCTTCGTTTCCTTCCTCGGATCCCATTCCGTATCATTTGATCTTGGTCGACAGGCAAACAAGTCAACATGGCCGCCAAGCTCTCTCTCAAGCTCTCCAACAAGTCGCCGAGGCAGCCCATCCAGAAGCTGCCGGCTTCCCTTGAGCTCCCCGCCGATGCCACGGTCGAGGACGCGAAGCAGGCCGTTGCCCGTCAGTCCGGCATCAACGACTTCAACCGCATTGGTCTCTTCGACCCCGAGACCAAGAAGATCCTCAAGAACCGCAAGGCTCTTGTCCGTGATGAGGCCGGTGTTGTCAAGGCCGGCGAGCTCGTCGTCAAGGACCTTGGTACGTCATGATTTCTCAAAGCATGTGAAGAAAGGTTCACCCAAACTCACACAACCCACAACAACCACAGGCCCCCAGATCGCCTGGCGCACCGTCTTCGTGATCGAATACTTCGGCCCCATTCTCTTCCACGTCCTCGTCCCCCTGCTTCGCCCATACATCTACAGCTTCGGCCCGTGGGCCTACAAGAACGAGGCCGAGACGCCCATGTCCAAGGTCCAATGGCTCCTCTTTGCCCTCTTCAACCTCCATTTCCTCAAGCGCGAGTACGAGACCCTCTTCGTCCACAAGTTCTCGGCCAACACCATGCCCGCCTTCAACATCTTCCGCAACTCTGCCTTCTACTGGCTCCTTGCCGGCCTCATGTGCTCCCTCGACATCTACCGCCCCGGTTCTTCGGCTGACCGCAACGATCTTGGTCTTCTCGACTACTTCGGCATCGCCCTCTTCGCCGTCTGCGAGGTCTGCAACTGGATTGTCCACCAGCACTTGGCCAGCCTCCGCAAGCCCGGCGGCACTGAGCGTGGTATCCCCAACTGCATTGGTAGCAACCTGGTTACCAGCCCCAACTACATGTTCGAGGTCCTCGCTTGGGTTGGTGTCATTTTGATCAGCCGCAGCCCTGCTGTTGTCATCTTCATTGCTACCGGTACCATCTACATGCGCAGCTGGTCCCGCGGCAAGGAGAGGGCTCTTCGCAATGAGTTCGGTGACCGCTACAAGGCCAAGCGTTACACCATGCTTCCTGGTCTTATCTGAGCTAGTCTTGTAGAGAGGGGTTGGCTTGGGTGTATGCCCGGGGTACGTCGCCATGGTTTTTCCAGCTTTGGGCGGGTGGTTTGATGTAAACATTCTTGTACACTCGGTGTACGACAATCGAGAACGGTGACAGTGATCATTCTATGAGAAGTCACTGCTATCCAAACTCGTGTGTTATAGGGTGTTAGGTTAAAAATTGGTGATAGAAATGTGTAACGAGATGAACGAGTCGCTGTACTCAAATGACATTATCCTGGTTTCTTTGGGCATCTTCCAGGTCATAACTTCGTAACATCGTTAAACGCCCTTCAAATAAAAGGGAACTCATACGGCCGCAGGTGTCAAACTCAGAAACTGTGTGCCTCCGGAGCCATTGAGTTCCGGTGATCGGGTTAGAGGGACCATCGAGGGGTAAGATATCGTGTCATCGACCGCCTTCCCTTTCCCCTTGTCAAGTTTCGTGTGTCTCTCATGGACATCATCTTCAGTGACCATGACGACATCCCCTTCATCGTCTTCCTTTATGTCCTCTCCTTCCCTCTTATTGCTGTAAACGTCAGCCCTTGCTTCATCACAACTCTCACTTTCACCCCCCACCATCCCATTCTCCCCCTCACCTCCCTCATCATTCTCTAATTTCCTCTCACCACCATCCCCAACCCTCTCATCTTTACTATCCCCTTCTTCTGGTCCATTCTCTTTATCCTTATTATCCCCATCCCCGTCCCTCTCCCCCTCCCCATCCCTATCATTCCCCCCGTCCCCATCCCCCCTCTCAGACCCACTCCAGCTCCCCTCATAACTCCCAGAATAACTCCCCGACCACTCACTCCCACTTTCATACCCCCCATTCACCCTCTTAATCGTCTCCTCAATCCGCAAGAACCCCCGCTCCAAAACCTCCGCCCAATTCTGCACGTCCCCCACCTCTTTGAGCCGTTTCGTTCCTTCCCGCGCTACTTTCTCCAACTTATCATTTTCCTTCCTAAAGCTCTCCACGGCTTTGCTCATCTCGCGTTCCTGTTTCAAGATGGCGTTGTGGTTCTGGTGCAGCAAGGCAGCGCGGCCCGTGAGTTCGCGGTCTAGGAGGTTGGAGATGGATGCGAGGACTGCGGTGCGGGCTTGGGCTGTTGGGAGGGTGGTTGTGCTTGAAACAGTAGGGGTGCGAGGGGTTGGGGGAATGGATGGAGGGCTAGCGTGGGTTTGAGAAGAAGTTCGGGAGGAATGGGGATGGGGGTGAGAAGGATAAGGGGGAGGGAAAGTAGGTGCTGGTTTTCTGGCGGCGGTAGTGGTGGTGGTAGTGGTTGAAGTGCCTGAAGTAGATGATCCCGTGGTTGTAGTTCGTAAAGAAGTCCCTGAAGTCGAGGAGGCTACCGGTACTGATTGCCCGGTATAAGCGTGGGCTTGAACATTCGGGACTGGAATAAGTGGTTGCGGCGCTGTTGAGACCGAGGAGACACTTGGAGCAGTTGATCGCTTTGAAGAAGAGGAGCCGGCGAAAAAGGGGAGGGAGAAGGCTGAAGAGGCGCGTCCGGCTGTTGTCGTGGTTGTGGTTGAACCGCTTGTTGATGGTGCTGCTGTTACTGATCCCGGACCTGGACCCGGACCCGGTCTGTGTTCCGTGTTATGGTGGTAATCAGAACTGTCAATGCCAATGTCAATGTCGCCGGGGGCGGATACCATGGCCGCGGTGACATTGGTGTTGGTTACTGATGCCGGGGCCGGAGCGGACCGGGCTGGTAGGAGAAAGTTGGGACGAGATGGTCGAGACATCTTGTGATTGTTTTCCGTTGGTTGTCACTCATCAGTGATTGTGATGGGAAGTGGGTGTAAGTGATAGCGATCCCATGTAGATGGACCGGGCAGGCGAATTCAGATTGAGCGTGGAAAAGAGACAAAATGAAGAAAGCCCTCTTTCAGCATCGATCAAGCCAGTCACTTAATTGACCAGACGCTAAGTAGAAGCAGAACCAAGTAAGTGCAAGTTTGACATCTGCCGCCGTCCAGCGTGATATGTATATGTAAGTATGTTGTGCGGTAGCATAGTCTCAAATATTGAATGCAGAAAGGTGGAGACGGCCATTTATACGACTGGCAACAAACTGAGCAAGACACAAAAAGAGGCAAAGCACAAATGTAACGCGGGGTAGCTTCCGGGAACTCAAGCGTACCGTTGCCGGGGATGGCCTGGTTTGAACTGGTTGTTCGAGATTAATGCACGTCATTCGTTGGTTCTTTTGGCTTTGCAGTTGGGACTGTGTCCATGTACATAGTAACTGAATGCATTGAGACTAGGTCTGTTTGTTGACACCCCTTTTTTTGTGACCAGGCCAGCAGACTACAGCCAGGCAACTCACCTTAACCCGGTTGATGATTCTCTCTGCACAAGTCATGAAGACTTCAAGAGTCGGAGTGGACTTGAAATTGATTGTACACATTACAGGTTTGTGCTATACTTAAAAACTTTTCCTCTCTCTTGCAAATGCCAGTCTTGTGTTCACCTTTACTCGCCGCTGCGCCTGCCTCCCTTTGTCATGCAACCTGTATTTGCTCGCTTCTAGTCCCGTCCGTCTCAACCGGCCTGCCCATCAATGCTCCCTGCCTCCAATCTTGTTTAGGAAATAAGAACGCCTAGATGCTGTGTGTAGATAGACATAGTATAGGAAATGAGACCAAGAAAAAAGGAACGGCTTGTCTTTTCAAAGACTTAGACTCTGACCACCTATTTCTGTACCAAGACAACATTGTAGCCTCATGTGTGAGAGAAATATCGCATCCGACCAACCGCTGAACCCGCAGCCTGGGGGAGCTCTTTTGATAACTGTATGAAAAATCCTGGTGCAATGTGTACGTGCTTTTTTCTGATGAATACACGGGCCCTTGCCTAGAGGCCCACTTTCCCACTGTTCATTCGAAAGGGAAGCGGCGTTAGTGAACCCGGACCCGGACTTAGTGCCGAGTTCGGAGTCATAGTACTTTCCCCGGAGAGCGTTGTGCCAATCGAGTTCAGACTTGCTGCTGACGACGATTGCATGGTTCCACTTCGGCTGCCCATACCCGGGCCTCCCATTTGAATGAGCGTCTCAGCCCTCTCGAACAGTCCCCCGTTGAACGCGGCTGAAAACGAACTATTCTTGGGTGTCGATGGTACCGTGGCCTGTACGGCTGGACCAAGGGCCGCGCTCTGCGGCGTCATAGGCATCAATACCGGTGTATTGGTGCCATGCGTACTGTAAGGGCTTGATGTATCCTCAACTCCTTCCATACCCGGACCTGGCATTCTCCCTCTCATTCTGCCCCTTCCATGCCCGCCGCTACTAGGCTGCGGCTTCAAGAAGTGAGACCACGGGGAGTGGACCATGAGCTCCCATGCATCCTTCATCGCCTTCTGGATGGGCCGCATCCTGGATTTGGCATCGACTGGCAACTGGATATCGGTTTGAAACTGCATAGTTTTCTTACCCAAGACATACCAGGCGTCGATGTAGTCGTTGCACATCCTCCAGAACCCCGGCTGTCCACGGATCCCCGGCTCTTTCAACTTGATAGTCGATAGCCTCTCCCTCAATATCTCGGTGTGACGGATCGAGTCGTTGCACTTCACAATGAGTGCTTTCCAACAGTGCACTACATGGTCGGACGCTCGTTGCGTCGTGGCATTTCGCAAAGCTACGCTGAACTGCGCACTAAGATTCGGCAAAACCTTGAGGGCAAGATCGGCAGACTTCATCAAAGCCAGGAATATCCTCTCGAAGATTCGATCCTCCTCGTCACTGGGTATCCGCATACCACCCGCACTCATGGGGAAAGGATCCCCAGACCGAGGCGTAACAGCGCTCATAACCTGTCGGTGCATGCCGTTGTTGTACGGCATTAGTGGTACATCCGTCGCGACACGGAGATTGGCGTGAGGATGCATTGGTCCGGGGTTGCGTAGTCTCGCGGTCTGAGGTGGACGGTCGATCGTGGGAGTAACCGAGTTGTCTCGCGAGTGCGGTCGAATGGTCTCGAGTTCTAGCCGATGGGGAACGGGCGGGACGGGCGGGACATTGCGCGAAGGCATTCCGGGCGATGGCTGAGAGCATGTAACACGCAGCTCCATAATGCTATTATAAAGCTGCGTCAACAGAGTGCGAATGTACCTGGGGTCACCGTTATCGAGAAACAGATCAACGTTGTTGGCCAGCAGGGAGCACACATGGCTGTATGCTTGCACCAGCGTAATGCATGCCCTTTGCACGTTCTCGTTCTCTCTCGGTCCTCCGCCGTCTCCTGCTTGGTCGTGCTTTTGAATTTCCAATTCCAATTGCTCCACATGAGCATTGGTATTGTAAAAGACAATCTCCAGGCTCGAACGCTTACTGCTGCCGTCATTTGCAAGGCCCATCAACATCTGGATCATGGGGTGAATCTGAAAAATGGAGTAGAGGATGCCTTTAGCAGCCTCCAGTACCGGATCAATAAACTTGGATTCACGCCTCCTTTCGGGTAAGATCGAGAGTCGTCGGACATAGAT
Source organism: Neurospora intermedia (assembly GCA_037102815.1). NCBI lineage: Eukaryota > Fungi > Ascomycota > Sordariomycetes > Sordariales > Sordariaceae > Neurospora > Neurospora intermedia. The sequence continues at coordinate 3,326,922 of BTPP01000005.1, read as the reverse complement.
GGGGCGTTGCAAGGATATCGAGTCAGCTGGGCTTGATGGTGCTGTGCTCTGACCAGGCACACTGCCGTTACCAGGCTGCATGGCCGACCCATGACTGAGGCCACGATAATGAATGCTGAATCGATCCTTGGCTTCCAACTCGTCAAGAGTACCCAATTCAGAGCCCTTTCTAGAGACAATACCCATACGGCGGGACCTGCTCTCGGATCGCTCGCGGCTCGAATGATGGGCGCCAGTTGTTTCCGAGTTGCTGCGTATTCGCTCGTTGGGGTTACCGATGGTGAGTGGCATGACACCAGGTCTTCGTTGGGCTGAACTCTGCTGGGAAAGACCTCGATAATGCGATCGGCTCGGGATAGGCGGAGGACGGATCAAGTTCGGTGACCTAAGATCTGGAACATCTGTGCCGTTGACCTTGATGGGAAATCGTCCACTAAACACGCGCTTGATGGTCGGTCGCGGTGTCTCGATTCCGTCGGTTTCGTCGTTGGGCGATTCGGCCTGTTCCCTTTCCAATATGCTATTGGCTGTTGCCTTGAGGTACTTCTTGACGTGTGCCGTAACCGTGATTTCGGTCAATTCACTTTCTTTCAAGATACCCTCGTTCTGCACGCTTGGCGGCGGCACCTGGAACACTTGTGGTGGCGGGAAGACCAGGGGATTGCCTTCGAGTTTGATGACGGAGAGCGATGGCATATCGGCCAGACAAAGCGGTAGCTCGGAGACCTCATTTTTCTGTATCGAGAAGACCTTGAGTGATGATAGTTTCACAATATCTGGTGGAAGGACACGAAGCATATTTCGACCTAGATCTAGAATCTCTAGTGATTTGAGGTCGCAGAGCTGTGTAGAATCACGGTCAGCGTCAGACCTTGTGTGGGAAATCATGAATATAGCCTTACCGCGAGCGGAAACTCCTTTATCCTATTCGACCTGACATTGAGGTAACGAAGCGACGTACACTCGGAGAATCGGGCAGGGAAGGTCTGGATGTAGTTGTGTGACAACGCAAGCCTGTTGAGTCGCAGAGGAACAGATTAGCTCATGGGCCAGCCAACAGGTAACTGAGAGATGTCATAGTACCTCTCCAACTCATCCTTGATAATATCAACCACCTCATCTGGTAGCTTCTGTATCCTCTTTCTGCTCAAGTCGATGGTGAGTCCTGGTTTGAGGGTGCTGATACCCTCTGTTGCCTTTGCTTCGTTTTCATGGGCAACTCGCATGGACTCGCGCACAAGGGCGATGACTTGGTTGGAAGATAGCGGCGGCGAGGCCGACAGGGACGAATTCGATGCATCGCGATGGGGCGGGTGCGGCGGATGGTTCCCATGGGGACCAACAGGTGGCATTCGCCGAACCAGGCCTGGATTATCAGGCAGACCGCGCGGGCGATCCATCGGGACGTTTTATATATTATGGTTCGTTCGCGTTCGTATTTGTTGGAGAAGCGGTTCGGGACGGCGCGAGTAATGATATTGTTGACAGAGGTTCCCGCTGCGGAACTGGGACAGGGAGTCGGGGTCGATGACGGGGGAAACTCCTATGTCTTTTGGAAGCAGGATGGAAAATCGACGGGTCGGTCGACGGGTTGGACCGGGGCGAAACAGGCTGGTGGTGCTAGGTGGGATCGAAGCGAAATCTCATGGCATAACTGATCGGCCTCTAGTCGGGGCTTTTAGGGCGGGCGGTGACAGTTCGAGAAGGATCAATTCCAGTGTGGCGCGGCGGTGAAAGGGAAAGGAAGCGAGCGGCCTCTTGGCTACACCATGCGTTCCTTGTTGACTTTGTTGTTGGGTTTGTTGTTGTTGATACGATGAGAAAGCTGGAGCAGGCGAGGAGATGGGCGAGAGAGGTACTCGAGGCAGGCAGTTAGTTCTCTTTGGTGAAGCCGTTGCCCGTGTCTCTCTCTTAGTTCCGAGTCTCGGATCTCGGGGGAGATGGGCGTTATGGTGTAGCTTCAGACTGTTTAAGACCACGCCAACAACACCCTGGAGTCCTGGGATGTAAACTTGACCGGAGCTCCAAAATTTCCCTTTGTTAGTACAGCTAGAGAAAGAGGGTCAGCCGGGTCGGGTAGCAAAACAACACCCACGTCTCCAAGATAGGGGTTAGCGCGTCTTTGGCAAAGGCCAAGCAAGGGGTGGTAGGTACCTCTAACCAGGTGTCTCTCAGTGTTGGGAACTCGGGGGTTGCATCAGCACCAGCACCAGGGCACCAGCAGGGCAGCAGCATCCACGGGGCATCAACGGGCATCCAGTTGAAAGCATGGCACAGGGAAGCGATCATGGAAATCCAGCCAAGGGTCGACAGGGGCAGGGTAGCCTTGCGGGGGGGAGGGCGGAAAAAGAACGAAAGGAAGAACGGAAGAAGCGAGGACGGGAAGGGGGGAATCAATCCACTCCCCTCCGTATGGACAGGTACTGTAGGAACTGGAATATTCCACCCAGGGGAGGCCAGCAAGGGAAGACGAGGTCAGTAGTGGTGTAGCACCTGATGGACCACGACGACACCCACTGAGAGGAAAGAAAGTCCAGTGTCAACAACGAATGCCCGACATGGAATGAAATGGGGGACCTCGAACTGAAATGATCGATGCACACCTGCATGCCGTGGACGTAGTGTATTTACAAAAAGAAAGCCAAAGACCCCGCTTTTTCCCTTCCCGCCCATTCATCCCGTCTTGACACGGGGTTTGGCCAAACTGAGGTGTCTCACCAAAAAGCACAGCAAAGGCACAGTACCTACAGTGTCTTGTGCCTGCATTTCGGGGGTTAACATCCAAGACAGTGGGCCCGTGCAGCACAGCGCTGCAGGTGTGTACCTCTAGAGGTATGTACGAGTAGTGTACTGTCTTTTAGCGCGCCGCACCATGCACACCCTGACTGCAAGGGACAAAGCTCCCCCGGGGCATCAAAAATGATTTGATACTGTGACGCCCCAACCACGTCCGTCGATAGCACAACATCAAAGCGAGGAGACATCGAGATGAACTGCTTCAACCTATAAAGTTCATTGGGTTAGACAATCGGCCGGCCGTGGTAGCCGGTGACCCTTTTTTTTTTTCTCTACTCCAATTGTAACTCCGAACACTACCTAGACAGACAACGTCGAACCAGCACCTACTATGTAGAGAAGAGTTAGGTACCTATTCCGGATGAAACTCTGAAACGAAGCGCCGGTAACAGAATTGATCGAAACCGGAGCCACCCTCATTACCGCCCCATGGCACACTACACACTAACATCCCCGACCATAGTCACTGCAATATGATATCTGTTAGATCTTATTACTTGCCTACTATACCTGCCTTCTATCCACATTCAACCAACCTTCTACTTTTTCTGGTACGTAGTGGACATACATATAACTAGGTTTTGGTCAGCCGAGATCCGATCTCCGGTCGCATCTGGAAACTTGATGTTTAACAGAACAAAACATCCGAAGCCATCGCTTGCTGCCTTGGCAAGTCGTATTTTACCATGGACTTTCCACAGTGGTGTATGTTTTATGCTTCCTCCGAGAGCATTACACGAACAACTGAACTCAATGAATGATACTTTTCCGAGCACGCCATCGTGACACCCGCCGGGACTGTGCGCACTTGTGAGAGCAAACTTCAGTTGTCAGTCAGTTGAGGAACCTTTTTGAACAAACAAACGGCGGAGAATTCAATTGGGATATTTTTGGCAACTCACAAGTTTGATAGCCAGCTAGGTACATACACATCCAAGAACTAGAATAAGTGATCGACAACAGACCCATCTAGCTATCTGTCAACAGAGAGGAAGATCAACTGAACATCAAACATTTCCTACCGCCTGGCCAACCTGCCTCGGCCTGCACATCCGGATGTTTAGCTCCGCCCGTGTAGCCGTGCAAGACCACCACTTGCAGGCACCACTTGAGGCTGAAGTCTGAATACATAGTGTTGATTGACTTAAGTTGCTTTTCAGCCTCAAGTGTTACATGGCCTTCGTATAAACTGAACTTTCCGCTTCTTTCAGTTGTGTTGGTAGCGTCCAAAGTCAGCCCCGAAGCCTCTGTGTTCCAGTGCCAGCCAAAGTGGCTTGCTCGAGGGGATTGATGTTTACACGCCACGATACACGTTAAACGAAACATCATACGGAAAACACCGATTGCATTTAAAATCACCTCGACTGGAGAGAGACATGCCGATTGGGAAGGGAAAGGCGGTCATGAATGTCAAGGAAAGAGAACCATATATTTTGATACATCAATTCTGCTTCGCTATGGACAGACTGTTGCGGCTTACCTACACCCGACCAAGCCTGTAAATATGTAACAGCGGCGGTAGCCATCATCCTCACCATCACCATCATCACCATCACCATCAACAATGGGGTAACAAGAGGAAGTGGCAGCAAAAGTAAAAGTGTACTACTCCTAACACAGCACACAAAAACGCCATCTAATGCCTCCATCCACACCAACTACCTTTACCCATCCTCCCATCCAATCTTCTTTCTTCCTCGTCCTCATCAAGTTCTTGGAAAAAGAAAATGATGCGCTTTGAAAAACCCAACATAAAAACATAAAAAGAATAATATAAAAAACCTAAAATACAATTCGTAAAGAAAGTGCCTGATTTGATACCCTGACCCCGCTACCCATTAGAATGGTGTTGTTGTGTGATGTGAGATTCATGCTTTTTGTGGTTTGCCCAACTCCCCGACAACGAGGAAAAAAATCAGGCTTTTGTTTGTTCATGATTGATTTTATAAGAACAATTGTGTCCTGTTCCGCACCTTTACTTACACCCACTCACCCCCACTCACTCAACTCCCTTCCCTGCTCCTCACGCGGGCACAGGCGGCGGCGGGGCCGGTCCCGGGCCACTGTCACCCGGGGGCGGCACGTCGCCAGGTAGGGGTGGTAGGGGGAGGCCCGGCTCCAAGGTGTCGCTGGGCTTGGGGATAGCCATGGGCCCTGGCGGCACCGAGATGCGATCCTTCAACTTTTCTCCCCGAATCACCCTCTCAACCTCCTTCTTGTCCAGCGTCTCGTACTCGACAAGCGCCTTGGCCAAGTAGTCGAGTTCGTTCCTCTTGGAGGTGAGCAGGTTACGCGCACGCTCGTACGATTCGTCCAGAACTCTCTTCACCTCGGACTCAACCATCGCCCTGGTCTCGGAGCTGAGCTGGTTGTACTTGCGGAGGTACTCAACGGGGCCGAGCTTCTCAGACATGCCGAGCTGAGCAACCATCTGCCACGCGGTTCTAGTGGCCATGTCAAGATCCTGAATGCCATGTTAGTGAACTCGTCAAATCAAGTGGTACAAGGGGAGGGGAGAACGTACAGCGCTAACACCGCTAGTCACAAGCTCGTTACCATAGACAATCTCTTCAGCAACCTTGCCGCCCATGGCACGGTCAATCATACCCAAGTAATCCCTGACAGTAAACGAGTGCTTGTCCATCTCAGGGAGGTAGGCAGTGTGGCCAAGAGTCTGGCCACGTGGAAGAATGGTGACCTTGTAAAGCGAGCTTGCGCTGTCCTTGGCGTAATATCCGACGAGGGCGTGACCAGCCTCATGATAGGCAGTCATCTCCTTTTCCTTGGCTGTGATAACCATACTACGCTTCTCAGCACCCATGATGACCTTGTCCTTTGCCCATTCGAAATCCTTTTGAGTAACAGCCTGAGCCTTCAACTTGCTGGCGTGAATAGCAGCCTGGTTGACAATGTTCTCCAGCTCGGCACCAGAAAGACCAGAAGTTCTGGAAGCAATAGCCTCCAGGTTGACATCGGCAGCAGCCTTGATGCGCTTGGCGTGGTGCTGGAGAATGGCCATGCGGCCGCGAACATCGGGAAGAGAGACAACAACATTGCGATCGAAACGGCCGGGGCGGGTAAGCGCCTTGTCAAGGGACTCGGGGAAGTTGGTGGCGCCGATGATGATCACGCCACTGTTTTGCTCGAAACCGTCCAACTCGGTAAGAAGCTGGTTGAGAGTCTGACGTACGTAAGTAGCGTCCCTGGAGTTACGCCGGCCACCGATAGCATCAAGTTCGTCAATGAAAACAATTGAGGGAGCCTTGGCCTTGGCGGCGGCAAAGAGATCACGAACACGCTTTGCGCCAACGCCAACGTAGACCTCTTCGAACTCGGAACCTGACATGTTGAAGAAGGGAACGCCAGCTTCGCCAGCGACAGCACGAGCCAGAAGAGTTTTACCAGTACCGGGGGGTCCAACGAGCAACACGCCCTTGGGGAGCTTGCCGCCAAGAGTCGAGTACTTTTCAGGGTTGCGCAAAAAGTCAATAAGTTCCTGAAGCTCTTCCTTGGCCTCATCACAGCCGTGGACATCAGCGAAGCGAGCTTTCTGGTTCTCAGGCTTGACCTCGCTGGCCTCAAGCTTGCCACCGGGGCGTTTGATGCTGCTCAAGCCCTCGAAAACCATGGTGATGACAACCATGCTGAGATACGTGAAGAGAGTGAACCACATGAGAAACTTGACCCATCTGAGAGCGGAGCTTCCGAAACTTTCGTCAACTACGATATGCAGAGGACCAGTCTTGGCACCAGCAGCGATCGGCTTGACCATGGCCATGTTTCCACCAGTATGCTGAGCAGCAGCGGCAGTACCAGCGGCATGGATCTGGCTAGCGGTGAAACCGGAGGGGTGATAGCCGTTGTTATCGACGGTGTTGTTCGCAGGCGTGTAGGGTTGACCGGTAGACATGGCAAGGGCTTGCTGGTAGATCTGGTCTACCTGCTCGTTCGTGGCGAAGCGTCCAGACTGATACCTTTCGATAATGATAGCAGGCATGTTCGCCTTGAGGAGAGCCTGGTAGAAAGCGTACTGAGCACCGGCGCTGGTGGGGAACTGGTTGGCAGCGGCCTCGCGAGCAGCCAGGAGGTTGTGCGAGAGACCACCGTTTCCAAAGTTGCGGACCTGGAGAGTGAAACCGAGAGGAGAGTGTACTGGCGAGCGGAAGAAAGACGGGATGCGACCGGGCTGGTGGGTGCTCATGGACCGAAGGGTGTTGACAGTGCCCAGGGGCCTCGACATGAGCGCCGAGAACGAGCGCCGGAAGAGGGGGTTCGCCATGGCGAGCTGACGGGAAGACATGCTTGAGATTTCCGAAAAGATGTTTGTAGGCGAAGCATTTGCTAGACCCTGAGAGACAACGGGCTGGGGTAGAGGCGCCGTTCTCAGGAAGGCGGGCAGCGCCGAGGAGCTGGAAGCTTCGCGCGCGGGGGGGCTAGCAAGGGTGTGGGAGGCGTTCGAAGATGCTGTCGAGCCGTGAGAGTTGTGGAAATGCCGTTGTTGCGCCTTGAGAGATGTCGGTAACCCGAAGGGAACGGTCAGGGTTGTCGCGATAGATGGCCACAACTCGGTGGTTGCCGCCGCGATGGTCTGGCAGGCGCGTGGAGGGGTCAGCTTCTATCATGGAAGAGGACGGCAAGGTAGCTAAAAGACGGATTGCGCAAGACTTACCGGCAGCCCACTTGCGTGGAAAGCCATGGTGAATTGTTTACACCCACTCTCTCTCTGTTTGCGACAGACGGGGACGGATGCGAAGGAGCGGATATCTCACAATAACCAAACCTAAAGTGTTGGTGGTGGTGGTGGAAGTGACAGTACAGTAGATAGGTCAGTGCCAGTCACTCAGTGGCAGACTGCAGCAGATGCAACTGAGTGGACGCGGCGGCGGCGGCGGAGAACGAAACCGTTGGGTGAGCAAGTTGATTAGCTGATCAAGGGCCACAGTGCCGCCCTTAAATGCTGATGCCCGCCGTGGCAGGTGGCAACCGCTTATTCTGTAACGCAGAGTCAGTCGCTGTCAGTGTTCTCGCCACTTTGGACATCTGGCCTCCCGCACTGCTACACTAAAAGCTCGGTGCGCATATTGCCCCACAATGTTACGTAGTTCTTAGTTACCTAGGGAGCAATTATGCACTGACAGGTGCGCCGACAGCGGAGTTTCAACACGTGACCTGGCGTTTTACACGAGGAACTTGAAGAGTCTCGTCGCGTCACGAAACTCGGTCTGTTCTGTTTGTTCACTTTGTGATTCGAGAGGCTCATGGACTGACTTTATGAGAAAGATTTCATACACATGTTAGGTTGCGCTTTGAAACATAGCCTACCAAGACTACAAATACAACCATTACTTCAGATCCAAGCTCATTTCTCATCATATCACCACACCCATCATTGATTCTGAAAAAGAACAAGTAAACAAATCACCTCTTGAAGTGTGTGGAAGTCAAGATGAATCGCTCTATAGAACAGGCGCTCTTATCACTCTTACCAACTCACAACACGACTCTCCCACAACCACTCGTCGATCTCGCCAGCTCACTCCTCGCCCAATCCCGCCATCGTGCAAGCACACTCAAAGCCGAAGAGGAGATTGCACGCACTTATGCCTGCGCCCACCTGGCATGTGACAGGTACGATACTGCATCTCCTCATCTCGACTCATCACTTCACATCTCATCTCATCTCAGCCCTACTTCACCTTCTGTCCGTGACTATACAAAACCAACACTAACACATTCTCACAGACTCAAAATAACCCTGAATCTCCCCCCTATCGACCCCCGCCCTCCCATTCCACCACGCATCTACAAACGCCTTTACTCCCACCTCTCTAATATCCTTCCCTCCACCTCTTCGACCCCCGGCCGCGGCGCTGGAACCCCCAGAAAATCAGAGCAATCGACCACCGCCACCCCACGCAGCCAACGGACAATCAAAACTCCTACCTCTCGACTTCGCGACCAGCAAAATCGCGCTGATGACCTCACTGCCTCCCCCTCAGCAGGACGAAGCGCGAGGAGTAATCGATCAGCTGCTACTGGAAGGACAGCGACGCCCGGCACTGCTGCTGGGCCAGGAAAAGAAGAAAAACCCCTTCATCAATTCCGCGGCACACTCTTTCCCCGTAAGGATGGTGTGTCTGCGGGTGATGGTGGAGGATTACCAGGATGGATGAAACCCACCCTCCGCTTTCTGCTCAAAGAACTCGGTCCGTCACACATCGGGCCAGTGGTCATGTCAGGCCTTGAATCCATTGTTGCCCCGCGTGGCCAGCGGACGGAGGACGAGTGGGTTAATGCGAACTTGGTATCACTGTTGGGCGCGCTATACCTGTTAGTCTGGCGCGGAGTTACTTGGCCTGGATCGGATGTTGACGAGGGCGAGTACGTGGCGATGAGAAAGAAAGTCGCGGCGGCGCTGAAGAAGGCGAGGGAGAACGTGAAGGTGGCGGTTAAGCTTGGAACTGGTAGGGAGGAGGAGGAGGAACAGGATGAGGAGAAGGTGTGGGAGGGTTGGGTGGATGATGGCGTGAGGGTGAAGGATTTGAATGCGGCTACATTGCATGTTGGGAGGGAGGGGTGGTTGGAGATGGATTGGGCTGCCGGCGTGGAGGATTTGGCGAGGACGGTGTTGGAAAAGGAAGATTATGACGATGCGGCGGAGGATGGAAGGGTTTCAGATAAGGTCGACCTATTCCGGGTTGGGCAGGGGGATAGCATGTTCCAGGATCGGTATGATTACTTGGGCGAACGCAAGCAGAAGGAGTATGCGATTTGGAAGCAGGGAATTTTGAGGAAGATCAAGGCGCTGGAGAATCCTTCTGCTAGCACCACCGCAACGCCTCGGAAGAGGAAAGTGCCGGAGGCCAATATGGATATTGACGAGAACGAGTGAGAGGGTCGCTCGTTGCTCAAAGGGATTGAACCAGGTTCGTAACCAGAATCTTCTTTAACTATTTCCTCTACATCACTACATGCTTTACGCACCATGCTCCTTCAAGCTCTTAACCGTGTCAACCACCATCTGCTCCACACTAATGAAATCAATCTTCAGCAACTCATTCGTCGCCTTGTTATCGACCTTGAACCGCTGATCATCCGGCGGCAGCTCGCCGCTCTTGAGCGCCTCTCCCTCCGGCAACTTATCCCCATACTCGGGGAAATTCTTGCGCACTTTCTCCGCAATCTCGCTGTTGCTGAACGTGCCAGCAGTGGTGAACAATCTCTTGCCACCCGCCTCCGGCACCTCCAACCCTGCACGGATATGCGCCCTAGCAACATCGCGCACATCGATCCAGATGGTGGCGGCACCGGTGGACGGCACGCCCTCCTTCCACTTGCCCTGCAGCAAATCAACAATGCGCTCGTTGCTGGTGTTGATGCTGCTCAGGCTGGCGAGGTGGTGGACGACAGGACCAAACACCATGGGCGGGTTGATGGTGGCCAGGTCGAACTTGACATTGTTAGCCGGGTCGCGCACAAAGTCCCAAGCGGCCTTCTCGGCGAGCGTTTTGGAGGCCCGGTAGGCGGTCGCGGGGTTACGGTGGATGTCGTCGATGGTGACGGGGTTCCACGAGGCTTCGCTGAAGGTGTGGTTCGGGTCCGTGATCTTGTTCTCGTCCAAGATGGCGGCGAAGGACGAGGTGATGACGACGCGGCGGACAGTGGGCGCGGAGCGGGCGATGGCTTTGAGGATGCCGGTTGTGCCGTTGACGGCGGGGTCGATGAGCTCGGTCTTGGGGTCCTCTTTGGGGGTTGTTAGGATATTCACAAGCAGCTTGTGAAGCAGGATATGAGGTCACTTACTGAACTTGAAGTGGAAAGGCGAAGCAGTGTGCAAGACAACCTCAAGACCGGGCTCCTTCACAACCTCATCGAAAGCATCGAGCTTGGCGATATCGGGAACAATGACGACCTTGAGCTCGCCGCTGCTGGCCTTATCGGGGTAGGCCTCGCGGATGTTTTGCGCCTTGTCTTCAGACCGGACGGTGGTAACCACGGTGTGGCCCTTGGCGAGAAGCTGCTCGAGGATGTGAGCTGTCCATTGAAGTCGTTAGCATCCATCCATTGCTCTGTTTTATCTCCTCATCTATATGTCCGTCCGTAGTGTGTTCCCTGCCTGTCCTTGCGGCCGTCCGGCGCACGGTCGATGGTGTACACACAGTTTCACCAGTTGGAGTCATGATAAAAGTATCATTGTTTGCACATACCAGCAATGAAGCCCGAACCACCTGCAGAAAGACATCATGAACAGTCAGTGATCCGTACATTCACAATTTAAACGAGAATCATCTTGCATGTGAAGAGAAAAGAGGAGACTCACCAGTCAACAGAACCTTGGTCATTTTGTTTGGATTGTATATAACACGCAGAAAACAGACACAAGATGGATGGGTATCAAGATGCGTGATGGAAGTTCTTAAAATCAATGTATGTAGTGTATGTGTGTATGGCAAGAAGAAAAGACAATGGCACAATATCGATGATCCCTCTTCTACTCTACTACTTGGTAGTACGGGGGCATTCATCCCTCTTTTATACAATTCATTACAAACCCGCGCGCCGCCGGGCTCCCCGCAATCCCGCCATCCCGCACTCCGATCCCGTGTCCAGTCTTTCCCTACTTTGTTCCAATTCCCGACCGGCGGCAACCCACCCCCACATATCATCATCCCCCAATTTTTTATCCCCATCCTAGACTTTAACCCCGACACGTCGTCCCATACATAGATCTTTCATCCCATTTCGATTCCAGTTTCATCATCACCCTCGCGATTTCGATACTTTCCTCCTCGGATTTGTACATAGTACATAATGTGAACTGTAACACGGAGGAGCCCCGCCCTTCCCAAGCTACTGCGTACTTACCTACCAAGCAATTGCTAAGCTCGCCCCGTGGCTCGCCTAAGCACTGTGGGTGGGGTCATGAGCGTGGGGCTTCAAAACGTCATTGATGCACAGGGTGCGCTCGCTACTTTTTGCCCCGAGGTTACACAGTATTTCTGTATGTACATACTACACTACGGCAGACGATAGAACAGGTGATGAGAAATTGATAAGAGTTATCTGCTAACTCCGAAACTGAACTGTGTTTAACGCCGTTTCTTTTGCAACACCTAGACTGATGCGTGACTTGATTGGAATCATATCAGAATCGAGTTTTCATTGAGTGGCCGAATGTTGATTTGGGATGACAGTCTATACATTTGTCGGTGATAAATTATGGTGAGGTGGATCGGCCTGTTGAACGAAAGTGTTGCTTACAAATTGGTCACCTCATATCAACGACGGGAGACTCTTTTTTTTTTCTCGTGGTCAATGTACGCCCATGTCATTTGCATCGAAGGCCATTCTTGTAGTGTATGATGTCTCGCCTATGAAAAAAAGTTGATGAGACCTCTGATCGAACAGGGACAGTCCAATACCATCCGTTGTAGTTAGGAATGAAAGGCTGTCACAAAACCGTAGTGGGAATTATAATATTATGAAAGCACATGAGCTAGAGTACTCCCCTTGGGGATGTTTTCATACAGGAACTGCCTAACGTCATGTTCAAAGGTATTAAAACACGTTTGTCACTCTGTAAGAGTACACCCACCGTTGTGCAGACCAACTGGGCCTCAACAGATCTGTCAGGGACAAGTCAAGATCCATAGCGATTTTCTTTACGCTTCTTATATCCATCATATCTCTCATTTACGCTGATGCTTCAAGTTATACCTACCAAACCAAAAATGTATGTCTATGTAGGCATGTAACCACAACATCCACCCCGACCTCTTACTCGGTAGTGTCCATAGCATCTCCGCCTGTCGCCGTCTCCGCTCCGGCAATATCACCAACAGCAGGCGTCACTTCCTCGACCTTGCCGCGAATCTCTGCCCTCCTGTCCTCCATCCACTTCTCAATCTTAGCCTTCAGTTCCGTATCCGGAATGACATCATCAATAGTCATGGGCTGTCTCGTGAACGGGTCCTTCGGGTCACTGAGCAAGTGCTGCACGATAGTCGACCGGTCGACGACGTGCTTGCTGGGTAGAATCACCGGGTCCTTCATCAAGTCGCCCATGATGGGGTCTTCGAACTCGGGCGGTGCGTCGCCAAAGTCGAGATCAGCCTGGTCGACGATGGCCTTGGCCTCTTCGAAGCACTTACACAACACCTCCCACGCGTGTATCTCCGCAGGATTCTTGAGTGCCTTTGAGCGAAGAATGTTGGTAGCAGACGCCATGGTCTCAGGCTTGTAGGATCTGCCGTCTGCAGCAACGGCCTCGACAAAGGCAGGTGAGGAACCCAAGTTCAGGTAGATGTCCACGAGCTGCGGTAGCAGAATCTTGGGGTTGAAGCCATACTTGTCGGGGTTCTCAACCTTCAACGTCCGGCTCTTAGGACCGGTGAGGAGGTCAAGGTTGAAATCGAGCATACCGGCCAGGCGGTGAACGACTTCTGGCATGGTGAAGGACTCAGCCAGGGTTTGGGTGAAGAGCTTCATCATACCGACTGTCTCGTTCGCAAGCTGCATGTAGGAACTGGCCTTGTTTTCCGCGTCGTGTAAATCGCTCTCCATCTTTTCGCGATCCTCTTGCGAAAGACTGGGGTCCTTTAGCTTTTGCTGGAAGTCATGGATCTTGGGGAAGTTGCTCAATGCTTCATCCAGAACGTAGGTTGCATCGTTCATGAGAAGATTGACAAAACGAACGAAGAAGTCGCGGTCCACCCTAGGTCGAGTTAGTCGGATTCAGCAAAGATCATAGGATAAAACATATACTGACCTGCTGGACTCTGTCAACTGCTTCTTGTAATGGTCATTGGTCCAGACGCACTTGATAACCTGGAAGATCTCAAAACGTATGTTGAACTTTTCGTAGAACGCGGAACTGGTACCATTCGACTCGCACTCAATATAGTACTTCATCACAGCATGTAGCAGGTAGTCATTCGCGAACTTGGTGCCGGTAAGGATGTCGCCAAGAATGCCCTTTTTTAGATGGTATGCCGGCCAGGTGCCCTGATATAGGAGGGTAACCAACGACGATTTCAAGTACGGGTTCTTGATGTACTCGGATGACTCCAAAAACGTTATGCATAGAGCAACGACCTCGTCACCAATGGCCGAGACCATAACCTCTGGCCTATGGCGGAAGGTGAACTTTAAGTTATCAACAATTACCTGCAGGACATACTCGGGAAGACACCTGAAAGCTTCTGGCTGAATTTCAGGCAGCGGAAGGCTGATTTTCTTCCATGGGACGTAGTCGGACTGACTGGCTACTCGCAGTAGCCAGACAATCGTGTACTTCATGAACTGTAGTGACCGCGTTTGCAGCGTCTTGTCGGTCATGATGCCTTCGATGGCGAATTTGGCCGACATGGCGCTCTCCAGCATCTTGATCAGTCTCCTTTGCGCCGCGTCTAGCATAGGTACTCGTTGCGGATGATTGGCGACCAGGTTGGGACGGTCGGCCTCCATAAGTGACAAGTTCTTTTGGAAATGCTTGATTTGCTTGTCAAGTTCCTTTAGCTTGTTTTGGGTGGCTTCGGTGCCATACTGATGTGCCGCCAAAGCGAGGAAGAAGACCTCTGTTATAAAGTTGTTCTCCCCTTCGAGTTGTGTAGAGTAAAAAGCGTCCGAGTGCTCTTGGTCAGCGTTGAGCTTGGTCTCTTCCTTGATGTCCAATCTAGGCTTCCGCCTGAAGTAGTCGACCTGAATACGGTCAATCTTGGTAAAGGAGTTATCCATGAAAGGCTTGCATAGATTGTCGAGGACGACAGTGACATTGACCATGAAGCCGTCTGACGAAACGGTCTTGGGGTCGACATAAGTGGCTGTGCGCTTATGGTTGACATTCATGATGTAGGCGAACCAGTCCAGGAGCTTGTTTCTCGAGCTAGTGCTTGCTCGTATGAAGGCATTAGCTATCGTCGTCAAGTGATCCTGATGGGCAGCCAACGTCATTTGTAATGATTGTTGGGTTGTGCCAATTCGGCCCTTGTCAAGGGTCCTCGGTGCGGCAAAGTCGTAACTGGCCGCCTCTGGGTGTAAGGGTGACAAGCGGAAGAATGGACCGAGCAGCGTGAACCGTTCAATGTTGGGGGCTGATTGCGCCATGAGGAAAGTAGGGTGTTCTGCCAAAGCGTTCACGAGAGCCGGATATCTCGAGTATGTGAAGAGGGCCTGCGAGGTTCCAGCGTCAACACTCAGCACAATTCGTTCAAGTCGCTTGTAGAACTCACCTGGACGTGTGGCTGATAATCCTCGTTCATGTTTTTGGTAGACAGCGCTGTGCTGATTTCCACCATGGCTTTGGTGAAGAGAGGTACAATGCTATCGTCGTCCTCGATCCGTGTCATGGCCTCGTTGTAAAACTCGATGTCGAGGCCTTCTTCCTTCGCAACACCTTCCAGAATGTAAGGGACAATGGTATCGTGCTTTGGGTTTGGTTCTCGACTTTTTCAAATTTGGATCATGTCAGCTAGAGCAAACTGTGAAGAGGACACGGGAGATAAATACCCAAACATCTCGGGCATGGTAACGGCGAAGATGCAGTTCGAGAAGCACAAGCGCTTGGCCTCCTTGAGGGCTTCTTCCTTCTCAGGAGTCGACGCCCTCAATATCCTGTATCTGGTGACCCGCTTCCAGCATGCCAGGAAGTATTCGAACAGGGGCTTGTGCGGCGGATAGACGCTTCCGGCCTCCATAACGGCCTCTTGAAATCGGTCGATCGACAGCAAGGGCTCCTGATCCTCGCCCCGAATTTCCTGGCTGAGTCCCGGCAGAAAGGTCAAGTTATGGCCACTGCTGTCGAAGGTCTGGTTCGGATCGAGAGACACGCGAAGGATGCTGGTGAGTAGCTTGTCGGTCCATTCTTCGAGCGTCTGTTCCCTGTACTGCTTTCGCGGTGCTGGTGGGCATGGAATATCATCAATATTTGAAAGGGATCTTTCTCTCTTTCGGGAAGCGGAACTACCTGGTGGTGGCTCTGGCACATCTCGTGAGGCCGGCTTGATTATCGGCCTTGGCTGAACTCGCGGTGCCTTGTCTTCGATCTTTGACGAACTCGCCGCCGCCGCCGCCGCCGCAGCAGCAGCAGCAACGGGAGGGGTTTCTGTGCCAGGCTGGGGCGTGGAAGAGGACGCAGCTGGCGACGTGGTAGAAGCAGTACTGGGGCCTCCGAGCTTAGCCAGTCGTCGGGCACGGATCTGCTCCATCGTCTCTTTATCAGGCGCATCCGGCGTGGCCGCCGGCTGTTGCTGATTCGGATCCATCTTGTCGTCGTCGTCGTTGGGCGAAGAGGAAAGGGATTAAGGATGTACGGATGTTGTGATTATCGTGACGGAGAGAGCCTGGCGGACGAAGGGCTCAAGCTGGCGGTGACGACGTAAAGCTGGATAACGTTGGGAGGTTGAGGCGAAGGATGAGGAGAAGGAGGATGGAGGTGACTGCCCGAAGCTGGAGGCTGTCTTCGGCTGCGGGTGCTCGAAGTTAGTACTTCGCTCTTGAGCTAACTGCGGTAGTATGTGATAGTGTGGGTGCCGAAGTTAGGTAGTAATAAGGAATGACTCTAGCAGACTCTAGCGGAAAGCCCTCGGATAGTGATCAGGAGGAAGTAGCAATTCCCATGCACCTTTTGCGCTGACAAGATTACGTTGACATCTGTGAACGTGACGTGGAGCCTGCCTGCCCCGAACAAGCCTACTGCATGGAGCTCCTGCAGTTCACAGATTGGCGGGGTATTTCGGGACGTTACTTACATTTAGTGCTTTTGGCGGGACATGATTCACTGCACTGTAGGCAATACTGGTTCGATTGTTAGCTCCCGGGGGTCTTTGGATCAACTTCCCTAGGTATAACTAGACCAGGTGTTTTCAGACTGGGAATATTCTTTTCTCCAAAATGAAAGAGATCGAATTGGATCTTGTTCATGCCGTTCATTCAGTCCTTGTACGGTTTGGGACAATTTGGAAGACGGGAGATCTCATCCAGTGTATCAGGAGTACCTCTAGGTACTTCTTTGTAACCTCACAACCTACTGAAGCAGAAACGGGCTGAATCACATGAAATGATTACTAATTCTTCATTGGTGCTTCTCGTTACTATAACGTTGGATGTGAAGGTGACCTTCTTTCGCTGTAAATGCAGAATGCAGCTGTCATTGCTCAACGAATCTACATGAATAAGAAAATTACGGGGAGCCAACAAAGTCAAAGCATTCCAGACAATTTCCAAATTGTCTTGTCCAAAATCCCTATGGTAATCAGACCTAGACCATGAAGCCATTCTTTCCGTTGCTATGAGCTCTTTCAAGCGTGCCAAATCCCTACAAGAAGATTTGAGTCGTTTCCTATATTCTTTGGTCTATACCTGTAGGCCATGTAAGTTTTAGACTAAGGCCCGACGACGTTGCAATAAGACAACCTCCTAGTGCTTTCCCGATCCATCCCAAACGCCAACATTCAAAACATATGCATACCCGTTCTTGTCCTTCAGACCATTATGATATGTTTCCAAAACCAACAGACACCGTTACTTCCGTTCGGGACGGCTCATACACTGAGGCACAGCAGCAGAAACATATGACCCCTGTGTCTGCCCCAGGAAGGTGAACCCAAACATCCATCAAAGTCGAGGTGGATTCTCACCCCTCCCCACGCTACTCCTCCTCAACGGCGGGATATCACTGGTATTGAGATACCTCCCTCGCGCACTCTCTCCATCACCGTTCCTGCTACCCTGCTGTGTCTGTGTTACCGTCCTTGACGAGCTGGAAGCGCCAGCCGCCGCCGTATTCGTCCTGCCTCTCCCCTCCTCGTTATTACCACCAGTACCGCCACTCCCACCACCACTGCCACCACCACCAGCAGAAATATTGGATCTCGTAGTCCCGGGCGTTGACCCAGAGCCATTTTGCTGTCCACGACTTTGCCTTTGCATGCTCATCAACCACGTAGTATGCATTCCTAATACTCCTACTTTACTCCCAAGCTCGGCGATTTGCTCGTTCATCCTCATCGTATCATTGACCAGCCTCATTGTGTGCCTCCCGTCAAGCTCCACCATCATCTTGCGCAAGTCCTCAATCTTGGCCTCCATGGCCTCAAACTGGGAAAGCATGTAATCCTCTGGTGACTCCCACGGCCCGTCGCCACTGTTGTGTGCCCACGGGGCCGGGGGTGCATCCGCCGCCATTGCTGCCGCCGCCGCTTGTGGGCTACTGTAGTTGCTGTCATTATGGTGGTTGTTTTCTTGGTCGAAAGTTTCAAATAGATCATCCAGCGTGATGTTGTGATTGGCCTCATCGATGTCTGCGTAGCCTGACGTGGCCGACTGCATACGGTTCAGGTTGTTGAGGGCATCGGCGGTTAAGCCTGACGATGGTGGTGCTGCTCTGGTGAATGCAGACGACTCCCGTACCCCACTGCTGCCAGCACCACCACCACCACCATATCTTTCCAGATGCCGCGTTCGTCCGTCTAGAGCGTCTAGTCGTCCCTTCAACTCATTGATAATCTTGTGGTCTTCCTCCCGTGCCTGCATGAGATTCGCAATCGCCTCATAGATGCACCCGTTCTTTAGATGCTCCTCGATATCTTTCCTCCGCGCAACCTGTTTGCACCCAGCGATCTGAAATTTGCAGTGTGTTTCGACCTCGCGGCAGTCGGTCGCAATGTGCTTGGCCAGACGGTGGCGAACGAGGACAGCGTCGCAGTGCGGGCACTCGGCTTCTTGTCCCGTACACTCTTGGTCGTAGTGCCTCTCGAGGTCATTGAAAGTAATAGCCATCTCGCAGTAGGGACAGGGGGTAACGTAATGGAGACACCCGTTCTCGGGGCGCGCGTCTTTCCGGCAGATCATCTCGTCGCAATGATGGTCGGGGCAGCGAACAGGGGTTTGTTCGCAATAACGTTCGACGTGTGCGTATAGAAGCTCCCGCGAGCAAACATGATCGCAGCCGCTATTTGGGCACTTGACTTTGAGACGGTCGAGCTGGTCGAGTATTACGCGGGTTCGGGTCTGGCTAATGTCTCGGTTGATGTCGAGGGGTCGGCGATCAATGGGGCATACATGCTGGGTCTCGAGAGCGCGATCGAGGCACGAGGCGCAAAAGGTGTGACCGCACGTCTTGGTCGTCATGGGCATGAAGAAGGGCGTGTGGCAGATGGGACATAACAAAGCCTCGTCGATCTGCTGGGCATAGTCGAGTGCCTGGTAGTCAATTCCATATTCAGACTGGTCGTGCGTATGACCCCGTGAAGGGACTTGATACCGGCCGTAATCGGCAACTGAGCTACGTCTGGAGCCGTCCGGGGACGAGGCAGGAGAATCGTAGATAGTAGAGGGGACCCCGGAGCCGAGAATCCGGCGTGCGTCAGCTCGCGAGGAGATGGTAGGGGCTGCTACTCCTTCTTCGGGTGTATTCGGTGGCGGCATTTCGAATGACATTGGCAGATTGGGGTTTCTTGATTATGGTGATGAGGGGCTGCTGATATTGTTGTCATCCATTCGCCCGAGGCCTGCTATGCTATTCCAATTGGTAGTTTGCTGATTGTGGAAGATCGGAGAAGAGATGAGTATCACGACGCGAACTGTTCGAGGAAGTTGAAAGCAATTGGGAAATGAAGGTATATATAGACTGTGTTTAACGGCTGGAGATGTGGTGGAGTGGGCAGGTGTCTTCGTTCGAGGCGGTCACCACTTTCCAAGAATCATGTTGATGCGGAGATGGAGAGAGGGGCTCAGCGGATCTGGAGAAAAGGAACAGACACAGGTTTGATTGTGACTAGTCTCGGTGACTATCCATGGTTCAGATCAGCCGCTACAAGTGACCACCGGGTTGTCTTACACGGCGACACAGAGTGCGGTAATCTCGGAGGTGCGGCGGTGGTTGATGATGGCGAGAGGATGAAGTCGAAAGCCGAAGACGGCGGAGGGGGCGAGCGATGCAACTGACGGGAAGGAACAGCCCCAGGCGATAACCGATAAGGCGCTAGGTACTTTAGGGGACCTGACTGTTTGGATGCTGGGGCCACACGTCAGCCGAGGTCAGATGCGTTTATCAGGGGATGTTAAGCCAGGTACCCGAAGCTCAACAAAGAGACTGTCGTGCGGAAGCCGTCACGCAGGGTATGACCCGCTGCTTTGTCATTATTTATGGGTTGTAGATCATTTGCATTGAAAAGGATGTAGAATGGTTGTCTTATTTGACAGAATTGCCGGGAAACGCTTCCCCATATCTGGTACATGATATGTACCGCCATATCTTATAAGGTTCTAGGAGAGATAATGCTATCATCGTGCCCCTGCGCTAGCGGTACCCTCCAGGGGATGGGAACCTTGATAGCCAATACCACCCCGCAGTCCCATCTCAACTATAACCTTAGCTCGACTTCAACATTGAATTGTTAGTGTATGTATTCTATAGCTACGAACATGACGGCTATCCACTAGCTGCTGGTTACAATAAGGATAAGGGTGGGCAATAACAACATTTAAGGATGATGAAGACTGGGAGTTATCCCGAGGCCATCGCCATATCCAAGGGCTTCGAACGCAATGCTGAAGGCATCAAAAACACTGAGATCATTCGAACCAAGTAACCTGGAGAAGAGAGATCGTTTTTTTGCCTTAACATCATCACTACATCCTATTTTGTATCCTTTTAAGTCTCCAACCTGTTCTGATAAAGTCCACCCGGCTCGCAATCCACGTCCTCAGATGGTAGCGCCAACAGCGTGCTGATCCAAAACAAGACTAGCACCCTCCTCCGCAGTGTTCGGAGTCGCCAGCGTGACCGTGACATCGGGATCCTGAGCATACACCCTCAGCCCAACGACGCAGACGGCGTTCCAAGGAATCTTGTCCTCCTCATATTCGATCTTGGGCTCCTCCTCTTCTTCTCCTTCTTCCTCATCTTCAGACAGGTCTTCCTCGACCTCTTCAGTGGCAGCCGCCGTCGGCTTCGGCTCCTCAACTACCTTTTCTTTTTCCTCCTGTTTCTTCTCGTCCCCTGTGACCTTCTCCTCAATCTTCTTCTCTTCTGCAGCAGCAGTATCTTCCTTCTTTTCACCGTCCTTCTTTTCAGTATTTTTTCCTTCACCAGCCGCAGCGTCTCCGGCGCTCTTGGATGAGGATGAAGGGGCACTTACCTTCTTGGGTTGTTCATCCTTCTTCTTCTCATCATCCTTGGCCTTCTCCTCCACGGCATCCTCGGACTTCTCCTCTTTCTCTTTCTTGTCCTCGGCCGTCTCCTTCTTCTCCTCCTTTTTATCAGACTCTGTACCGGTACCGGAAGTGTCCACGGTAGACCCTTCAGGCATGCTGATGGTGATCTGCACCTGCTTCTGCTTCCTCTTCTCTCTACGCTCTTTTTCGCGCTTGGCCTTGGCCTTGGCCTTCTTCTTCTCCTCTTTCTTCTTCTTTTCTTTCTTTCTCTGGGTGATGATCTCGTCCTCGTCGGGGACGCCACCCTTGGCGTGGGCGAGATCATACTGCATGCCGATTTGGCGGAGTTTGGCGGGGTTTTCCTCGGCCCTGGTATCAGTCGTTATTAGTTTACATGCACTTTTCAAAGCGTAAGTCAGGCCTTCAAGTCAAGCATACCATCGGGTGACAACATCCTCAACCATACGCTGGCTGGTATCCCGTTCGACCGTAATCTTCGGCAAGACTTCGTAGCGCCCGGGTTCGAGATCGAGTTCGCAGCTGACCGATCGGGAACTCCAGTTCAGGGTAGGACGCACGCGGCAGAGCTGCTCCTTTCCATCCTTGTCCTGTAGGACGAAGTGGAGAATGAACATGTATTGTCCTTCCAGGCCTTGGAAATAACGCTCATCGAGCTATGCAGAACTCAGCTATTAGCGAAGAGAACAGCCGCATGCATGAGGGAAAGAGTCACGAACCTGGCTCAGTACAATCACCACCGTTCCTCCCTTCTTGATTTCGATGACAAACTTCTTGTTCAGATAGCCCGCAATCCAGCCAACTGTGACAGTCGTCCATTGCTGGACGACTGTCCATTTGTCATCGAAGAGACGGGTGCGATAGAGGTACGAAAAGTTATCCAACATGTCTTGATACGACATCCAGAACTCGCCGTCGTCACCGAACTTGTGGTCGAGTTTCTTGAGCCTAGAGAGCACGGTTCCTTGTCAGTTTCTGCCATCTGATAGCATTGTGATTATGTCGGCGAGAGATGAAGGTGACATACCAATAGGGCGTCCATTCCTTAGATCCGTCCGACCAAGGCCCATCCCACTCGCCCTGTCCCGCCGACGTCCGCTCACCCCATGGGTTTCGAATCTTGACCAATCTGACCTTCCTACCATCCTCGTCAACCTCCTCTGTAGCTTTCAGAATGGAATACGCATGGCCGTTGGCCATGCTGCCTCTCGTAGAGGCATAGCCGTGGGCACTGCAAGAGAAGACAAAGTCGCCATTCGAATTCACCAGCTCCTTCCATAGCTTGTCCTTCCGCAGCACTCTGTTTGACTGCAGCATGGCAGACACACCGCCCGTCATGTCTTCGACGCCCTCGCCAGGCCAACCGCCGGAAATGGCTTCGTAGTCACCGTGAACCTTGGCATATGCCTTCTCCAGGAGGGGCAGCCACGTCTCGTTCGGATCCGAGCATTGGGAAAAGTAAAGGGCCCCAGACCCCGTCTGTTTGTCTTTCCGGTGCTTACGTCCCTTCTTCCCCGTCGGGTCATACTCGTCGTAGTAGTGCCTGTAGTCCTCTTCCGTCAGGTAGAGGTTGTCGTCGACCACAGTGCTGATCCACTCGCCGTCCTTGAAGAAAACGAAGCCGTAGACGCCGATTTCCTCATCGCGGGCAACGCAGACCTTGTCCATGAGATCCTTGCGGTGAGCGATGGTGGCCACGGCAGCCAGCCACCAGCAGTCACCGTCACAGCCCTGCTTGATATCGGATGAGGAGTAACCGTCCTTGGTCCACTGGGGCGATTCAAAAATCCAGTCGAGGCGATGGACGGAGCCTGGGGTGAAAGTCTCACGCCAGCCAGCCTTAACACCCTCACGTCGGCCTTTTGATCCTTCGGGTGCCGGTGCTTCGTGAGCATCATCGGCACTGCGAGCAACTCCGCGAGACTTAGTGTCCTTTTTGGCGCCTTTGCCGGCTCCTAGGTCATACAGCTCTTGGAGCTCACCGAAGAATTCATTCAAGTCAGCGTCATGGGTGAGTCCGTGGAGACAGTTCCGGACTTCAAAGTCACCCTCAATGTCGAAATCCGGATCAGTGAACTTCTCGTTGGTGCGCTCGCATTCCTTGACAATGCGCTTCACCTTCTCCTTGCATTCCTTGACGGCGGCCTGGTAGCTGTCCGTGGCATTGCGGGAGGAGCTGACACCTTGTGGCTGGGAGGGTGGTAGGAGAGTCTCATAGAGGCTGCGTGGAAAGATCCGAGTAACTTTTCCGGGTTTCTTGACGAAGAACTGGTCCCAGAATTCGGTGACGAGTTCTTGGGGGGTCTTGTTGAAGTCTTTCTTCTTGGCAGGAGTAGCCATGGTGGTATAAGCGAGCTTGTAATAAAGATGACCACTAAGAAAATAGTAGAGGTAGGTAGAGTAAAATGACTGTGGCCTTGGGTATCAAGTGGCTGAAGCCGTGATAGCAAGTAGTTAACCCAGAGCCAAAGACAAGTATAGGAAGCATCGAGTAGGGAAAGAACCGCGCTCCCACATGGGCAGCCCTTGTAACTTATACATCATAGTCCGAAGCCTATCAGCAGGCCAAGAAAGAGGCTATCAGCTATAGGATGGCAAGGTATCACCATCTCATCTCCTGGGGTTTGGCTGACAGCCTTAGAGAAGGATGATATGATCCGTAACCCATACACGTCAGCAGAACTAGGCAGGGTGTATTGACAATTAGTGCTCACAAAGGACACTAGGTAGGTTGTGATCCATCAAGTTGCCCGTTGGGTTACCGGCTAAGGTGGCTATCTGACAATCGATTCGTCCTCCACTTAATTAATATACAGTCCAGTACTGGTTTGTTTGTTAGCTCGAGACCTCGTGTCAACTTTCCTATGCGTCTTCATAGCTAAGTAAGGCGTGTTATTGCCTTGGAATCGCCATTCCTGATTATCAATACCTTATATCAATTCCTGTGAATGCCTTTCTAATTTGTACTCACCCATTTTAACTTATCCTTATAAGCTTTGGGACTGAATATTCGGGATGAAGTTCGTCTAGTATGCACCACCAGAAGTACCTACCTATTGTACCAAGCTAACAAACAAAGCAGCATCGGAGTGTACTGGAGGTGTTGTAGCGAGGCTTTGCATGGTGCCATCTCGTCTCCTTGTGCGGCTCTCATATGGGTAAGCCAATGGAAGCAGGCCAATCAAAAGAATGATCAGCCTAGCAAACCTGCAAGTTATGAAGATGGCACCAGTTCACGGAGTGGTGACCGAGAAAACAGTAGAGACAAAGAGGATTTTCATGTTTTCGTCGTTTGATAGATTGGAAGCTCACCGTTGAGACCATGCAGGCTCAACAGTTGAGGTGAGTCAAGTGCCGGGCTGGAGGATGAGGAGTCAGATGTCGTGTGGTCTGGCGGCACAAGCTCCCAGGAAAACGAAGAGGGGTTGTGGAAGGGCTGAAGAGAAAGGATTACATACTATAGCTGTATCCTTGTAGGGCAACTAGCTCCATGCAGCTGCTGTCCAATCATCGAACATGTTCACGTTCTCGTTGCCGACCCCGGTATCAACCCCCAGGGACAGGGGCTAGAATCCTGCTGTTGCAGCCCATCTCCGTCTCGGCCCGCACCTGGCGATAGGCAGTCTCTACCACAGGTCATCGCCGTGCTATACGCTCCCTCAAGTCAACTTCTAAGGTATGTATTTGGGGAGGATACAGCTAAACGTAAATTCTGGAATAGCAAGACTTTTTGGAGATTATCATTTCGAGTTTGCCAAGCGTCAAAATCATGTCATCACGAGGCTGGCTCCCACTTCGACCGTCTCACCTACATTATGCAGTCAGCAGCGGTGGTTGGGGCTAGTAGCCCACCATCATCAGTGGCGTAGTATAGGATCCAGGCACTCAAAAACGGTGTGCAATATGATTTGGCAATATTTGCATCAACCTTTGTTCAGCTCGTCTCAACCACTGGCCTTTTGAAAATGGTAGTATCGATTTGTTCTCGTAGAGGCGAGCGGTTACCTGCTTTTCTTCAGCAGGCAGCCGGAAAATGTGCATAGGTTGGCGTGGCTCCGGGAAATCTTCTTCACCTTTGGGTTAACAGGGGCAAGCAGTGGCACTTTTGCAGCATTCTGAAGCTGACGCTCTCGTGACAACGTTGAATAGCCATGGCTCGGCAATCAAAATGGCTGAGCTGCTGCTTGCTTCATGAGCTATCATTAGGCTGTAAGCGTATGACTGAGGGGGGGACATCCTTCTTTATGATTAGTGCGATGTTTCACCCTTGTCGATGCCGAAGCCGCGAGAAAAAAAAAAAAAAAAAAAAAAAAAAAAAAAAAAAAAAAAAAAAAAAAAAAAAAAAAAGGAAGAAGAAGAAGAAGACGAAAAGAAAAAGGCGTTGTCTTCTGGTCATCGAGAAATTAGTGATGCCGTTTCAGACCTTTACAAAGAGTGAGATATCAAGGTTCCCTGCCGCTGTCAGGGTGGCCCCCAAAGCAGGCTCCGGCGCGGAGAACAAAAAACTTTAGATGATAAATATCTTTTGCCAATCATCCATCGCCTCTTCAGGATCCGTCTCGTACATTGGGAGCACCAACGACTTGGCTGCCAATTTGATCTCCATCAAGGCTATGCACGTCGCTCTTTGGTACTCTGTTGCTGCATCAATGTTGACCTTTAACACGGACGCCGCTGTGCTCGACTTCTCTGCGTGCGCAGTATCCATATACACCAGAGCCTGTTCAAGGTAGCCGGCAGCCTTTATGGCGTGGATATATCGCATGTTGTACCAGTATAAACTGACACCCGCAAAGTCGTACCATCTTGGACAGTATCTGTCACCTTCCTCTTGCTGTCGAGCTGGCAGCTTCTGTCTGTATGAGAGACGATCCTTAGCAAGTGAATCAAGTTCTTTGGAAATGCTTGCGTCTGGGGCATTTCGCGCCTCCATTGTCTTGCACGTAAGACTCAAGAGGCGCATAGTCTCGCCCAGTGTCTGTAGTTGCCGCCGTTGTTGTCGGAGCTTCTCTTTCATTTCTTCACGAGATGACATCGAAGCAGTCATCAGTTGACCAATGATCTCGGACCAGAAATTTGCCTGTCTTGCAAATGCCTCTTCTAGGTCGCTCAGTACTATGGTTTCGGACCAGAAATTTGACTGTCCTGCACATGCCTCGTCTGAGTCGCTCAATGCACCACGCCCAGCTGTCAGGGCAAATGCATCCTTTCCGAATCGGTGTAGAACATTGTCCCAAATCATGTTGACCCGTTGTCTGAGATCTTTGAAAAAGGCTACTTGCCACGCAGAATATTCCATATGGGCTGCGGAGCACATTTCGGCTAGCTTCAGATGGAGAGCTTGAGTGTTTTCCATCCGCAACCCTTCGAAGAAACCGGTAGAAGCATGTAAAACAGTCCACTGTGATATTTGTGCAAGATCATCAGGATAGTCCGCCCTCAAATCCGAACCTTCTAGTGTGATCAAGGAGCCGGGGCTAACATAGCACAAGCCGACGAATGTAAATAAGTCTTTCCGAGGAAGCCCATGGCGGGTCTTCTTTCGCACCGGGCGAAGGGCTACCGGTACGTCAAACCCGCGGAGAAAATAGATGCAGTCATCAAATTCCGAGTTGTGTGGTGCGGTGACGCTGAAGAAATCCCCCCAAAAGACAGCATGTGTTGAAAAGTCATGTCGTTTGAACTTTTTCGTCAGACTTGTGAGCCTAATTCCATGGACGCACAGCGTACCAGTAGGCCCATGAACTGTCGCCTTGGGAAGGATGAGCTCATCAGACATGACATCATCAGTCTTGTTCCGAACCCATCCATCTTCACCCCAACGACGCAGCTGCCATGGGTATTGGATGCATTCATCGGGCGCTGGGACAGATTGCAGCTCTACATGTTCCATTCGTAGCATGATACCCCAGTCGCGTGAGAGGAGGCGCCAGTCAGGTACCCAAGATGGTAGGTTCCTCGACTTTGTGTATCCGCTGGCGTAACGGAGGATGTCGACTTCTCCATGTTTGGTCAAGGCATATGCGGCTAAACCAGTATATCTGCAGCTCAAGTCAGCGTCTATAGAATTCTTGATGATCAAGTGCTCTTGTCAAGCAGCCACTTACACCTGTTCGACTGAGAGAGAGTAGTCCCCGACTAGGCCATCAGCTGCAGCCCCTGTGACAACCCCAAGAAGGGCGAATACTTTGTCCCGTGGATCAGACGCCTGTGAAGACCAGGAGTCCATCACCAACCTCACCAAGTAACCGGGCAACCTGTATTTGCGTGTCTCGAAGTCTTTGATCCAGGGAAGGAATGTCCTTGAAGCATATCCCTCAGCCTGGGCATCGATGATGGGCCACGGTTGCCACGATGATCCGTCGGTGACCCAGGCTTTTCGAGCAGCGGCAATCTCCTGGATTATCCAGCTTCGGAAGAAGTAGTGGCACTTTAGTCGGCTGTCCATCTTGTCCCAATTTTTTTCCCATTGGTTGCGAGTTATAGTTCGTGGTTGTCGTTCGATATTGTATGTCCATCCTATATCTACCTCCCATTTCTCGTTGCCAATATAGATGACTACCTGGGTTGCGGTCGCATATATTATGGGCATCAGCTGAATCTGGTGGGTACGCTCGGTGTCGTTTTCCTGGTTGATACAGATTGCATCGACCCATATGCGTCGGTCGGCATCAGGAAGACGGAGGGCGCGTAGAGCGGCCTCACAATTGATGGTGATGGGAAGTATGCTCCATTCGCGTCCCAGGTAAAGCTTCCTCGTCCTGCTCGAGTTTCCTGATGCAGTGCCCCAGGTGTAAGATAGCGCCTCATATTCAGGGAAGTATTTGAGTTGGCAAACTTCCAAGCGGCCATGCAACGGATCAGACTTGTTGCCCTTGCTGAGATGCAAGATTCGAATACTGTCGGACGCGACAAGATTATCTTTTCGTGGATTTAGTGACGGCGGGTTTATGTCCCCTTGTCTTGGCCCTTGGCCTGAAGACAATGGTTCGCAAGACGAAACTCCATCGTTTGCTTTCATGCTTGAGGGCCGCTCGTTGGATGGCCTGCTCGTCTCGTCGACCCAAGGTTCGGTACCGAGAATCTCTGCAAGCTGTGATGAGATATCGCAACCATTGGAGTCGTAGCAATGAGTCTCGTAGTCAACAGAAGTTGGCCAGTGCAGTGATAGGGCCTTTGTCTCATCATGATATAGTACCGATGGGTTTGACGGGACCTGACTGGGTGACAGGTCGTCCAAAGGCGCCAACGAGTCGCAACTCATGCAAAAGGGTATGCCTCCGTCAACCAAATAGACATCTGGTCGACCACACGATTTTCGATGCCACGAGATCATATTTGGCTGACAAGTGGAGTTTGTTGACCCCAAAGCTGGGATGAGTTGTGGAGTACACGATGGACACGACAGGAAGTTGAGGATCTCGAATCTGGGGAGTGAATGTCAGGATGTTAAACTGAGTGACAATGATGGGGCTTCAGCCCCCTTATGACCAGGCAATAGGTCAATCGTCGGGACGAAGATAGCCATCTCGTAGTATGAAGTTCTAGAGGTAAGTCCACTTGGTTGCGGTCAACAGACTTCCCCGCTCTAGACCTAGTGTAGTGCATCAACTAGGCTCACGATTCCTTACTGCCTGCTGTGAAACAAAACGGCCCTTATTGGCTGCTCTGGCTAGCTATACACAGCCTGGTAAAGATCGCCCGCCTGTTGGATCTCTGCAGGGAAATCGGAGCAAGACTCATGCGCTGCCCCTGCTCTTGGAAAATTGAGAACCTGAAGACATCTGCCTTTTGAGTCAACAGAGTACGGCGCATGACTTTAAGTCTTCATATGTGCTTCTGCAAAGTCGGAGTTGTTGTTCAGGCATATATATCCCCTCCCCAACGGGTAAACCCAACACCAAGGGTCGGCAGAAGAGTCACATGTAAAGACTGAACATGGAGTACAGTCGTGACCCCTGTTTATGCAACCACCTGTATATGCAAAATCACTATGTGATGCAAGGGATTCTCGTGCCCAAATTATTTTACTATGTAACTGCCTGCTAACTGCTAATTGCAAGCCGCCCAGCCGGTCCGCCATACAAATTTGCAACTAACAGGGGCTTTGACAGGGGGTTCCGGTACCCCTATTAGCCCTTATCAGAGCTTTCACCCGCCATCAGACCCCTTATCGGCTGTATACTATACAATTGTATAGAGTGGAGTCTACCCCCCCAAATGCAAAATCACCTTGTAGTGCAAGGAAAATGGCTTGTCAAACTTACTTGCATAAACAGGGGTCACGACTGTAGTGCATGTGCACTAAAATGCCGACAAATCGTGGACAAGTTCGACATGGGATATTATGTAAGTCATAGCATTGGCCTCGGTTTTTATTGGAGGCTCCCGAAAGGGAAAGAGGACGCATGATCACAAGGGCACTGAACTTTTGTTCTTGGGTTGTTTTTGTTTCCCTTTTGATTCTGGAATGATTTGGCCCTCGGTGTTTATTATTCGATGACCACGAGTAGATGTAATGGCTTGGTGATATTCTCGGTACATGTAAAATGCCGATGTTCAGTTCAGCATTCATTCAACATTGACATCTCGAAATTCATCAGCTGGAGAATCCAGGCTTCAGGACCCCACTTGCTCTTTTCAGCCGTTGTTCCATTCCTTGCTCAACTTGACCTAAGGTGTGTAAGGAAAGTTACAGCGGGTTACACACTGTGGCCAGCCCTGCAGCAAGGCACCTGTGGGTGTCCATCCCCTCCTGTCCAGCGGTCCTGGCGAATGAGGGCTGGCGGACAAGAGGAACCCCTGCCGTTCTTGGTGTCCCGGTCTGGCCGTCTGTTGCATCCTTCAGGTTCCATTACATGGGAGACGCCGCATGCAATTGAGCTTGCGCGACAGTGGAGGCCAATGAGGTTCCCTCGGTGCCGGCAAACAAAAAGTATCGATTACGGAACTTTGACAAGAGAGCCATTTTCCCGAGACGAACCGCCAGAATCCTGCCCAGTACTGCTGCTGTCAGTCGACGACCATTGCCGTCTTGAATCAATGTCCATCGCAGTCGCATGACCGAGCCCGTAACCACTTGCGAACGACCCAGTCACGGACCATAACCACAAAGGAACGCGACCGCTACCTATACACTGAGACGGAGACGAAAAGTGACGAGCCGAGGCAACCGTAACGAAACGAGCTTACCAACCGACCGGGGAACGGAACCCGAGCAGAACACCAAAGAAGAATAATACCGGAGGAAACATCCGCCAACCGTCAACAACGCCCGAGGCTGTTGTTAAAAGAGAAGATTCGTATTTGGGAGAAAGAGGTGCAAGAACAACCACAACAAAGGCTGGCTCGGAATCAACATCAAACTGCCACCATCCCCCTGCGAGGAGCCGCCGGCCTGGCTTTAGATGCGCAGTGAACTCAACGGCCGTTGCGTAACCACCAGATCCAATGGGAGCCTCTACACTCGATAAGCAATGACGGGAACAGAAGCCACGGAAAAGCCCAACGGCAAAGAGGCGGGAACCAAGGACATCATCAAGTCCGGAAGCGACACCAAGCCCAAGGATCACCATCCCACGCCCGCAGACGATGTGCAAAAGGCGCCCAAGAAGCGCCGCAAGGTCAATCATGGTACTTTTTCCGCTGTCTTCCTGCCTACATTACTTGACCGCTCGTCTCCAGCTTGCTAACTTGTCTGGTGCGCCTGTTGTAGCCTGCCTTTACTGCCGCCGATCTGTAAGTCGACCAGAATGCACCACCGACACCCCATCTCCTGCCGTGCTAGTTACCCAGGCTTCGTACATGGGCTACCGCAACTGCCATAGTACGGAGTCCTGCAGAAGACCCCGCTCGGTCTCGATATACACACAGACTTTACTAGTTATCCTGGTGGCTGACCATGTTGTTTTGGCTGCCTTAGCACATGACGTGTGATCTTGTATGTATTCTTCCCCCCTTCGCCAAGGTGGAGCTCTAGCTAACGAATTCCTCGTTACCATTCATAGGAGAGACCTTGTACAAGATGCATCAAGCGAAATATTGGCCATCTCTGCCACGATGAGCCTCGCGATACCGAGTCGCGCAAGGCCAAGAGCGTGCTTGGGACTTCGACCCTACATGACTCCGAGTCCCAGCCGGACATTGGGCGCAACGCTACGGACAAGGCCATGAGACCACCCGGTTATGATGGCGGTATGGGCAATGGATCTGTCCAGGTAGCAGGTGCTACAGCGGTAGGCCGGGGCGCTCCTCTCCAGCTCGTGCAACCAGGTTCTGTTGCTGGTATACAAGCCAGCGCCCTTGGCGGTAGCATGAATCAATGTGAGTGTTGGCGCTGGATCCTCCTTTTGCCTTTCTCCACTATGGTCAGTCAGTTGCTGAAATTGCCCAACATAGTTGCCGGTCTTCCGGATTCTTGGTTAACCACTCAAAACCACTATCACGACATGCACAACTTCCATCCAAACTACATGGTGGCACCGGAGGTTACGAATGAATTCAATCTATTAAACGAATTCCTGTCGGCAGGCCTGCTTGAGGAGTCGGCCTTCATGTCCGATGATCATGGCCTAATATTGGGGGCAAACCAGTCTGCGGTGTCGGGATTGCCAAATGCCAATAACAACGCCAACAATGCTAGCAGTAACAGCAAGGGAAACAGCAGCAGCAACAGCGGCATGCTCCCCCCAAGTGCCACACAGGGGACCTCGATGCTACCACCAAGTAGCGACCAAACAACGGCGATAGGGAAGCCCGCGAGTACAAACTTGGATAATGCCCGGGATGCATACTATCTTCAAGCGGCAGATCCGTCCGGAAACGACACACCGGAGGAACGCATGCAGCGCTTACTACGAGCCAAGTACGAAGCCGGACTATTAAAGCCATTCAACTACATCCTTGGCTATAAGAGGCTCTCGGATTACCTGGATGGACACGTGTCGCCGACGTCAAAACAAAAGATTCTAAAGCAGATTGACCGATTCCGACCCAAGTTCCGCGAGAAGATACAATTATTGACTGATATGGACCTGCTGATGGTGGAAATGTGGTTCGAGAGGACGCTGCTGGAGTACGACAGAGTTTTCGCCAGTATGGCCGTTCCAGCCTGCTGCTGGAGACGAACCGGGCAGATTTTTAGGGGAAACAAAGAGATGGCGGAGCTCATAGGCGTGCCAGTAGAGAGTTTACGAGGGGTAAGAGACACAGCACCAATGCGTCGCCGTGGAATATGATCTATGATGCTGACTTTGGTTTTGTTTAGGGTCAAATCGCCCTGCATGAGATCCTGACGGAAGAGTCGAACGTGAGATACTGGGAAGAATTCGGCACAATAGCCTTCGACCCGGCTCACGATACCCTGATCACAGCGTGTTCACTCAAGAACCCCAACGACGACAAAGGGACCAAAGTTGTGAACTGTTGCTTTTCTTTCAGGATCCGTAGGGACGATCACAAGATGTAAGTGTCTTTTGTTTGTCACGGATCCCCTGTGTTTGTTATAGGCAGAGGAGTATGGTGGTGATACTAACAAGTACATGTAGTCCGAGCTTGATTGTTGGCAACTTCCTCCCACACGACCCATGACAATGTTTTGTATACACCCTGCCACAATATTTACTTCCCGAATCAGTACTTCTGTGATCGGCAATGCCGATGAACAATGCGACACTTTTTCGCCATTAGCCATTGCTACGTAGCTTTGGACGGAAAAGAATGAAGCGCGGTGAACAGTACATGGTTTTGCGACAACCCATAAGAAGTACCTACCTAGCGTTTCCTATGGCCATCTCGGTACAGGACTTCGTGCTCATCGTGAGTGGGCAGGATACGCATTTCGCGCAAACCAGTAATAAATGGTGGAAGGAGTAGGGCAACGCAAAGGCAAGAAGAAGGTCGTGCCTTCCGCGGAAAGACAGAATGGGGGCTGGCGCTTCTTCGGTGATGCCTAATCTCGATGGGTACACCTGGGCAAAACTTGATCAATTTCATTGCAGCGTTCCTCAGTTGACACTGCAAACCTTAATCATCATTACATTGCAACTTGGAACTACATGGTCTTCTGAGCAACAAAAAAAAAGAAATATCAGAAGTTACCACATGACGGCCATTCAAACCAGGAGCCATGTCTCAGCGGTGTGTTCGTTAGAGAACTTCACCTGTGATTCCGTTAATTGACCTTGTGTTCCTCCAGCGTTCTTTCCTTCTCTGCTTTACCATTGTATCCTGCCTTCGAACGGCGTGCTTTCCCTTTTCGCTACGCCAGGTTTGGCATGCGATCGCCTCATCCGCCGGCTTGTCCGGTGAAGACAACTTGAAGACAACCAGTCGCAGACAAGGCATTGTTGGTAACACGTCTTGTTGAAGTTCCTCGCTCCCAAATTACAATATGCCCATCCCAACAGGAAATAGAGACCTGTCACAATCAGGCAACAAGATGGACAAGCGCATAGAAGCAGCATTGGGTGCGCTTTCATCTTGGTTTTTCTTCCTCGATCCCTACAGTTCGCCAGGCTGACATTAGCTCTTTTTCTCTCAGATTTCGTTCGCGATCTATACAAAATCTTGTCGAGTGACCCAAGCGATGCACCGGCAACAGACCAGCTGGTTGATGAAATCAACCAACATGTCAAGAAACTTCACAATCACACCCACAAGCACGGTGCCGGGGTCTCTGGCGACCTCGAGATAGACCAGCAGGGTACCCGCCTATGGAATATTTGCACTCGACTGCGCCGGGACTGCGAACCGACAAACAAGAGACTGAAGAGGCTTTATCTTTACGGGCGAGTACTTGCTTTCCATTTACTTGTGGCTGCAAACCCGATCAAAACGAGCAAGGCACAAGATCTGATTTATGTGGTCAAACTGGCGCTCAAGGCGGCGCGAGACTGTGTCGGTATGGACAATCACTCATTCACTTGATATGTGCCGTATTCCATGTGGCTGATAGAGAGCGTTAACGTCTAGAAAGCTCCGAGTTTGAACTGGCCACAGGGGTACTACAAAAGGCCGCCGACTACAAAAGCCATCTTCAGGATCTTGCATCAGGGTTTCCCAAAGAGGAGGTGGACGAATGCAACTGTCTGGAAGTGGAATACTTGATTATGAGAACGGCTCTAGTGAGTTCTGGCAAGCACTTGGATACTGGTTTACACCTCAGTCAGCTAACTTGGAGTGTCAGTCATGGGCAGATAATCATGTTGATGTTGCCGAACACATGTACACGAAAGCAGAGCGCCTTCGCCAGTACCTAACCCCCGACTACGCCGAAAAGCTGGCCGATGTCCTTTACGAAATCGGAAAGTCGCTCGCCTCCCGCAGCGACTTCCCTCTCGCCAAAAAATGGTTTCAACGAGCAAACGACATTATCAACACTCCGAATCTCGAGCATCTATCTCGTGAAGGACTCGAGCTCCGGCTGGCCATCTTGCAAGCACTTGTGAGCGCCCTGTTAGCCACAGGCGCTTCAGCAGATTTGGACAAGGCCACGAAGCTTGTTGAATACATCGAGTCAGAGATGGGCAATAGGCCAGTAGTGTCCCTCCTCAAACTCGAGGTTCTTCGAAAGACGCCCGCGGAGATATTCGACGATGACGCATACGCTGATGTCTTGCGACGACTGATCAAAGACTTTAACTCCTCTGACGCTGGGTTCAAGTTGATCATACACCACATAAGGAAACTACATGACAAAAGTCCTGGCGCTGCTTGCGCGGTACTAGACGATTTCACTCTCTCGCTACGCGGTATTGACCAAAATGTTTGGATGGAGAAGGCGGTTATCACGCGGATGTGGATGATCACAAGCCAGAGAGACACAAACGAGACTATCGACACTGTAAGAGGTGTTCTCTCAAACTTGACGAGGCCGTTGAGCGCAGAAGCTGCTGTTGCGGCGCAAGCGGTATATATACATTTCAAAGTTCCGTTCTAGGTAATTACTGACTGACTCTGAATTAGTTGATATGGAAGAAACTAGAGTCCAATTACAGCCAAAGACAATATGACATAGCCGAGAACTGGTGTCGTTTGTCACTCCATCACATCTTTCAGAACTGCGGACCTGGGAATGTGGCAAAGCTGGAAAGGTATCCAGTCATGTCTCCTTTGTTGCCGTGGTTGACAAAAGGCTGACTTTGATTGTAGGAAGTTGCTCCTTTGTGCGCTCGCAAGGAATGAGCTAGGAGCAGCTATATCGGTAGTTCACAATCTGTCCAAGCAGAGTTGGGGGGAACCTATGACTGCATATCTGGCATTCAAAGTAGCTATTCGATGCGAGGACCGCAACCTGGCGGAACAATGCATTCATATCATACGCCAGGCGCCAGACCACGTCGACTTTCTGGGTGCTTGTATTGCGGAATCTCACAAAAAGGGAGACATCTTCTGCGCCATAGCCGCGCTGAAGAAACTTCAGGAGAATTACGAGTACAAAGATCCCAGCCCGATCCACCTACCAGCGCTTTTCAGATGCTTGATACGGCTCCTGAATATATTAGCCGAGAAGCCAGATGAGCGACAAGGTGATTTCATCAGCGACCTCTGCCGTCAGTTTGACATTGGTAAGCCCTGGTTTATCCAAACTACCTTTGCCTTGTTACTAACAGTATCAGTCGTGTATGCCCTTGAGCGGCAGTCGAGCGATCCCCAAACCCCAAAACTCTTCACCATCGACGAACTCGAATGGTTTAGCAGAAACGCCTATAACCTTTCCCTAAAACACACCACAAG
The DNA here is from genome assembly GCA_037102815.1 of Neurospora intermedia. NCBI lineage: Eukaryota > Fungi > Ascomycota > Sordariomycetes > Sordariales > Sordariaceae > Neurospora > Neurospora intermedia. The sequence goes on along the minus strand of BTPP01000005.1, from coordinate 3,291,216 downwards.
CTGGGACCTCCGGTGCGTAGTGCGTCTACTAACGGCTTGTGTCAACATTATCAACCACTTCCCCTCCGACATGAGATCTCAAGTCGAAGTCACCCTCAAAGCTCTCTTCTCTCGCTTCATCATAGCTTCGGCCCTTGTTTCCTTTGCCAGAACTCAGGACAATGTCAAGGAACAACTCGAAGATTACCAACTGATGCGAAAACATGTCTTGGCTTTTGACCGTCTGGTTCCTGAATACCTGTCACGCTTGGATGAGCAGTCACGAGAGGATATGGTACGGAAACATGCGACATTGCTGACCTTCGACTTTGAAGCGGCGGTTGCGCTGGGTCAGTGGGATGATCTAGGAGGGATCGTGCAGAGGGCAGTGCCATGTCGAAGTGCTGTGGCATTTCAGACTATGGCGGACAGTCTTTTGAGGGCACAGGTTCCCGGGCAAGGTATGATGTGATCTTTATCATGATCATCTTGTATTCGGTTTGAGGGGCTACTGACACACTGGCTTGCAAAGTGCTCTACTCAACTATGCGAAAGCTCGTCAACGAAATCTGGGATCTGGAAAGCTTCGACGCTGTCAAGCTAGCCAAGTACACAAGGTGTCTGTTCCAGGCGACACTTCCGCTGGATGATACGCTGGCTATGAAGCTGCTTCAGGAAGCCTGTCGCAAGGCGAGGGAGTTACATGAGGTTAGTTACATCTTGACTCTTTTTGACCGCTCTGACGTTAAACTACACCTCGTTGCTAATTTCGAACAACATCACCAGAGCGATGCCCGTTGGCCAGAAGAAGAACTAGAGTGGATGGCAGCCACAGCTTTCAACCATGCCATTGACTTGTATGGAGCCTACGAGCGAGATCGAGCAAAGGAGTGGGGATCTACTGCCATCAATCTGGCACATTATTGTCCTGATAGAAGCTTTGAGAGGATGCTGCAGGACAAGTTCATGAGATTGAATTTCGAAGATGACGAGAGAAATAGGGGAAGATGATTGCGGATCTAGACTAGTCGAAGAGGGAATAGTTGACCACTGTCGGCATTGCCGTTGTTGGAGTACAACATTCGAGAATATCAAGACTGTCACACCATGAACTTGTAATTTTGTTTGTATGGTATGCTTGACATCAATCATTGACTCGCATAAGAATGTGCAACAAGCTACCTTGCAAAGTCACAAAACCCGGTCCTGTTTCCCTGTGAAGTACGTATAAATGTTCCCGTCATTGAGACCTAAACTTCCCAGAAACCATCCCCAGTCAATAAATCTCATTAAAGAAACAAAACCTCAGCTCAGATAGCAATAAAAAAGCTCTTCTCCCCCTCCTTCGGCAGCACCCTCGCCCTCTCAACAATAGGATCAACACATGCCAACCTGATCCTCTCCGGCGTCGCCGGGCTCTCCAGCCTCAACAACCCATCATCCTCTCCACCCTCGGCCCCAACCTTAGCCTTGACACCATACTGCGCTCTCGCCGCCTTGAGCGCATCACGAATGGCAAAGAACACGGCGCTGCCCATGAACAGCGGCGGCTCGCCAACACCTCTACTCCTCTGAATCGTCCTCAGCTCCTTCCATTCCACGTCCTTGAGCAAGCTAACATTCCACTGCTGCGGGATATCGCGGAAGCCAGGGATCTTGTACGTGCCCGGGCCGCGGGTGAACAGGTTACCCGCCATCGGTCCGTTGCGCATCCACAGCGATTCTTCCATGGTAAACAATCCCAGACCTTGCACAAAAGCGCCCTGGATCTGCCCATAGTCAATGGCAGGGTTGATACTCTGTCCGACATCCATCTTGATGTCGGCGCGCAAGCACGTCCAGGTGCCCGTGAGTGTGTCGATTTCAACTTCGGCGGCTGTGACGCCCTGCGTGAAGTAAAAGAACATCTTGCCCTTGTTCTCGCCCCAGGTGTAGCCGATTTCGGGCGTCTTGTAGAAGCCCTGGGCGGACAGATTGACGCGGTCAAAGTAGGCGGCGTGGGCAAGGTCCTTCATGGTGGCATCGGGGCCGAGCTTCTCGCGGTAAGGGGCAAGACGCCCGTTAAGTTGTTGGCAGGCGTTGTAGATGGCGTAGCCGTTGAGATCGGAGGAGGCGGAAGCGGCGGTGGCGGAGGCGTTGGCGACTGTGTTGGTGGCGGTTTCCGAGATGAAGACGTTCTCGAGGGGGACGTTGAGAGCTTGAGCGGCGATCTGCGTCATCTTGGTGTGTAGGCCTTGACCCATTTCGGTACCACCGTGGGCGACGAGCACGGAGCCGTCGTGGTAAATGTGAACGAGAGCACCGGCTTGGTTGAACCACAGGGCAGTGAAGGAGATACCGAACTTGGTGGGGATGATGGCGAGACCGCGCTTGCGCCACTTGTGCTCGGCGTTGTACTTGGCGATGGCCTCGCGACGGGACTCGTACTCGGCCTCCTTCATGACTTGTTCCCACATAAGAGGAACGTGCCAATCTTGAATCTCTTGATTGAAGTGGGTACGCTCGCCAGGCTTGTAGAAATTGATCTCACGGAATCTCTCAACAGGCATGCCGAGACGGTCGGCAACTTCATTCATATACGACTCGGCAATGAACATGCCCTGAGGGCCGCCAAAACCACGGAAGGCGGTGTTGGACATGGTGTTGGTCTTGCAAATGCGGCCGGTGACATGCATGTTGGGAATGCTATAGCAGTTATCCGAGTGTGTCATGGCACGCTCGCAGACGGCGGCACTCAGGTCCCAACACCAACCACCGTTGTTGAAGATATCGACCTCGAGGGCCTGGATCTTGCCATCCTTGTTGACACCCATCTTCCACCGGCCCAAGAAGGGGTGGCGCTGTCCGGAGGTGACCATGTCTTCTTCACGGGTCAGCATGCAGCGGACTGGGCGGCGAGTCTTCTGCGCGGCAAGGGCAATGATACTGCTAAGCTGCACCGATCTCGTCTCCTTTCCACCAAAACCACCTCCCAACCGCTTGACCTTGACCACAATCTTGTTGGCCGCAACATCCAAGACACGGGCAGCATATGCTTGAGCTTCGTTGGGATTTTGGGTACTGGAGATGATCTCCATTTCGCCGTCTTCGTGCTTGGGGATCGCCAACGTGGCGTTGGTCTCCAAGTAAAAGTGCTCCTGACCGCCCATCCTGGCAACACCAGAGAAGACATAGTCGGAGTTCTTGAAGCCTTCTTGCGTGTCACCCTTCTTGATCTCCCTGAAGAAGTCAAAGAAGCTCTCCTTCTCGATGGCCTCCTCCATGGTGTAAATGGCAGGCAACTCCTCATATTCCACCTTGACAGCTCTGGCACCCTCGGCAGCACGGGCAGCCGATGTAGCAACAATAAGACCAATAGGCTGGCCAGCTGTGTAAACCGTGTCTTCGGCGAAGAAGACTTCTTGGTAGTGGGGGGCACCCCAGTGATTGGCTGCGGCATTGGGCATGTCATTCTTGTCGATGTAGTCAACAACTCCTGGAATATCCAACGCAGCTGAAGCGTCGACAGACAAGAGTTTGGCATGCGCCTTGGTAGAGAGGACCAGGCAACCGTAGAGTTCGTTCTTGAGTGGTGGGATGTCGTCAGTATATTGAGCCTCTCCTGTTACCTGCTTCAGCGCCGCAAGATGAGGATTTGACTTTCCAACAGTCTCCTGCATGTAAGCAGCCGCCGCCTCTCTATCTTCCTGACCAGTAGAGATTTCCCTCTCCAGCTCGGGTACAACTTCTTCATCGGCGCTACTACCTAGAATGAGCATAAACTCGTGGTAGAATCGGTAAAAGAGACCAATGGCCAGCGACTTTCTGTAAGTGGCCATGCCTCCCGGTACGCTGAATGAAAGGTTGAAGTCCTGCTCCAACGCATTCATGACACCTTCCAGTGTCTCTTGTTCGGCGAACTTCTTGCCCAGAAGATACGAATTTGCCGTCTTGGCACCGACGGTTGTAGGCGCCATACCGCCGTAGACAAGGCTGCATTGGTCGACAATGCCGTCCTCGTCCAGGCGAACTCTGAAGGCAGAAGTCACGATAGCAATATCGTCATCCTTCCTCTTGGCCTGCTTATAAGCCCTGAAGAGCTCGTTTTTCTCCCGAGTTAGCGGGACACGGATGGCAGCCAGAATAGCGTCCTGCGGAAGTGCCGTACGGCGATAGCCAGTAAAGAACTGGGACATGGGGATCTCGGTCTCAACGATTCCCTTTTCACCGAGAGACTTGGCCACCAGAACAGCATCAGCAGCCAGCAGTACTGGGTTCAAGTCGGAAATGGGCGAGGCAGTCACCAAGTTCCCTGCTGGTGTACCGACATTTCTGATCTGCCTGCCAGCAAAGTACTTGAGCTGTTTGTACATGGCATTGAAGATCTGCCCCCTCTTTTCTCCGTAGTGCTTGATGGCTTCCTGGCAGACATTCTCCAGATCGGTAAGAGTGATGTTGCCGCCCACCTCGAGATAATTTTCCTTGAAGGAGTACTGTCGTAGTTCGGGAATATCGCCAACAAAGACAGAAATGGGATACTGAAGAGCCTTGAACTTGATCTCGATTTGTGTTTCCGTGCTGCCACCAATAATCTTGGCATTCGGGTACACTTTCTTGATCTCAAGCAGCTGCTCCAGCTTGGTAGGACGGAACCATCGTTTCCGCCTGTTTCCAAACGAAAGTGGCCTAAACTCCTGCTTCTTGAGTGCTGGAGGGAAGATGAGCTCGGTCTCTGGGTTGTACTCGATGAATCCTGGAGGCGTGAAGCGCTTGATAGGCTGGTCGTCTCCGTTCTGATTTGCTCCTCCGCAGCCACCACCACCACCTCCATCCATACAGCATCCACTGCCGCCATTCGCCTTGCTGTTACCGCAAGCCGAAGGTGCCTTCTTGGTGAAAGTGTGAGCAGCGTCTAGGATAGGGCGGTATCCGGTACACCTGCAGAGGTTTCCATCAAAAGCCTCTTCGATGTCGTGTTCTGAGGGGTTGTCATTGTTACGCAGAAGAGCGTACAAGCTCATGACGATGCCGGGCGTACAGAAACCGCACTGGGAGCCATTACCCTTTGCCACCCGTTCCTGGGCGGGATGTGGCTTCTTGACGTTGCCGATACCCTCGACAGTGATGACATGCTTGCCGTCGACAGATACTAATGGTGCCAGACAGGCGTTTACACTGGCATGGTAAATTTTGTTTGTTGTTGGGTTGAACTGGGAGACGACAACAGTGCATGCTCCACACCCACCCTCTCCACAGCCGCTGTCAGGGGGGGAATGTCAGTTGGCTACCTAACGGCCTGAAGTTGACCACATAAACCTGAGTGGCAAACATACAGTTTTGTGCCCGTCAAACCAATACCACGAAGGTATTCCAACAAAGTGATTTCCGGGTCGATATCATCCAAGACCACCCGGGTGCCGTTGAGGTAAAAACGAAGAGTGTCGTCGAATGTCGTCGTTAGGGATCCGGGCAGTGATCCCAAGTCTAGAGGGGTGGCGCCCGACTCCACGGGGACAGCGCTCGGAGCCATGGTCTGGATGAAAGAAGCTGGGGACACACAACAACAAGAACGGATAACAAGACAAGTGGTCCCTTTTGGTGTTGACCCAGAAAAAAGAAGATTAAAAGCAGAATGCAGAATGCAAATCTTCACAAGTGGAAGGGTTCGGAAGAAGAAAAGTAAGCCCAACGAGGTTGGATCGGGGAAAACAGTTGACCAGATGTTGCTTGTTAGTGAAACACTTGTCTATCAGTGCGTTCCATCCATTGATTATAGATAACCAAGTGTCAAACATGATGGGAGTGCCGAGGGAAGCCACAGTTAGGTGGCAACCCACTCGAGGACCGAATAGTGCCCGTTGTTATCCTTTTTGGGGGGGGAGCCTTGAGGTCGGTGTGCCCCGATCAGGTACACTACATACAGTACACTATGTCCAAGCCTCACAAAAGGCGGCAGAGAGCGGCTCCACGGTGGACGTGGGAGAGATAGGTACTATCACCTGGGACGGAGCAAATCAGAACTCCAGGAAAGGATCAAAGCTTATCAAAGGAAAGGCGACATGAGGGACATGGAAGGCCGTCAATAAAGTCGAAGTGGGGTAATAAAACGGCGTCGGACGAACACCTTCCCCCACAGTCTCAGACTCGCGGAAGTTGCCATCTGAGAATGCACAGATTGTGCGCAGGTCGGGGTCTTCGTCTTCGGCCGGTTCCGCCACCGTCGGTCCCCTCTGTTTTCACTCCAAGTTCGCTGTGTGCCGTCTTCAGCTCTCCAGCTTTGGGCTTTCGGAGCACTCCACTTGCCTTTGACCCTAACCCTTTGGCTTCCCCTCTTTGCAGTGTCCCTGTCCCCTCCCTGTCGCCGTCCCTCTCCAAATTTCACTTTCACAAACCTCAACAGGTCGACAACATGTTCTCGTTAGCTGCCGTTGCACATGATGACTAAATGTTCTTTGCCATCCTGGCGCTTATACACTACGACCTGAGATGATCAACGGGTACTGGCCCCCCTTACATACACACTTCAAGCATACTCTTCCCTTGGCATCACTTGCGAATAGGGTCATGACCACCATCTGCCGTCGCTTTGACGCATGGAAGCCAAACAATGGGAACCCCCCGCCCCTCCTTCTCCGCATCGCGGCTATGCACTGACAAGGAACACTTCCTATAAAGACCAGTCGACGGGCATTCTCCTCATTCACAACCTCAATCGAGCTACATAATGCCATCGTGGTTAAGTTCACCGGGTATATCTTGACCCGGTTGAGCAAAAAGGCCATGCAGTACAAGCCGGGGTCGTATATCCGCTCAATATCGTGGCAGCGTGTTACTATGGAAGCGTGGTTGATCGTCGTCGAGAGGGAAACACTAGTGTAGGCAAAGTTCAAGTTGATCTACACCTTGCGAATATGTAGAGGTAGTGGTAATAGCCCTCATATGATATGTTAAATACAAACTTGATCCCCTTTAGATATCATCTCTGTTGATATTCTCACTACAAGCTTCACCACATCCCGGCGTTGAGAACCAGACCTTGAACCAAGATGGAAGAACTTGAATTCCACAACATAATCAACGATACCCTCCGCTCCTCCCCCACCAACCACACCGTCACCGACCCCCGAACCGAATCTCCCCTCTGGCCCTGTCCTATTGCCTCTCCCGCCGACTTCGAAGACGCCGTCGCCTCTGCCCAAACCGCCTTCAAAACCTGGAAGCTCACCCCCCTCTCCGAGCGCCAAGCACTCCTCACCAAGCTCGCCACCAACCTCGAAGACCACCTCCCGCTTCTCTCCCAGATCCTCGCTCGCGAATCCGGCAAGTCCCTGCTCCTCTCGGAGCTCGACGTCCGCACTTCCATTGCCCAATGCCTTCACTACGCCCAACCCGCCAACGCTTTATCCGACCACATCCAATATGAAGATGAAACCGTCAAGATCATCGCCACGCACGTTCCCCTCGGCGTCGTAGCCGCCATCTGTCCCTGGAATTTTCCCCTGATCCTGTCCAGCATAAAAGTCGTTTCGTCGCTGGTCACGGGCAACTGCGTCATCGTCAAACCCTCGCCCTTCACACCTTATGCTGTGATGAAATGGATCGAGCTGGCTCGCGGCATCTTGCCACCTGGTGTCCTGCAAGTCCTCAACGGCGGCGCGGATCTAGGTCAGATGATGACGTTGCATCCGGGCATCGCAAAAGTGAGTTTTACGGGCACGATTGCGGTAGGTAAAGCAGTCATGGCGGCCTGCGCCAAGACGCTCAAAAAGGTCACGCTGGAGTTGGCAGGGAACAATGCTTGTATTGTTTGTGCGGATGCCGACTTGCCAAAAGCCGTGGAAAATGTGGCTAGTGGTGCATTTTTCAATGCTGGGCAGGTGTGTGTGGCTACCAAGAGGGTATATGTGCATGAAAGTGTGTATGAGGAGTTTGTGAGGCGGTTAGTGGAGGAGGTCAAGGGGAATTATACCGTAGTGGAGGATCCGAGTGTTCCTAGTGTGTTTGGGCCAGTGAGTAATAAGGTCCAATTTGAGACGGTCAAGACGATCGTCGAGGATTGTAAAGGGAAGGGGTATGAGATCGTGGCGGGAGGCGAGGTGAGGGAGGGTGGGAATGCGGAGGGGAAGAAGGGGTTTTGGTTAGAGCCGACGATTGTTAAGGGACCGCCAGACGATGCGGTGTTGGTTAAGGAAGAACAGTTTGGTAAGTCTCATCTATGTTCTTGTCGGGTTTGATGTGTAGTGGTTCACTGACTAGTCATGCGCTCTTGCAGGACCCATTCTCCCTGTGATGAGCTGGTCCGACGAAGACGATGTTATCAACCGCTCCAACTTGACCAATGCTGGGCTTGGTGCTTCCGTTTACTCCTCCGACCTGGCTCAAGCGGAACGGATTGCTCGTCGTCTGGAAGCCGGGGGTGTCTGGATCAACAAACCTGAAAGGCCACACATGGGCGCCTACTTCTCCGGCTTCAAGGACAGTGGCTTTGGCGGTGAAATGGGCAAGCAAGGTCTTCTGTCTTACTCGTATACCCAGAGCATTCATTTTGCCAAGTAACGTTAGAAAATAAATGTGAAATGAGGACTGATCACCACTCATGGCACAGAAAAATGGGGTTTCAGGAGTTTGGCTGTGCTCTAAATGCTATTAGACCGTTTCAATTAAGCCCTACCTGATAGGTCCTTAAAATGTGTTTTGAGGGGCAAAAGGAAGACAACACGCACTCTGACTGTCTGAAATGCCATCATATGGAAGTTCACCGTATAGTAGCAAAGGTATTGTCTTTCCAAAATCCTCTGTTCAAATCATCGCAAGATCTATGACCACCATCACTATTCCCCCTTTTACTGCTTAATAAACTTCTTCAATCCCCTCAGCCTCTCCTTAGCATCCTCCAACACCTCATCAGGCTTGCACACCGCGAACCGCAACCAGTCCTCCACAATATGCGCATTCACATCCGTATAAAACTCACTGGGTGGGATTGCCGCGACGCCCAGCTCCTGAATCAAGAACCACGCCAGCTTGAAATCCCTCGGGCGCTCCGCCACATGCGGCGGGAAGGGGTACCCCTCAGGAATCTCTACCTTGTTCAAGTTGGCCATGACAAAGTACCCGCCCTCGGGGATTGAGTACGGCAGGCCGAGCTCGTCCCAGATAGCGTTGAACCGGCTCATCTTGTTCTGCATATCCTCGATGCACTGCGTCCAGAAGCCCTGTTGGTCGGCCTCCTCGAAGCCGATGGCGCAGGCTTCTTGGAGGGGCGAGACGGACGAGTAGCAGATGCGTGTGTGCGCGGCGGCCACGTACTGAATCAGCTCGGCGGGGCCCATGAGCCAGCCGACGCGCCAGCCGGTGGCGTAAAAGTTCTTGCCGGCGGAGCCGACGGTGAGGGTGATCTTCTCGACCTCGGGGGACAAGGTAGCCATGCGGGTAAAGGGGGTGTAAAAGAGGCGGTCATAGACTTCATCCGAGAGAATGATGATCTGGTTCTTGACGCACAGGTCGGCGATGCGCTCGAGCTCGGCGCGCGAGAAGACTTTGCCGACAGGGTTGTGCGGGGTGTTGATGACGAGCATCTTGGTGCGCGGAGTGACGGCGCGCTCCAGCTCGTCAAAGTCGATGGTCCACTCGGACGCCGACAGCGTCTTGATGTGGCCCTCCTTGGGCGGGTGCATGGGCACATACACGATCTTGCCGCCGGGCATCTCGATGTTGCTGATATACTGGTCGAAGAAAGGCTCAAACACAATAACCTCGTCACCCGGCTCGATGAAGGCCATGAAGGCGCTGAGCATACCCTCGTTGGCGCCCGTAGTGATGGTGATCTCGGTCTCTGGATCCAGCTCACGCCCCCAGTGAGGCGCATAGGCCTTGGAGAGGGCCTTCCTTAGCCTAGGGCGGCCGCGGGTTGGGGAGTACTGGTTGCATTCGACTCTGTCCAGAGCCTTCTTGGCCGCGTTCAGGATGAATTCGGGAGGGTTGTAGCCAAAGAAACCCTGGCCCATGTTGACGATGGGCTGTCTGGGCGAGGCGGCGGCGGCCTCGTTGACGATGGTCCTGAACTCCACATGTTAGCCAAGCCATTCTCTTCCCAGTATAAGTGAAGCTTCTTCTCATGATCACTCACCAAACATCCTGGCGGTTGCCGGCCACGCGGGCGGCGGGCTTAAGTTTTGCGCTCATTAGGCGGGAGGAGTAGTGAAGATGATGACGCTGTGGTTGAAGAAGTGATTGAGGTGATTTCACGACAAAGCCAGTGGAAATCAATGACGAAGGCCGACGGAGGATTGGGAGCAGCAATCCGCTCATGAAGACAAAAACGACAGAGTCACAGGGACAAGGCAAGTTGGTTAACAGAAGAGGTAATACTGTAATTGTATTGGGATGCGTAAACCTTTTTATCTTTCACGGGTTATTGCACCATTACGCTTTTGATACACTACAGCAGTCAGTATGACTCCGTAATCGGGCCTCGCAACACGGAATCCCTTCTCCGCTCAAATGTCGCAATCCGGGGAAGTGGGGCTTATGCCGGCTCCTGCCGGGCGGCACGATATGTAGTGCCCGTGTATGTATGGTTACTGTGATAGTTGCATATACAATTATGCATATACCCAACATATCAACAACATCCCTCTTGGTCACTGGCTCTTGTATCTTGCATTATCAGCTTGAATTGGAGGATCATCTCTCAAGATAGAAGAAAGAATAGATTCAGAGCAGAAGATATCTGGACTGTACCAGATAACAGACTAGTTGCAAGAGTAGGCCACTTCTTCAACTCGACTTAACGGAACAGGTTGGTTGAGGATGATAATTAATACCGAGACGTCGAGATACATACCTCTATGTGAACTCGGGAATTCCAGTCTTGACCTTGCTTAAGTGGTTGGCAGACCTTGAGTAAGTCACACAACTTCTGCGGGATTCGATGATAACCATCGACACTCGACGACCAATATGTTTTTTATGTTCTTCACCGTTTGCTTGTCCATCTTATCATCAGGCCTGATGTCATCCAGCGAAAACGACATGGTTAACTGAAACCGAAACCATCATCCGGTTGCTTCGATCGAGTTCCTGCGTGAATGTGTCGTCCGCCTGTCGCTGATGTCTCCTAGGGCAACCAGATAACTTTCGCCTTCCATCCCAACTAGCCTGCCCAAGGACCTTTCAAAACCATTCCACCTTTTGCCGGCCCGATCTCTGCACCAGCCACAGTTTGTTCAGCTTGCTGTGTCTTTTTTTTGCTTGGATCAGAGTTGGCTGTGGTTAGGTGCTTGCGAATTTGCAGCTAGATTGTTTCGCGAGGGCCTTGTTCTCAGTTTTTTGTCCATTCTTTGCATTCGCGACCTTGATCACCCCAGCAAACAACCAGACATCCGATCAAGATAGTTTGCACCCCTCTTTCTTCTTCAATCAACCGTCTTGTTCCAGCACTTTTTCCCTTCATCATTGATACAGCTTCTAGTCCTTCTTGCTCTTCTCCACCGTCGCCGCCAACATGGTGCGATCGCCAACTCCTAGCATACCGTTGCGTATGGTCGGTGGTCATCCCCTTCCCGCCAACGGAATGCGACCACCTCCGTCACCGGGCTATGAATCGGCTCCGTATAGCTTCAAGTTGCGGGTCCCTCCCCGCCTTTGTCCTGCCAAACAGCTTGACTCGTCTCCAGCAACCAAGGCAGGCGGTGATCAATCAGCGCGCTATCAATCTCACAGTCCTTTCCCTCACCCTTCAACCTCAGAAGTCCATCATACGTCCTCGAGGGCGGGCCGGGCCCCTTCCAGACCCCATAGAGACTATCATCCGAATCGCCAATTCGAAACAAACATCCCTGGCTTGGATTTGCGCGAGATTCAGAACATCAAGACTCGTACTAAGGCACCTTCATCGGGTCTCCAGAACCACCACCACCACCAGAGTCAAAGGCACATACACTCGTACTCCCGATCCCATAGGCCTTGCGACAACATCGACCACCAGATTAAGGATCCGGTGCCCATGTATGGCGTAGCGCTTGTTGACGACAGAGGCGGTGTTGAATTCTTAGCCACCGACAGGATGGACGACTGGTTGGCGGGTGTCGAGAATGACGACTTCATAATCTATGAGGACCCCGTGGAACACGAACCAGAAAGAAACGACACCGAATTGAGCGGTGCCGAACTTCAAACTGATGAATCCGGATTGGCGTCCACCGTCGTTCGTTATGCTATGATGGAGATAGAAGACGGCGGCGACTCAGACAAGGAAAACCAGTACGACGCCCCGAAGTATCGCCGCATTCGCAAACCCACCCCTATAAAGCCTACTATCCTGAGGGAGATCAAACTGAACCAGGTCAAGACTGAAATTGTCAAGGAGGACGATGCGAAGACCATTTGGCCGAAGGTGGACGACTCTATGCTTAGCGTTCCCAAGCGGAGGAGCATCAAGCGTCAAGCTGTGCGTCCATCCTTAGCCCAGCACCATAACGTAGATAAAGTGGCCGCTAACGGTTGGTCCAGGACTCCCAAGTCGACACGCTGGAGCGACCTGCTTCCAAGCGCAGCAAGCTTACCAACACTCTCAAGCGTGGCTTGTCCAAGATGAGCCTGAGGAGTATCAGAAGCAGCCGTGCTTCCAAGCGAGCAGGTACTCCATCTGTCGGCACTCGAGAGGTGTTGAGCCGACTGAGCTCCTGGTCGTGGGTGCCTGGCTCTGAAAAGTTGCGCTCCGTCTCAGGCTCTTCTGTACAGGAGAGAAAGATCAAAATTTGCCTGGTTGGTGATGCTAACGCAGGCAAGACGGCGTTGGCCAAGTGAGTACTCTCGCCATAATAATGGGAATGGGGAAAGATGCTAACGCAAAGTGAATAGTCGTCTTGTTTCTGGAGAATTTGTCGAGGTAAGTAGGCACTTGCCATTGACACCTACCACAAAAGACCTGCTAACATCCAATCTAGGAAAAGATACCAGACGTCACTCCTCAACACTCGCCGATTACCGACCACCAAATCCCAACCGCTCCCTCGTCCCATGCTACGGATTATCATAGTTTCTCCATCATCGCTGATGACGGAAAGCTCGTCACCATCGAGCTCTGGGACTTCCCAGGTAACATTGCCAATGAGCGGACCACCCAGCTAGCCTCCAACTTTTTCCAAGCTGCCATCCTCTGCTACAGCATCGAGGACGTCAAGAATCTTCCGTCCATTTGCGATACGGTACGTCTGCACCATGGTTTTCAGGATGAAACCGCTTAGGTAACCTAACCCAATGTCTTTTCCAGTGGAAACCCAAACTCGACCGCTCCCTCATCGATTGCCCTCGCTTTCTCCTCGGCCTCAAGAAAGATCTCCGCCCTGCCTTCCCGCCTCTCGGCCTCAGCTTTCTGCCTCGAAAGGAGCCTGTAATGGCCGACATGGGCCGCAGCGCAGCCTACCACTCCCGTGTTGCCGGCTATGGCGAATGCTCGGCCAAGACGGGTGAGAACGTTGACGACGCATTCCGCGGCATTGTCAACTTTACCCTGAACCACATGAGAAAGAAGGAGATAGGCTTTGCCCATGGAAAGCGTCGCGACAAGGCTAAGGAGACGGTCAAGGATGCGGGCAAGGTCATGGTTGATGCGCTGTGTGGATTCCCGAATGGCCCGACTTCAGGCCGTGCGTGGAGCCGTCACTTCTAGGCACTCGCCGATGCTGATCTGCTGGATACGATTGCTTTCAACTGGATATCAGGATCATGTTTCTGGGTTTCAGAGGAACATCGTCTTGGCTGTGGAAAATGAATTGCCTAAATAATGTAGGATTTTACCTGTTGGCCGGTTGAGAGGAAAAAGGGTCTGGGTCGAGGTTCAGGAGGCGAGTATGCCAAACAAGGGAACAACCAGCGACACGTAATTTTGCGGTTCCTCCAAAAAGTTCAACTGGAGGGCTTGTATGAGTAGCTAAGTTGATAAAAAGCTGTTAGTGTGGAAAGGAACATGATGTTGTATCTTAGGGGTGGTTGCAGTGTTGAAGAACCCAAAGCGCGTCGTTAAGTTCTCTAGTTCATGCAATAAGGTAGCCCCGATAGATGCATAAGCGTCATAGAGATCTCCTATTCAGAGTGGGGAAGGTTGGGGGGGCTTGGCCTGTTCTGGGCAGGTACCTGTTTACTTCCACTTCCCTTGTATGTACAACAGCACACTTCCTTTCTCAAAGCTCACACACCAAAAAAGTCCGTGAACCTTGATGGCCTCATAGATCTACATAGGCCACTATCGATATCACATAACTTGTAACAGTTAATACGTATGTCTTAGTTGCTCTGCCCTACACTCTCATCGGGCTCATTTTGTCCTTGATCCTTTCTATCTAGACCACCGTGCCAACTCAAAGCCTAGGTGCTGTCTGTGTCTATTCTCAATTGTCACTTCATCTCACTCTTGCTTGTGTTCCAAATCATCGACCATTTCTGACGGCCGCTTTCATCCTGCGCAGCACGAATTTAGAGATCCAGTATATACGGTCGGTTTTCTTTCGCAAAAAAAACCTCCATATCGGTGGTCTCGCGGAGCTACTCGAAACCCGACCATGAGTGACGACAGGGCAAAGAGCTCGCCCTCCAATCGAGCTTCCAGACCACCAGTTCCCCGGGTGAATACAGCCTCGTCATTAAACAAACCATTTTCACCATCCCTCCACCTCACAGTCAGGTTCAGCGCCTCCCTCCCTGACCTCCACCTCGACATACCCTCTCCCAACCGCACCACCATCGTCGCTCTTAAGCATCGCATCCGCGAGCGCCTCCTATCTTCCAGCAAAGACAGTAAAGATGAGACAACCACCAAAGCGGCCCGGAGCCGCCTCCGCTTCATCCACGCCGGCAAGATTCTTCCCGATACCGCCATCGTGAGCTCCGTCCTCCGACCGCCACTGCCGCCGCCTATGGTCATGGACACCAAGGGCAAGGGGAAAGCCGTTGATCGTCAGCATCAGCAGCAACGTGTGTACGTGAACTGCAGTATAGGCGACGAGCTCACAGACGAAGAATTAGCCACCGAGGCAGCAGCCGCGACGTTTGTACCTGCCCCCGTTGGATCCGTCGATTCCAACCTCTCGGGTACTGGTTCTGGTGCCGGCAGCGGGAAAACCAGCCGCACCACCGGCCTTCAACCCTCGTCCTCCTCCTTGTCAATAGGAGAATCCAGATCCCGGATCAACGCCTCCGCCGGCCAAGCAACGACAACAACAGATCGCAACCGTCCCCGTGGCTTTGACCGCTTCCTCTCCGCGGGCTTTACGCCTGCAGAAGTGAACCAGCTCCGTCTACAATTCACCTCCATCCAAGCCTCGCGCTTTACTCCCGACACCATGCCGTCCCCTGATACTTTGCGATCCATGGAGGACGCCTGGATAGACAACAACCACGGTGGCGTCGGCGGACCGGGCATGGTAGAAAGCGATGACGGCAGCGGGTTGGTTCCGGAACCAATAGGTGCCGAAACGGATGGGTTCAATGGCATGGTGGATACGCTCGTCAAGGGCATGTTTATTGGGTTTGTGTTTCCCTTGGGGGCCATTGCTTGGTTGCTGAGGGAGGAGGGGATGCTGTCGAAGCGATGGCGGGTTTCTATTGCGTTTGGAGTGGTGTTTGGGTTTGGGATCGGGCTGTTGAGGGTGTTCTCGTCTGATCAGTAGGGAAGTGGTCAGGATCCGCTGGTGAGGTGGATTGGGGATGTCTTCATGGAGATGGCGCATTGGGTCGGAGCGTGGGACTTCTGCCGGTTCGTGGTTGCGTTTGGCATCATGTCCTGGTCTATCTATAGATTCGCTGGGGGGAGGGTTCAGGAGTTGGTAGAGGAAGAATGATTGGGATCTAACTGGCATTATAGAGTAGTAACTTTTGGTAGATGGGTTGCTCGTTCTGAGAATACAGCGACTCGAGGACGACGGAGGTTGACGAGAGACCAAGAGCGAAATACAACGGTTTGCTTTGGGAGTATGCCGTTCGAAGAGTGGCCAAAATCAAGTTTATGAGCCATCCTTCAGGGAAGTCAAGTATATTTTTCACAGAAGGGCGAGCATTTTATACCTGAACCACGCGCAAATACCCCAATGTCAAACACCGATCCCCGTTCTAGAAGGTATCCTGAAACACACGCGCCTCTTGAATCCATTATGTTGGTCTCTATCTGTATCGAGCCCGTGCTTCCCACCTCATATACGACCATGATACCGCTGGTATCTATGCACATGTACAAAACGCCCATTGTTATGCAAAAGACTCCCATGTTCTTCAAAATGCAAAAGAACATCCATTGCCTAACAAGTAACCCAACTCCACAATGCAGGACCAACCAGACAATGCTTAACAATTATTCATTTCGGTAATCTCAACCCAAATCCCAGCTTCACTGGTCCTTTTTCGCCGGCGTCGACCTAAAAGTAAGCAACCCACCGCCTAACCAACCTCTACTCTTCTTCTCAGCCTCCTCCCTCTCCGCCTCGCGCTGCTCCTCCTCCTCCTCCTGACTCAGGCTAAAGCTGCGACCTAGCATTTCGGAGAGCGAGTTCCTGGGATCGTTCTGCGGCGGAGGCACAAAGAACTTGGGTGGCGCAAAAGCAACCCGTGCCGGGGTGGGATCGATTCCCGTATCCTCTCCAGAATCTCTCCTCATTGTCATGGTCATGTGGTCGTTGTTATTGATCCTCCCGAGAATCTGTTTCTGCGGAGTATTGACGAGCGCAGTATTTCCGAAGGATGGTATCCCTGTGCCTGGCCGAGGTGCCGTGTGGCGGGGAGCGATGATGCGTGGTTGTTTTGTGAGGTAGTTATTTAACCTCTGAGCGGGCGCTGTTGGCGCTGGTGGTACACGATACCAGAAAGGTCCCTTGTTCTCATCGGTAGGAGCTTCGTTAAAGCCTTGGTTTTCTCGCTGGCCGACGGTTTGGAAGGCGCGGTACTGTGACTGAGTAGGCGTCCAGTCCATTTCCTGCGTGTAAGCAGCCGTTGCTGACCTTGTGTTGGCAGCTGGACCAAGAGACGAGAAGGAAGGGCCAGTGCCAGTGCTAGCACCAGTACCAAAGCGGCGTGGTGTTGGGGAGAATGGAGACCCTGGGGTGGTCGGAACATTAGACCTTCCTACCCGCGGCACGAAGAATGGTGAATGGTCTATTGATGGTGTTGGAGATGCTGGGCTAGATGGGCCATTGACTATCTCGTCCAGCAAGTCAACCATGACCTTGATCTCGTCTGGTTTTTCATCCGGTGTCGGGGCTGGAGCCGCAACCGGAGCCGGAGCTGGCGCTGGAGCTGGGGCCGGTGGCAGTGATGATGAGAATGAAGATCGCGCAGCAAGTAATTGGGCCGATGGCTTCACTGCTCTTCCTGATCGTCTCGGGCCCGTAGCTGCTGCTGCCGCATTCGCCGTTGTCGGCCTATATGTAGACGGTTGTGTTACAGATCCGCCTTGTGGTGCGGATGGTTTAGAGGTGGTCCCGAATAGGGGCGCCATGTCAATACGAATAGCACGAGGAGCGAGGAGGTGAACCTGAAGCAAATGTTAGTCATGATTGGACCATAAAGGGGCCAGCAAGATGGCTTACAAGAATTGCAAAGCCGGCCCAAAAAACATGCGCGGCTGCGGGCATATTCAGCTCTGCTTGCTCCGGGCCAGCTAAGATGGGTAACCTCCTGACCCAAAATCGCATAAAGACTAGAATGGCCTGATACATGTACCAGGCTCGAAACCCAGTTATGTGTTTTGTAAAGCCTCGGTGTAGCTGAGGATACCGTGGGTTCCACCAGACGCTTAGGATCGCAGTAGTGAGACTCCAACCACTTAGCCGGTCGGTTGACGGGAGAAGGTTGAAAAACCAAAAGCATGTATTCACGGCTCTCAGAGTCCACGGGTTCGGCGTTTCACCCAACCGCGTCACGATGGCCGCCTTGAACAGCATGAGCATTATGGAGAGGTGCCAAAGGAGTTGAAGCACCAAGCTAGCAGTCCGTAGCCACCTCCCCAACGAGTCGAAGACGTTCAGCCAACTCCATCCCGTAACTTGCTGTCGCTGCTTGTTGCTTCTCTCGATCATCCGGAGTAAGACATCGGTTTTTGCCGTGTAAGCTGCTTCGCCTAGTTTCTTCTGGACGCGCGGTTCGCATTCGGCGCACATTTGAGGATAGAGGCGCTCTTGCAAACGTCGGAACTTGTAGATGTTCCTACATCGCTCTTCGTATTCAGAATCGTCGGGATCCGGGAGGTACTGGGCCAGAACAGCTCGAAGCTTGTCCTGGTTGGCCAAACACTTGTTGCAAAAGACGCTGGCGCTCGAGGAACCGACGGTGGGCGAAGTTGCTCGCGTCGTGGCAAACTTGGCAGGACTTGCTTCGTACTCGGTCGCTACAGGAGGATCGGTGATGTCGCCGTTCTAGCGGAGCAGAGAGAAGGTGTCAGTAAACAGGTACAATATGCGCCAGCCAGGTCAGCGGGATAGATTCAAGACAGCAGGGAGACGTACGCCATCAAGGTAGTTTGTTGCGTCGCAGTTCCGGCATTCGAAGTTGCGAATGGAGCTGTTCCATGGGGTCGAGGTCTTGCGGCCACAATAGAAGCACGTTAGATATCGAGTCCTATTCAGTCTGGGCATTTCTTCAAGTGGTTGCGCGTTCACGCGATGCCCATTGCAGAATGTGTTCGGTTTTCAGACAGCGGCGCGCAATGTCTTCCCTTTCTCTGCGACACGGGCAGAAGCTTCCTTCAAATATGTCCCCAACCGCTGAAGATAATCGCAGGTATTCGGAACCGAGAACTCAATTTGCCGTGAAATGGTGCCTCGGATTATAGGTGATTGCTCGATTGAAGGTCGTCTTGGTGGTGAAGGGTAGTGGTTTACATTCAGGACGGATGGAATGTGAAGATGGAACTGAAGCGACATGGGACTTTGGGGTTAGAGGTACCTCTACTGAGGAGGAGCTCTCTCTCTCTTGAGGTTCCGTTGACAACAAGCATCCATGCGGTTCCCAACTTCCCGCTTTCTGCCAGGCGGTCGATCAACTTTTTAGCGGCCTGGGCCGCCAAATGCGCCCAAGCCGCAGTCACCAGTGGGGCCACCGTCGTCATTCCCGTCCAGGGGTGCGTGTGTTCTCCAGGTCTCTCTTTCAGGGGTTTCAATTTGGCCCAAGCTTCCCGTCATTCATTGTCGTGCCCCGTAAAGTGACATGCACCGGCTCATACGTATATGTACACTCCAGAAACCGGCGCACTTCCGTCGCCTTTTGCTCACTGTCATCTTTCCACATGCCTGCCTCTACGACTTGAAAGCCTTTGATCTTGGTGTCATATATCAAGCTTGAAATCTTGCCAGATCTAAAACACCCATTAGCCTGGAGACACATGTGTCAAGTCGGTATGGGGCTTATATGAGCAAGTCTACATGTTCACCTCCAGACGGCACCAAAGCTGTGAATTCGGGCAAAACACTGCCTCTCCTTCCTACACCAATTGGATGTGCCCCTTTTGTGATTGTTTATTAGCCCCTTTATTTCGAAAGGCGTGACTCAGGACACCTTCAAGCAAAACACGTTAAGAAGATTCGACGAGGTGACAACATCAAGTACCCAGACTCCATATTCAAAGAATGTGAAACTAATTATATCAATAGACTTTTGAAGAAACCTCGGGCTTTCCAGAATGGCCCCTACTACTTCAGCGTCCGTTCTGACGGGCAAGGAAGAATCGCGCAATGATCAAGAGCTAAAACCCGACACCAGAGCTGAGACCTACTCTCGTTTAGATGTTGAGACTGTGAACGGCATCAACTTGACAGCAGCCGCCTTTGTTGCGGGTGCTGCATCCTCCACCGCAGCTGGGCTTGTCCTCTCTTGTCTATCATGGCCATGGCTCATCTCCCTCGTCATCACCGTCGGGATAGTGCTTGGTACCTTCATTGTCTACCGGCATTTTGAAATGATACGGCGGCGCCAAAAGCCAGGTGGCAGCTGGCTCGTCCCCAGCAATACGTTCCAAACCAATGCCGCTGGCACACAAGTTCCCAACACCACCTCTCTTCCTGCTGTTTACTTCACATATATACTTGGCTCTGGCGGACACACTGCTGAGATGATCGAGACCATCAGGCAGTCATTTCGCGGCCAGGCAAACATCCACCGGCGGTACATCATCTCCATCGGAGACACTTCCTCTCTCGCCAAGGCCCGCCTTCTGGAAGCGACTATCAAAGACGCCTATCCCGGAGAAGATGCTCGAGCAGGCACCTCTGATATCTTCTTGATCCGCCGTGCGCGCAAGGTCCATCAACCGCTCTATACGGCACCCTTTACCTGCCTCATATCCGCCCTTCATGCCGCCAATGCCCTCACACGGATGCCCAACCCACGGTCGACAACGGATCATGGAAAGGGATTCAGATACCCGCATGTGATTGTTACCAATGGGCCTGCCAACGGCTTTATTGTGTGTTTGGTGGCCCACTTGCTCAAGATATTCTACCTCGTGCCCGAAAACAGGGCCAAGATGGTGTACATCGAGACCTGGGCCAGGTCCAAGACGATGAGTCTGACGGGGAAGTTGTTTCTAAAGACGGGCATTGCTGACGTTGTCGGTGTGCAGCACGAGAGTCTGGCGAGGATATTCAAGGGTAGTCAGTATATCGGGCCGGTGTCTGCCGGCTTTCTTCAAAGATAGGCGACCAGGCACCTGAATCACATGTACTTGTACAAAGTCTCTTGCCCTCTCTATATGTACAAAGAGACGTGATATTCTTACACTTTTGCACGAGTGGGCCGGCATCGTCTTTCCCCGACACGGATGGGTATCAGCCACGCTACACCACTCCTTCCCTCCCTTTTTACTCCAACTCGTTGCCTTAATTCTGCGCGAGCAGCTCATCCTCCTCAGATTCCTCGAGCGCAGAGTTGTCGACGACATTGGTGTACATGGAAGCCCTGGCAGATTCCTGGCGGGCGATCTCGGTCGTAGCCCACTTCTTCCAGCTCTCATACGTCTTGTTCTCGAGCTCCATGCCGACCGTCAGAAGGTCCTTGCCAAAGTAGCCACCAACCATGCGGGCCTCCTCGACGGCTATCCTGCGCTCCATCTGTTCCAACTGCCTCAACTTGTAGAACTCGTGGCGCGCCTTGTCGTAGGCTTCCTGCTTGGTCATGCCCTGATTCTCCATAAGCCAGAGCTGACGTTGAACGACACTGTAGTGTGCAATGTTGGGTTAGCATCCAATTTCCATGCCTGTCCGCCGGGCTTTTGCGCCATGTGCAATGCGCTCATCCAACAACGTACCTCTCGCCGGACAAGGGGATGCCGCGTTGCCTGAGGCCCTTGGACCAGTCAAGGAAACGGGCGTCCTTGCCATCCAGCTCGATAATCATCCTAGGCCTGGCCAACTCCCAAGGGTGGTCGCGGTAGAAGTCGCGGCGCAACTCATCTTCAGGATAGACGATCTTGGTGGGCCTAAAGAGGTTGCGTGGCTTGCGCGCTCGCGGGTTCGGCGGAGAGTGCTGGATCGGATACGGCCTGGTGTTGATCTCAGCGGGAGGGATGGACTCAATGGCCTTGAGCCACAGTGGTGGGTTCCGTGGTGGCAGGCCAGAGACGATGTTGGTAGCAGCAGCCTCGCTGGCCCTCTGGTAGACCTTTGCGGCCTGGAAGATGCGCCCCTTGCCCATCTTGTCCGGTCGTCGCTGGCGGCGTTTGGGTGTTAGGTTATGGAGGGAATTACTGGCGATAATCGACGGCAGCGGTGGTGTTGGCTGAGATCAGAGGACCATTGGCGGATTCGGCGGTCCTTTCGTCCCTCAAGATTCCCTCCCAAGGCAAAGGCAAGGCTAGACTACGAGGTTACGGGGTGTGTATACCTGTGTAAGGTAATGATAATACACTGCGCTGCGCTGCGTAGGTACAATGGATTCCCTCACCCGCCAAACCTATCGTTATCGCTATTTGCTTAGCTTTGTCCAAAGTGGAGCTGTGCCTTTTTGGAGACAGGCACGATCCGACACGACCTTGTTGCCGGCAACCCGCGCGACCTGCTGTCCTGCCTGCCGCAAGCGAGCGAGCAATTGGAAGGACGTGCCGGCAAAAAAAAATGTTCCCCGCCCCGCCATTAAGCGACCAAAGGAAGGTACCTACATAGCTAAGTGCTTATCGATAACAGAAGTGGAGGTCGGGAGCCCGGCCGAGACTGGACCCCATTCCAGCTTCCCCTCTTTCGTAGAGGCAGGGGTGGGGTGTGCTCACGGCAAGGTACCTGGAGCTGTGCCTCGTCCATGTACACTACACCACTACCCTACCCCAACTTTTTCTCATTCATCGCGTCGCTCACCCGACCCCAGTTTCCTGCCACATCCCTCCTCACTTCATGACTCGAGTTTCTCCCCATTCTCCCCATACTTCCCCGCCCTCCACGAATCTGACGCCCTGACCACATCGACCTGATTACGATCCAATTCGCCAGTAACCGCGATCGCATCGAGTGCCAATCGAGTGCGCAGCAGCCAGCAGCTTGTGATTGCGTTTTCTCTGAGCTCTTCTTCATCGAATTGCGGCCGACACTCGCGGGGAACAGGCAAGAAGGGGTTGGCTGAATGGGCAGGCCATCATGTTGGACGGCGGCAGCTCATGAAAGTCTCCAGCCGATTTGAAGGGTCGATATGCGGCACCATCTTCTTGCATCGTCCGTCGTGGAATTGGTCCGCCATTGCCGCCTCCGCAACCGCAATTGCTGCCACCAGTTCCGTGTCGCAAACCACAGCATCCATCCAGCTCGGTGACCAAGGCAGCGGACGAAGAAGACAGGTTGCGACAGCAGGCCTCGGCCCAGTACAACAACGACGGTGCTTCCGCGGCAGCTGGAGCTCACAAAGTGGTGGCCTTGTCGATGGGGTCGCGAGAAGACCCATAGGCGGCTCCACCGGCTGCCCGCTACTGACCACCCCATCCCTGCGAGCGACTCCCACCAGTCTGTCCGGCACGAACAGCAGACGAGCACTCGACTCCAATTTCTTCCGCCATTCGGTCTCTGCTCCCCAAAAGCGTAGCCACACGGCGGCGGCGGCGGCGGCGGCGGCAGCCCCGGTCCCTGAGCCCGTTGCTGAAGCTGCCCCCGAACCCAGTGCCGATCAGAAGCCCGCCGACTCCGTCTTCTCGGCCCCATCCGCGCTATACGACGATCTGTCGACCGAGTCCCACTCGGGCGCAAACCCACAATCACAAGAGCTGCCCGAATCCCACAGTGCGAAGCTCGGTCATCTCACCAAAGAAGAGCTGCTTGAACTGGTAGATCCCTATCATGATCTAGATGGAACGGTCGAAGACTACCTCAAGTTCATTCGCGATCCTTACATGCATAATTATGCGCCCGCTGACAGGCCCCGGTTCACCTTTGTACAAAATGAAGATGACTACGAGTATCCAGGCCCGGACGAAGTGGTTGGACTGGACGAATATGGCCAACACACACTGAGCGATCTCAGGTTTGCTGTACTCGTGCGGCTGCGCACTCCACACAAGGTTGACCTCGACACGATCTACGACCTCTACCAACAACTGCCGGAACCGCGCATGCCCTACATCAATGGTCGGTTGCGACATCAGCTCCTAAAAGCATTAGGGCAGCCTCAGCGGAGAAACTCCAAGTCCATGCTGCGGTACTTCGCCGTCATAGCGGATGTGAGGAACTGCAGCATGCCCTTGACGGCAGGAGAGTGGAATTGCGCCATCTCTTTCGCCAGCCGATATGTTGGCACTGTCACCGAAACCCAGGCGCAGTCTGCCATGAGACTGTGGCGCGAGATGGAAGTCGACGCTGGCATCAAGGCGACCGAGGTAACCTTCAACATTTTGTTTGACGTGGCCTCGAAGGCTGGCAACTTCACTCTCGCTGAAATGATTTACCAAGAAATGGTCAGTCGTGGGCACTATTTCAACCGCTATCACCACGTAAGCTTGATCCATTTCTTTGGGCTCAAGAGGGAGACTGGTGGACTGCGCGCCGCGTTTCGGGAGATGGTTGAGGCCGGCGAGATGATTGACACGGTTGTCCTCAACGCCGTCATATCTGGACTGTTGCGATCGGGCGAGGAAGCAGCGGCCGAGCGTATTTATGCTCGCATGGTGGCTTCTATCGCGAAGTGGTCGGAGGTGTCATTCCCAACCCGGAGCTATGCCAGTGATCGTGCCATCACCCAGGCGCTGAAGATGATGGCCCGGGTTGCAAAGAAAGCTCCCGAGTTGCAACACAGCTTCCAAGAGATGGTACCAATGCATCCGAACCTTCGGACGTATAGCATTCTGGTCAAATACTACGGCGTTCGGTGCGGAGATCTCTCCCGCGTGGCCAAGTACATCGACGAGATGAAGCTGTTTGATATCCCTGTTCACGGCTCCATCTTTAAGGTTTTGTTCAGAGCTTTCGACCGTCATGGAGGTTACGCAACTTCAGCATGGAGCGCGAGGCGGTTAGAATCAATCTATTCGGCCCTGCTAGAAGCCGTAGACGCTGGACGGACACTTATTCATGACTCGGCCCCTCCACCAGTTGATGAGGAAGTGTTTACTGATGATCAAGCTCAAGAAACCCAATTTTATGAGCCAGTTCAGGTCCAGCAAGATCATATCCAGGAGGAACACCATCCTGATATTTACGACGACGAAGCCGAACTCCCCTTCGAAGAGGAGGAGTGCCAACAAAAGAAGGAATGGGGTGTCGACCGGCCAGGCATAGAGATCAAGACCTGGCTGGCCATTTGGGTCCTGCGCGCATTCATGCGATGCACAAACGGCGACAGAGTCGTCGAAGTCTACGACCAACTCAGGGCCCGCTGGGAGCTCAGTGACAAGGACGAGCTATTCATGGCGGACTTTCTGTCTTCGCTGCTCATCAACGGATCAAGAAGAGGGAAATGGTAATACAGTACAAACACATCACGACAGAACATTGAGACAGACACAGAGACAGACAAAGAGGTCTGGCAACGGGACACAGAACGTCACAGACACTACCATGAGCTAATGATGCTTAGGCACAGAAGTTACATAGTTACAGAGAGTTGTTGTTGCTTGTTTTTTTTTTTTTTTTTATAATGGCGTCGATGATGGCTGGACGTCAATATTTTCTTGTATATTGCTTTCTTCTTTTTCTTTTTTCTTCCCTCAGACGCGGACCAGTCGCGTAGTATCTATGGGCATTTGCATGTTTGGGTCGAACCAGAAGGGCACGCTTAGCGAGCCGGAGTTTGGACTTTGAGGAATATTTATGTGGTTGCATGGATGATGGAAGTTGAAGGCAGCATTTCAAGTGACGGACAACCACCCACCATTAGACTGGCCTTCGGTTCTCTTATTTACTCTCGAAATGTCTTCGCTGTAGCTTACAAAAGCTGGTATCATTATATGCATAGAACTTCCAACTCCCTTCCCGACTTCCGTACCTACTGCAGTCCAATCCCAAGAATCTCACATCATTAAAACCTATCTATTTTCAACCCAGGATAACTATTGCGTGTCCCCTTATTTGACCTTGCTCATGATAGTTTCCGGCCCTCTGACAACGTCCATTTGGGCGGCCCTAGCCTTGACCGCATTCAACATGCTTCTCTCAAAATCGTCTCTGGACCTTAACACTGCCTCGACCCAGCTGATCTGCAAATCCCAATACTGGCTCTTGAACTCTGCAAACGCGTCCGGCACCGCTTCTTTATCGACCGTCAACAACTGCAAGAACGGCTCCGACACGCGCCACGTCTCCTTGATAGCATTGCCCACATCGGGGTTCGGCAAGTTGTTGAAGAAGTCAAAGGCGGTCGAGAGATCGTCAAAGATCTTGTCTTGGAAGTTATCCTGCCTGCGGAACTTGGCGCCCTTGTTGCGGACCGATGACAGGTAGCGGATGAGCAGCTCCTCGGCAAAGATCTCGATGAAGATGTCGACGAGCGAATGGTGCAGCACCATCTTGTAGTCGGACACGTACTCCTCGAACGTGGCGATCATGCGCGCCATGGCGTTGGTCGTGTACCAGCGGGGGGTGAAGAAGTCGGGCATAACGGTGCGGAAGTCGACCGCGAACACCAGTTGGGCAAACTTGGTCATGCACCACGTGCTCAGGTCGACGTAGCCGTCGCGCAGAGCCGTGATCTCCGTCTCGGCCCGGTCCATGTACTGCGGTGACACGAGCGTGCTAAATTTGCGCCGGAAGTCGGAGAGGTACGCCATCCGGCCTTCGTCCTCGTTGTCATCGATGCAGGCGATTTGGTCGTTGGCTGTCGCCACGAGCCAGTCCTGCAGTGGCTGGAAGCCGTCCAGCTCTGGTTGGCCTTGTGGGGGTTGCACCTCGTACCGCGCGGCTTCGTCCTCGAGCATCTTCTGCCAGGACTGCTGGCGGGTACGCAAGCGCTGAAACATGGTGTCGATGACACCTTCCACAACATCGGCACGCTTCGAGTTGCCCGCGGCATCGACCTGTTCGCGGAGCATGCGCCACAGATCGACCAGGTTCTTGGTGCGGAAGTATCCATACTCGTCCTGGTCGAGGTTACCACCCTCGACATTACGGTCAACAAAGTCCTTGCACTCTTGCTTGTAGATACGGTCGATCCATTCGTCGAGGAACTTGATGATGAGGGCGCGGAAGTCGCGCACCAGTTCTGCCTCGCGGTTGTCAATCACATGTGGTGTTAGTTCATCCTGCTTCATTCCCAGCTTGGTCATTTTGCGATAGTAAGCCTCAGGCCAGCTGATAATGGCTAAAGTATGTGCCGAGCTGGTCTCCGGGTCGTCGATGAGCCCGATGAGATAGTCATGCATCAAGCCGTGGTAAATAGTAGCCCATGTCTTGAATATCTTCCACTTCTTGGGCATAAGCGGCGTCATGCCGATCTTGACGGCGTTCAGGTCGTTAAAGTACCATTTCAAGGACTTGTCGAGCATATCCGGATCACCCAAGAACTTCTCCTTGCTCTCTTTGAACTGGTCCTCGGCAAAGGTCTTGATAGCCTTCAAAAACTTGTCCTTATAGCCCCTGACCGTCTTGGCGCCGTCGGTTATGCTCTGGAAGCGTGTGGCCATTTCCTTGTGATCCTTCAGCGCTTCTTGCAAGGCCAAGACCCGCTGATCGCTCTTTTCCTCAGCTTCTATTATCAGTGCGAAACGTACGACCAGACTGTTGTTGTCCGCAATAACCAGGTTGATCAAACTCATGGCGACGAGGGTGATATTCACATCAAACCACTCAATGTATTTATCCAGGCGGGAGAAGTAATCCTCTAGTGTGGACTGCAGGCCTGGATCGTCGCCCCTCTGTATTTGCTCGATGGCATCGTCTCGGATATTACGGAGCTGCGTCAACTCGTAGTGAATAGCCAGTAGGTTGGGCATGTTCTCGGGGTCCTCGTCGTCCTCGTTCAACATCCTGTCGATAGCGTCCAGGCGCTCGCTGAAAGTCTCGAGGTTGCGGCGCATAGTCTCGACGGCTCCAAAGTTGCGGTGGGCTTGGGACACCAGGTTGATGGTAGCAAAGTCGGTGATCATGTCTTGCGACTCGGAACAAATCTTGTCGATTTTCATCATCTCCTCCTTGATTTGCTGCACCGTCCTTTGCCCGTCAGCCAGACCGTTCATGCCGGCCTGTGTCGTCTCGAGCTGCTCCCGCAGGCCGCTGCGTAGTTGGGAGTCGACAGCTGCCTTTTTCCGCATGAACTCGGCCTTCAGGGTGGTGATCTTGTCGAGATCATCGGGGTGCCGAAGCAGCTCGGCGAGGTTGACGGGCGGTAAATCCATTTTTGTGTATATGTGTGTGTGTTTGTATTATTCGCGTGGTGGTGGGAAGTCCGTTGTTGAATATGTTGTGTTTCTTCTTGACGTCGTCTTCGGTGATCCGTATAACGTGTTGCCTGGACGGCAAGTCTGCATGTTCGCTTCACCTCATACCATGTCGCGCAACGTGTTCAGCGTAGTTTCTGTCGCAAGGCGGGTCTAAGAAGATGCGGGTGATGCTCTCTAGGTGTTCCGTCGTAGTGTTTGGGTGGTAAAATTAGTGTAGCGTTTGTTGGCGTTGTGTTTTGTTGCGGCTCCTGCTCCTGGCAGGTGGAATGGAATGGCGGTTGACGTTGTGATCTTTGGGGGGGAACCGGCGGCGTCGTGGGTACCCTAGAGGTAGCGGACCCTGGGCAAGTAAGTACCTGGCACTAACAGACAGGGGGCGAGCTCCGAAAGGGTACTTTCGCTCTGCTCTGGCGCAAAGTATCTGGAATGCATTTACACGGGGTAACGGGAGCTGGCCGATTGGCTTGTGCGCATAGCTGCATAACTGCAACCTTAGTCGGTGTCCCGAGTGTGAAACATAGGTTGGCTGTGCCGAGGACTCTCCGATCAGGGGCTTTGTTTACATTGGTCGTTGGTCTCTTCCTGATAGCCACACTATAGCAACCGTTTTGTCCTCCGGCGCCCAAGTCGTCGCCCCCATCCGGTGCCAAGGTCGATGTCGATATGTCATGGGGCATGATCAGAGTAGGTGGACTTCCAATCACTGCTGTCTATTATGCCTACGAGCAGCTGACCGGGAAGCTGCTGGCAGCATTACCCTGAAAACGTGACCATGTAGCTACATCCTTGAGCTCGCATTGTCGCCTTTATTCTGAAAGTCACATATTTGAGCTCCAGAACTCTACCGGAGCAGTGAACAGGTCAGAAGCACCGCTTTTCCGGCCTTGGAGTGCTGTTCTCAAAACACCTTACCTGAGAAGACTTACCATAACGCCACTCAATACAGACGCAGTCAGTTAATGGTGCTCTACGTAGCTTGCTTACCTCACACCATTGTCGAAGCATTCGATGGCTTCCAGGTCGTCCCATGCCAGATCTCATCCCAGCAAGTTTTCCCTCCATCCATGATCAGAGCTTCAGCCAGGAGCCTCAGCACCCATTGCCACCCTCCATCTTCCCCTTAACAAAGTCAGAAGGTTTGCCAGAGCCAATGGTTCTCGTAGGGTCCAAAGAGAGAGAAACGTCGGGGTCGATGATGATGATGATGATGGTGGTTTCTATCCGTGTCGTATCATATACAGAAGAGCGCCCGGACAGTCCGGACTACCTGCGACCATATTCGTGCCGGTCAATTTTTTGCGTTTCCCCCCTTTCGGCATTCCCCCCTTTAGTACGCACCCATCAAACTCATCGCCCGCTCAAACTTCCCAATCATATCGGCACCCGCATAACAGCTGGTAGCGAGCCGTTTAAGAGCGGGGGCGGTAGGTCTGCCAGACTGTTGTGTTTGGAATCAGGTTACGTCAGTGGGACCGTATACTTTCGCTCTCGGATCAGGGAGAAATCACGCACCGGCAATGGCAACAGGGGAGCCGAAGCCGACGACGCAGTACATCAGGTAACGGAACCAGAAGAAGCGGGTCTTGGGGTTGAAGGGAAGGTTAGAGCGGGGACCCTCGGGGTAGTGGTAGGGCGACGAGAGCTGGGTGCGGGTGGTCTGGAAAGTGCGGCGAGCAACGAGGCTGAAGGGCTGTTGGCGGGGAGCCGCGCGGAGGGCAACACGGGAGAACATCTTTTTTCTCGCAAGCAATTCACACGCAGTCAGCTATCCAGAATTCAAAGGTGCGATTGGGAGCAGAGCTCAGGGCGACCTGCAGAGTGATATCACAAGGAGAACGGCATACCTTGAGTGGAAATTTGGCGATTCCTTGCTCGGTCAGAAGCTGGTGTCAAGGAGAGTCGAGGTGGGAAAGCACTTGGAGTGTGGTGATGAAACTGGAGGAGCTGCCCGAGGTGGTCCGTGACGCTACTGCGGAATCTTGACATTCGGAATTGGGAATAAGCTAGGCTGTCTCAGCTGGCCACACAGCTCTGACAGCTGTGCGTAGTGGGTATGTATTGTATCTGACCAGTCGCAGGCCATTGGTTGTGGTGGTCTGACTTTTTGCGCCTCTGACAGAATGGCTCGCCGTACAGGTACTTGAACACCGCGAATGGGTCTCCCTCCCCAATTTGGGTTCTTCCAGCTGCCAAGTACCCTCGGCTGAAACGGGCCCTAGCTCTACAATTGAGCACTTCTGGGTACAAAGCACGTCACAGCCAGTCAGTTCTATCTTATCGGAGTACATTCCATGGGCGCTTGTCGCGTTCTTGCTCTTTATCTTCGCCTATCTCGGCGGTTGTTTGATGTTCTCAACTTGCACCCAAGAGACAATGAACACAACATAAAGTGATATCTCGCGATTGTCTACTGATTAGGTATCATTTCCAACTTTTGCTTCTAACAAGGCTGCCACGCTACGAATAAACACCATCTTCCAAACATGCAGAGGTATATCCTGTTTAAATAGGTACAAATCAATGAAAACCACCCTTTTCGCCTATCCGCACTCTGTTTACTTGAGGGTCACCAACTCCTCGGCGCTGGTGGGGTGAATAGCCACGCAGTTGTCGAAGTCGGCCTTGGTCGCGCCCATGTTGATGGCCACACCGAAGCCCTGGAGGATCTCGCCGCTACCAAGGCCGATAATGTGCAGACCAACAACCTTCTCCTCGGGGCCAGCGCAAATGAGCTTGTAGGCGGTCGGTGCCTTATCCTCAGGCTTCATCATGGCGTAGTACATGGCAGTGAAGCTAGACTTGTAGATTTTGAGGTTCTCGGCACCGTACTTGGCAACCGCCTCGGGCTCGGTAAGGCCAATGGAACCGATTTCAGGATGGGCGAACACAACGGATGGCACATTATCATAGTTCAGCTTGAGTGTCCTGAACTCCTCAGGGCCAAACAGACGGGCGGCCAGCTTGCGACCGGCAGCAATGGCGACGGGGGTCAACTCAACCTGACCGCACACATCACCAACGGCGTAGATGTTCTCGGTGCTGGTGTTCTGGTACTCGTCCACCTCAATGTAGCCCTTTTCGTTGGTCTTGACACCCGCCTTGTCCAAGCCGAGACCCTCCACCGCCGGCGTGCGACCAACAGCCCAGATGAGATGGTCGACGTCGGAAATAGACTGCTCGCCCTCACCCTCTTTGAAGTTGATAGCTAGCTTGCCCGCCGCATCCTTCTCGACACGGGTGAGTTGGCTCTTCTTGTGGACCTTGACCCCGATGCGCTCATACTCTTTGACCGACACCTGCTGGATCATAGGATCGAAGCTACGAAGGAAGGTATCGTGGCGGATGAAGAGATGAGTCTCCACGCCGAGGGCGTTCAACATGCCAGCAAACTCGACAGCAATATAGCCGGCGCCAACAAGGGCGACCTTCTTGGGGAGGGTGTCGATGTCGAAGAAGCCGTCGCTGTTGGTACCATATTCTGAGCCGGGGATATGGGGAGGGATGGTCGGGTTGCCGCCCACGGCGATCAGGATCTTCTTGGCGTTGACGACCGATTTGGTACCGTCATCGAGAGTAACCTCAACCGAGTTGGGGGACAGGAGCTTGGCCCAGCCGTGCACGTACTCGACCTTGTCGTTGGCGAGGTTGCGCTCATAGATGCCGTTGAGACGTGCGACATAAGCGTCGCGCTTTTGCTTGAAGGTAGGCCAGTCGAAGGGAGCAGTTTGCTCGACGCTGAAGCCGTAGTCCTTGGCCTGGTGAATGGTTTCGGCAATAAGAGCGGCGTAGAAGGTAACCTTTTTGGGTACGCAGCTACAAGAGGAAGAGAGATTGTTAGCGCTTGACATTTCGAGCAAGACGGACGCAATGACAAAAATGGAAAGGCGACTTGCCCAACGTTGACACATGTACCTCCCAAGCGCTTGGCCTCGACTACCATGGACTTGATGCCATACTTGCCAGCAGCAGCGCGGGCAGTCGCAATGCCACCACTGCCACCACCAATGACGAGAAAATCGGTTTCTTTGGAAATGGGAGCCATGTTGAGAGCTGTGACGGAGAAATGTCTAGACAAAGAACCAACTCGGCCTGAAGCAAGTCTGGACGAGACAACAGAAGGTCGAACAAGGAAGGACAGAGAGGGCATGGACGAAAGATATAAACCACCACAACGGTGTCCGAGCTGGTATCGCAAAAATAAAGAGTGGTCTGGGGGACGAAGCGAGGGTCGGGAAGCAACCAAGTAAAAGACAAGCCGCGGGGTACGGTTGCGACAGCTGCGGTTGGTAATCCTCGGGGCGCGGTTGCGGTGGTGTTGGTGCGGGTAGTACCTCTAGTTACCTTCAATAGTTGTCTGTGTCTGCGAGGACTGTGCAGTTTGGCGGCCCCAGGATTTGGAATATGTACGCTAGTGTCGGCACACTGTCTCAATCGAAGTGGGGGGACTACCCTGCATCCAATTGCGACAGGCCCGATCTAGAATGTCTTTAACCCAATGCGTTTTGACACTACACCGAGAGACTGGGGAACCACATTGGATGTGCTATCTATTTGAGATTTGTATTTGGAATGGTGACATGACGTGGACCCTATCTGACGCAAGCGCGGCCGTGTCCACCTCAGTAAGCATGCCGGAGTTGGCGGCGGCGGTACGATTAGTAGTGTATTTAATTCGAGTATCAGTCCAAGTACCTGCACAACCAACAGAGAGAACAGAGAGAATCGTGACGTGTATATACTACACTGTGAATCGCAAATGTTTGCCTCTTTCACGGCTTCTTCGTCTCTTTCCCCTTTCGTCATCATCTGAGTAATGATATCATGGGGACCATCTCCCTCTACAAAGTAGTGTACACAGAAGTTGCAGGGAGACAGTACGGAAAAAGGTTGAAGATGGACTGGCAAATGTGGGTTGCAGTAAGTAAGCAACGCGAAATGCCGAATCGCGTAGAAGTCGATCATGTAAGCAAAGTCTCTCCATCGAAGTTCTCACACGGTCCGCAAGGGAAAAGAAAGTTTATAGATAGGCTTAGTTTCGGTTATGGAAGAAACATCAAAATGTGAAATACGACCGAGAACTTTTTGAACTTGAACTAAGTGTGCAAAAGTCAGCTTGGACCCCACGAGACGTTGGGATGAAAGGCTGGAACACGGCCTTTCTTTGGTCAATTGCATCGATGCCGCTGGAAGATCAGAAGAAAAGGGCGTCAAACAAACTGAAGGGACTGAAGGTCCCGGACATGGTGATTAGGGGCATCAGACTGGTCCGTGCATACTCCATTTTTCTTAAGCCGAAGGTATCTCAAGTACACCTTTGTAATTACCGTAATTACAAGACATATGATCGACATATGGTTGACATATGTTAGTTGATACTATTCACATTCACATGCGGGGGCCTCTCACCGGCCCCCTGCACCCCCGGAGCTAACCCTAACCTTAATTAACCCTAACTAACCCTAATACTAATTAGTAGCCTTGCAAGGATGTCGGGTATTGACGGCTAGTCGCGGGCGTAATTACAGGTTGTTACAGAGGAGGTACAAAAAGTCACTTGGCACGTGATCGGACCCATATTTTCTGATGCCCCCATTCACCGTCCCCCTTCAGTTCCGTTCGCATCTGATGTGCCCGCGACCCGAATCAAACTGTCGGATTTGCCTGCCGCCGACTACCCTGTGCAGTGCCAGCAAGGTTCTTAAAGTCCGGCAGGCATTTAAGCTGGTACGATGTACTGGAATCCTTGGCAAGCATTGACCAAGCCCGCCGCAGAGTACAAGCAAATTGGTGCTTTTCTGTATCATGTACCCAGCGACATCAGCCACACGGTAACAAACAGTGTTGTACTGGGTACCATAGACGAGACGTCCAGGATAGTGTGGTATTTTCAACTTCATCTACAAACTTCCATCGTTTTGGGGCAACAAGAGTGACGGAATCAACACAACACAGAACCCGCTATCTAACCTCGCTTGGGGCATCTCACGACTCTCCAGCTCAATAACTCAAGAGAGAGAGGCACTTGTATGAGCAATCGAAGAGAGCCAAGCGTAGAATATCAGCTCAGGCCACTCGAAGCAGTCGACTGCTAGGGAAGGCCCGGTTCCAACAGATGGCTGTATTGGCAAAAGCTCGTGAGGAATTTCTGGCTTGAGTCGAGTCCGGTATCACCGGCTAGTTGTACATCATGGCGGGTAAACCGTCCGTGTTGGCCAAGTTGTCCGTCGGCCAGTTGCAGGAGCTCATGGTCCGGTGTGGTCTGCCAAAGACTGGTGCAAAGCTTCTCCTATACAACCGCATTCGAACCGCGGCTAGAGAGCACAAACCTTTGGCTCCCAACTCGCGCATTCTCAGCATCGACATGGGTCTCAAGAACTTCGCCTACAGTGTTCTCACTCCAGTCATGCAAGACAGCAAGGCCATGGCCGAAGAGTATCCTTTGCCTGGAGACGGAGGGATCGGGATCAACAAGCCCAAGGACGGAGAAATCGGGATCAACAGGCCCAAGGACGGGGAAATTATGTTCAAGAGGCCCAAACGCGGAGAAATTGTTGACACGGCCAGTTTCTTCGGGATGCTTGAAGGGACCAAGGACGGGAAGAATGGCGTCCTCGGGTCCACATTCGAACAAAACCTCAACACCCAACAGTCTTATGATATAAAGAACACTACAAGGCGTGTGGCCGACTTGCACGCATGGCGCCACCTCAATCTTCTCCCCTGGCTTGAGGTGAGCAATATCGATGGGAAGAATACGGACGCCGTCAGCGAGAACTTTGCCCCTAACGCCATGGCTGACATGGCCTACCGTCTTATCACGGAGCATATTCTGCCCCAAAAGCCAACCCACATCCTCATCGAGCGCCAGCGCTTCCGTACCGCCAACGCGGCCGGCATCTTTGAGTGGACCGTCCGTGTAAACATGCTCGAATCCATGATCTACGCCATCCTGCGCGTCATGCAAAACCGCGGCGAGTTCAAGGGTGTTGTGGTTGCCGTGCCGCCCAAGCGCGTGGTCAACTACCTCATTGACAAGTACGGGCATGAGATACCCACACCTCGCGATCTGATGAGTCCTAATAGGGTCAAGATGAAGCCAAAATCGAAACGAGGCTTCTCGAGGTTGGAGAACGAAATTTCACCCGAGGAGGACAAGGATGACGAGCTTCTCAACCCATTCGAGGAGCCCATCAACGTTGACGAGAAGGAAACCAATAAGAAGATCAAGGACGTCAAGAAGGCCCGGATGTGCCTTTTGGGTTCGTGGTTGAAAAACCAGGAAAAGCTCGGTCTCGGAAACCGTGAGATGCAGCGCATGGCCGACTACTTCGTAAGGGCCGTTCCTGTCGCCGTCAACAATTTGTTAAGTCTGACCAAGCAGAAATTGAGGAACAGCGCCGTAGAAATGCCGGCTCCCGCGGACCTCCCAGGGTCCCTCGGCGTCGGCACGTTGATGGGCAAGAGAGAAGAGAGGACAGAGCGTGTTACCAAGGGCGAACACATCGACAAGATGGACGACTTGTGCGACTCGGTCACTCAGGGACTCGCCTGGCTGGAGTGGGGGTTACAGTTGGAGGAAGCTATGAAGAGGATGCCGTGGATCATGGAAAACAATGAGGAACCGGAGAGACCCAAGCTGGGAATCCCTGTGAGGAAGAGGACAACGGGCGGGGGTCTATAAAATTCTTCTAGATGTACGATAAAGTGTTGCCAAGATACCTACCTACCTGTCACCGAAAACGATAAACTGCGTTTCTCTCATTGTGTTGCCCAGTCAATGTTGCCGGAAACCACTGCCTTGCAAGGATGAGATTGTTACAGGGCAGAAGACTATGAATGGAAGCATGGGTATCATATTAATCTACGCAGTAGACCTCAAATATGTACTGCGTCAACCAAGACATCAACCAGGTAGCAAGCTCCAAGGCTCCGAGTTCAACCCTACTCACTCCAATATTCATCGTACATGCCCTCTTCCCGCTGAGTACTAACCCATTCCTCACTCGCCAACCCCCTCGCCATCCTCCTCTTCAGTCCCTGCGGATCCTTATGCCAGTCACACGCGTAATCGCACGCAGGCACTTGCGTCTCCCCAAAATACCTGCAAATCGCCGCATGCCGACAAGAACCGGTATCCTCACAATACGCCACCAGCCTACTGAGACTCATCTGCCTCGCCTGTTTATTAATGATGCCATCCGCGGACGCGTTTTTCGACACTGGCTCCCTCATGACCAAGTTACAGACCCTATCCCGGTCCTCACGGCTATAGTAAAGAAAACAATAACTCGCATTCCCATCACGACCCGCCCGCCCGGCCTCTTGGTAATAGCCCTCAAACGACTTGGGCAGCCGCCAGTGTACGACGAACCGCACGTTCTCCTTGTCGATTCCCATGCCGAAGGCCGTCGTAGCCACGATGACATCGTACCCCGGATCGTTGGCAATCCACTTGGCCAACGTCTCCTCCTTCACCTGGTTCGGCAGTTTAGCATGGAAGGGCCGCGCGCCGATACCGTCGTGTCGTAAGGCGGCCGCGAGCGACTCGACTTCGTCGCGGGAGATGGTGTAGATAATCCCCGGTACGTTCTCGACGCGCTCGCCAGTGGCATCTAGCTCGGCTTTTCGATCCGCGGCCGCTCGACGGTCGTACACGCCCTTGAGCCAGGTGACAAAGTCGTCGTAGCGGTCGTTGGCTTCGTCGCTGGTGAAACGCACTTCAAGGTGCAGGTTCGGTCGGTGGGCCGTCATGCTGAAGATCTTGAGTTTGCCGGGCGTCTTGTCCAGCCCTAGCGTGGTAAGCACATCGTGACGGACTTGCTCGTTGGCTGTGGCGGTGAGACACATGACTGGTACATCGGGAAAGGTTTCGCGGAACCAGGAGAGCCGCTTGAAGTCTTTGCGAAAGTCGTGGCCCCATTCTGAGATGCAATGGGCTTCGTCAACCACGATACGCGCCAGCTCGTGCTGTTCGTAGACCAGTTTCAGTTTCCGCCGGAAGTGGTCGCCGGAACACAGCTCGGGAGTTACATAGAGGAGCCGCATGAGGGGATGCCCAGTCGCGAGATCAGCGTAGATGTAGTCTCGCTCTGGCAGGGTAGTGTTGCTGTTCAAAGTACGAGCGTCCACATCTGATGCCTTGAGGGCTTCGACTTGGTTCATCTGAAGGGCAATCAGTAAGCCGCTTGGACCCATCCATATGTCTGAGGAGTGACACCTACCATGAGACTCAGTAATGGAGAGATCACGATGGTGACTGTATAGAAAAAGGTCAGATTGGGCTTACTTCAACCGTCAGTTGCTTTGGAAAGGCGGAACACACTTCCACGGTCTATAACTGCTGGCAGTTGGAAGCATAGACTCTTGCCGAAGGAGGTGGCTGCCTGGACGAAGACATCATGACCGTCGAGGGCAGCCTCGATGATCTCTCTCTGATGTGGTCTGCGAATATCGGTCAGAATGGAATCACACGTACTCGACAGCTCATTCATCATACCTAAAGTTTTCTTTGCCGAACTGTCGACGAAGAGTGAAGTCAATGTCTTTGAAGGAGTCGCTCCTTAGAAGAGGCATCGCTGCTTTCGCCGATGCTGAAATCGTGCCCCGCGTCGCAGCTATCGTGCCGCTCCGATTTCCATGAGATAGATGGTGCAGTGGCAAAGAGATCTAGTCTAAGCCCTACAGCTTTACTTTTTAATCAGGGGTCAAGAGCTCGCGAGGGTGACGAATTCATCCCATCACGTCGGCTTGGTCGCGCCTGTTGTTTGTGGACTTGACTTCCATTCCATGTTGTGGCATCCATTTGAACGAAGCAACCTACCTTACCTAGTACCAAGTGCCAGAAGTTCTGTTTGTTTAGGTTTCCACTTGGCCCAAAGTTTCGTCCTGGGTGTAGGGGCGTTCCCAGTGCTAGTTGGCGGCTTGTGGCCGCGCCAAACCACTGTAAGCAGCGGTCCCCACCACCTGCAGTTCAGCACCCGGGCGATGTGCAATTCCGTTGTGAATCCTCGGGTACGGCTCGTCCAAGCTTCGTGAGGTTCCTGTCATATGTAATCACAGTTGGCATCTGACTCTATTGGTATCTCGAGATCATACACATAACATACGATCATGGGCTCCTTGACGTGACAGTTCGATAATTGATCATAATTATGATGCCGACTCAAGTAATGCTACCCGCCGTCCATGTTCTTCCTTCCCTCTTACCTTGCTTCGCTTTCCAATCCGCCATCGAAACATAGGTAGGAGATGCAAAGCTCACCAAACCCCCGGAATGACCGCCCACTTCTTGCTAATCTTCTCCTCCCCAAACTTCTCCATATACCACTGTTTCCCCTTCACCGCCCTCGGCAACATGGCTGCCACCTCATTCAGCAAAAAACACCTCGCCGGCAGACATCCCCAGCCAGCCGCCATGTAAAACCCAAGCCACTCAACCCATTCGCAAAAGTAGTGCGGGTAAAGCATCACCTTGAACAGTCCCGCCTTGGGGATCTCGTAGTGCTTCTCTACCTTCTTCCCCGGCTGTCCCTTTTGCCCATTCTGCTTCGCCAGCCTCTCCTGCCTGCGGTTTTCCCGGCGTCTGATCTCCCGCAGCTCGTCATCGTGGTAGAAGTTCGCCATCAGACCGACGTAAAACAGCGCAATTCCGCAAGTGAATTGCAGCGTGGGGAACGAGCTAAAGAGCTGCCTGTCCCACGCCGCGTGACTCGTGGGACCGTAGGCGGCGAGCCAAGCACCGATTAACGTTCCGTTGATAATCTGGAAGCTAAGCGCAGAGAGCCAGATGGCGATGTGTATGGGCGCCATGCTAGGCTGCAGAAAAGGAAAGGCGAGGGCGCGATAGGAATAGTGAAATACAAAGAGGCCGGCGAGCACCTTATTTTGCCAGGGCAGGTCGCTGAGGGTGAAGCCATGTTGGGCAGGGAGGGTGCACATCATGTAAACCAGGGTCATGAAGCCAGGTGCTTCCATGGTGAGCCAGCCAATTCGGCCAGGCAGGTTAAGGCGGCTGGTGACTGATGTCTTGCCCATCCCGTACCAGGAGACACCCCATTGAAGGGAAGCGGCCTGGTCAGCTGTGTCAGTTGTGATGTAGAGCATTCTCGTGGGGCCACGACACACATACCACGGGGAACCACTTCCATAAGGAGAGAATAAGATCGTAATTCTCCCTCGTGGGAGGATACCAGTTGTCGATTAGACCTACGGTACTGGTCGGCATTTTTTCCAATCTGTTAGCGCTCGGCCAACAATTTATCTAGCGAGTTGGTCAAGTCGAAGGCGAATGGCAACTTCAAAGTGATTGAGGTGATCGGCGTACGGGTGATGATTTAGTTCAGAACCGTCGTGTTGCACTAGATTGGGGTGCTCATTCCCCACATTCCCAAGTAGGTATAGTCATAGGGAAAGAACGAGAGAGAGAGAGTGCAAGGCAAGAGAAAGACAAGTGAGAAACAGACCACGGACAGTCTGTAAGAGATGTTTAGATTCGCTGTCACCGTGCTCGAATAACCATTCAATGAAAGGAAAGCACTCTTCGATCATCCCAACAGGGGCAATCTAACCTGGTACATATGTAACTAACGTTTAGCCTAATCCCCTCCAACCACCCGGGTGTTGCCATAGGATTCACCCGTCATGTAGAGTTGTAAATTTCAAACAAACAACACTGGACAGCATCGTTGCGGTTGCTACCACCCAGTTCGACCACATTCGTGACCGCTACACTTACTCTCTTCCAGGTGATATCTACCTAGCCATCAGACTTATACTATGCGAGTCAAAAAAAGCGCCCTTATAAGCAATACTAGGTACCATTTTCCAACTCCAATCCTCCCTCTTTGGTATTATTCGTTCTTCATCATGACCCTCCAACAAGACACGACAGACATCCTTGCGCCCAAACTTTAACACCAAACCACTCCAGCATGATTACTTGACAGAGAATCCACACGTCAACCACCAGTCACATCACAACGCATTTATCTTCTCTCGGAATCCCAGGAACTGCAACCCCGGCAGGCGGAATCCCCTGCCTCATCGGCCTTGGGGCGGCCATGTTCGGGTTACCAGGAAATCCCGATTGAGGCCTACCAGCCTGGCTGATTGATGAATGTCCGGGAGCCTGGGACGGGTTTCTCAATCCCATGGAACCCGCGGTTGAACCCAACCTTTGTGGAGGACTTGCCGCTCCAGAGCGAGGAGGTGCGGCTTCCGCACCGTTGGCAACAGTGGCACGAGCCACAGTAGGGCTGCTCGTGGGATGACTGGGATGCCCTTCGGGAGGAATGTACGGTGCCTGTGTAGCAGCGACATCATAGCTAGGTGGGGCGTCTTCTATTCCTTCATCCGCTGGGCGGTTTGTGAAGGGCTGTGACTGTTGACCAGGAAGAGGCGGAATGAGCGATCTCACTGTTTGACCCGAGGTTCTAACCCCAGTTCTGTTCGCTGTCGGACTAGCTCCTCCACCATTGTTCACAGAGACGTTCATCGAGCTGGTGCTTCGGCGCGTAGACGGAGCCGTGGAAGAGACCGATAGTGAGCTGCGTGATGCCAAGGCCGCCGCTCTTTGGCTCCCAAGACTTGCGGTACTGCCACCTCTGCCGGCCCGTAAGCTACCACTTCCACCAAGACTACCGCCACGGGCATGTCCTTGACCGCGGCCCTGGTTTTGCTGTCCGTTCGAAGTGCGTGCTTGCTGCTCGATAAACTGCTCCGAGAGTTCTCGTTCCCGGCGTCTACGTTCTTGTTCTTCTCTATGACGCTGCTCCTCCTCTTCCTGCAGTTGCAGTGCTAGAGCAAGGTCGTGGTCCTCCTGTTCATGTGATGGAGATGTTGGGGCATCTTCGTGCATATTCCCACTATGTGTCCGTCCCCTACGGCCTTCAACCGTCGTCCATCCACTGCCTTCTCCCGAAGTCCCATATGATGAGCTGTCGGTGTAGCTTGATCCCCGAGGGCCTGCAGGATTGGTGCTGGGGTCATGCGAAGCGCCGCCGACAGGGCGGAAGTCACCAGAAAAGAACTCGGCTCGTTCACCGTTCACGTCCACCAGCGATTCCCATACTATCTCGTCATGGGTGGCGTATCCTGCATCCGTGACAAGTGTCATGAGTTTTCCATTCTGCGGGTGCTTGTACAAAGTGGCGAAATGGTCGTTCCGGAAGAGAATCGCTACAGACGCTGGCTTCATCGAACTTCTAATGACATCAAGTCCCCATGTGGTAAGTTGCGTGGCCGAGATTTTCCAAAAATCTTTGATGGCGAAAATATCCTGGAGCATTTGCTGTTCATCTTCGGTCAAGCCCTGTTCATCGCGGCTGCTCAGCTTGGCCTCCAGCTCCTCTTCACGGAACAGAAGGTTCTGGGCGTCATCATACGACGCCGCTTGTCTCGCAAATGCACCATACACCGGATCACTTCTAGGCGGAAGCCAACCATGGATCAAGGGAATGGAGAAAGTGGAATAGAGTCTCATCTCCCTCGTACTCTCGAACGTCCCCGGAATCTGACCACTTCTCTCCGTCGGGGGCAAATTGGTGAGTGATGTACGATTGAAGGCGTCTTCCATTTGCTTAGTCGGGACAAAGCGTGGGTTAACATTCATTCCGGTATGAAGGCTTTGCAGAAAGTTGTAGAGTTCGGTAACGTCCGGTAAAACGGCATCTTCACCCAATCGCCGCTCAGACATTAGTTCGTCGAAGACGGCATCAATAAGCAGCCCAAGACTGATTTGCTCTCGTGATCGAAGGGTCTCCACTAGGACCGTATTGTCCTGATGTGCTGGAGTAGAGAGGATAAGCGCGTTGACGAGCGCAAGAAGCGGGCACGGCCCATTGGCGTTCTGAATCAGAATCGGCGACGTCCTCGGGTTGATCTCCGCTGTGGTGTCATACCAGTTAATCCTCTTGATTTGATATGTCTCGGATCTGTCAATCTGGCGTATTCGTTGCGCAGATAAACTGGCCTGCGCTTCGGTAGACCTAGGTGGTAAATCGGGTGCATCCTGTTCCCCTCTTCTGTCAAGAAGTGGGGGAGCTTGTTCGACGGCGGGCGTTGAACTAGGGGGCACGGTAGATGTTGCAGTAGAAGACACGGCAGGCGGTGGTGTAGGAGGCACAGTAGCTGCTATTGTAGGAGGCGCGGCAGGTGCCGTAATGGTATTCTCGGTGACGGCCTGAGGAGAGCTCTCTTCGTCGTCGTCGTCGTCGTCGTCGTCGTCGTCGTCGTCGTCGGCGAAATCCTCCCAAGTGCTCTTTCGTGATGGGGGGCC
Organism: Neurospora intermedia; assembly: GCA_037102815.1. NCBI lineage: Eukaryota > Fungi > Ascomycota > Sordariomycetes > Sordariales > Sordariaceae > Neurospora > Neurospora intermedia. The sequence continues at coordinate 3,249,157 of BTPP01000005.1, read as the reverse complement.
GGGACGTATGTCAATATCGATCAAGTTCCAACCGTCTCCCGTGGTTGCAGGCGGGTTTCCCGGTGCCTTGTCTCTGGACATATCACTCAAGTCATCCCATGCGTGGGAACCATCAAGTGTCTCCTCTCCTGTAGTTGATGGTAGAAGCTCAGGAGCCTTGCTTGAACGTTGCTCATCCCACTTTGCAGAATCCTCCTGAGAAGGCAATGAGAGCAATGTTGGCGGGCTCGACGATGGTTCAGGGGTGGGCTGCTGAGATGCGTTTGTAGACTTCCAAGGGTCTCCTCCGGTGTGATTTTGTTGCAGATCCGAAATCAACAGTGGTGCAGGGCTGTCTCCTCTTTGCTTCAGTAACGGTTGCCAGGGGTTTTTGCTCTGTTCGGCACCTTCAGACAAGCTCAAGTTCGAAAGGGACGGGAAGAGTACAGGTGATACGGGTGGCAGATATGTTGGTCGTGCCAGGAAGGTGTCTTCTCCCTCGTTGCCTGGCGTACTTCCTGACATCTTTTTCTTGAACGGATTAGTTTCTGGTTGTCCGTGGGAACCGCCTGGTCGCAGCACGGTTGGTATTCGGTTAATATCGCCTCCTACCTCATCTGACTCCATCGCACCGGACCTTGACAGTTGGGCGCTGCCGCCGGGCCTCAGAACGGTCGGCACCCGGCTAATGTCACCCGGCTGTTCAGCAGTCGCAGACTTGTTCCCCTCCGCGCTGTTATCGGCCCACACATTTTCGTTCTCGACGCCTGATGAGTTAGAGTAGCTTGGACCGGGCCTTAGAGATCGTGGCACATCATCGACTTGTCCGTCTGATCCGCCCTGGCGGTGCTGTCCTTCGCGCTCGTCGTTCCACGCCATGTTTGCTTCCGAGTCCATGGCGGAAGACCAGGTTGGTTCTCGTCGAACTGCCGGATCCAGGGCAGCATTGGCTGGAAGAGGCTTTCTGGTCACCATGTCTCCAAGGGTTGGTAACGAATGTCGAAGGAAAAGCCAGTTATCGGAAAAGTGTTGGCGGTCGATGGGATGTAAGCCCGAGGAAGCCGGCCAGCGCCTCTAAACTGTGATGGAATAGGATCCTGTAAAGACTTTAGGAACCACGGGCTCCGGAACAGGTGTATACTGTATTTTCTTTCCGGCCTTCCAGAGAGATCCTAAGGCCCAAACGGTCCTAGCCGTGGAGATGCGGTTCAGCCGACAAAAGGCAGCCTTTCGTTGTGAAGGTCGAGGTCATGAGCGGTTCGAGGTTAAGTGAACAGTTGCGTCATTGGCGCGCGACGTACCCAGGCTCTAGAATGTTGCTGGGATAGCGCTGCGATTCTAGCACGAGACTGGGGCCCAACATGGGTATCGTCAGTGGATTGTGCACTAGATTCACTAGGATCCAGCGCAGAAGCGATTGGAGGATGCTTGGTGGGTTTCTTCAAGCAGGTTAAGTACTAGTCTAACTTACAAGAGCAGAAGTTTGGGGTCAGCAGTTGTGCGTCCCTGAATGTAGCCAGTTCGGTGATGGGAGATGTAAGTTAGAAGTCACGATTGACCGATTGTGTGTAGGTCGAGATGGTTTCCAATGCTGAAATCGCCAATGTGAAATGGAGAAAGAGACGAGACGGAATCCCAGCAGCTGTAAAAGTGGTGGCAGTGCGTAGCTGCAGCTGCGGACTTGGACCCCTCAAGGTTCCCGTCGTAGTGGGACGGGGGCTTTATCTAATCGTGGCGACCTCGGTGCCCCGTTGGCCGCAAGTGGAAAAGGTGTTGACTTCAGTTGTAGACGGGAAAACGGGCTGACTGCTGCCACGAACTGAAAGGATAGGTAGTATATAAGGGTGATCGATAAGAAACGGCAGATTGCTGTTGGCAACGTCATGTTGTACAACCTAATAGAAGGCTGGACAGTCGGAGGCTGGTCTAATGCTTGGCCGGGCATGAGGATCCGGGGGGAAGCAGCTTGCATACCTAGGCGAATTACGTTGTTGGCCACTCTGACGGCCTCCCACGCTCATGGTTCATTACAGGCTGGCAGCAGCAGCAGCAGCAGCAGCTACCCCTCACCAGGGCACTTCCCTTGCCCTCCCCGTAAGGCCTCGTCATCTCCTCTCCTGCCGAGGCGATTCAGCAGGCATTCATGCTGTGTATTCAACAATTCCACTTGACACAGGCGGGGAACCCGGAATGTCTACATAGTGTACGATTTCCCTCTGCCACCGAGTTGTGACCTAGAGGTAAATAGGTACTGTAGTCCCATTGTATTGGGCGTAGAGGTAATCGATAAGATCCCACGAAGAGAATTGCTAGTAGGCATAATGGCTTATTCTAGGCCATAGCCCACGGGCCTCAGCAGCCTCAACACTTGTGGCCTTTTCCCGATTCAAAGGTAAGAATGTCACAAAGAAGGAGTGACCAGGAACCCCACGTAAATACACAGATATTTATATTAGGATTACACAAACATCATTTCTCATAAGACGTTAGCCAGTACGCATCAAGTATACGTTTCGACTTCCGCTCCGTCTGTTGGTCTACTCAAGAAGGTCTCCCACGGAACTGTATGCTATGCCTACAGCTCACTAATCCTGCCCAGCGTTTGGGCCCAACACAAACAGCCTCCACATCACGACAAGCCTCTCCGCAAGACAGATACCAACCTCCAATTTAGTATTTCGATCCTGGAGAATAAAGATTCTTGATCCTGATACAAGCTGGTGTCTCGAACCTTTCGGCCTTGGCCAACTTCTCTTGATCTGTACGGAACCACCCCTGGGCCTCCTCGATCAACCGCCGCTTCTCTGTCATCTCTCGTTCGCACTGTTGCTGTAGCTGCTGCACAAAGATGTGCTCGGCCCTCTGATCCAAGTTGTACAGCTTCGAGGCAGAATAATGCCTGACGTCGTTTGGGTTGACATAGTAATTGACCTTGACGTTGGGCATTTTACGTGCCATTGTGTAAGGGGGTATGGCCTGCTCAAAGGCCATGGCCGGTGTTGATGGCCCCGTTGTTGCTCCGGAGAACAGCGAAGAGATCATGGGGAAGATGAAGAGAATGATGATGGGCAAGAGGCTCATCAATGTGCTCCACATACTATTGCCTCCTTCTTGTTGCTGTCCAGCCTGCCGAGGACGAGTCCTGGGCCTTCCTCCGCCGAACTGGTGCACCCGAATACCAGGCCCGCCGCCAAAGTTGAAGACGAACTGCGGCCCTCCGTCGAAAGCTGTAGCGAGAAAATCATGTCAGCATACCGAAAACCCATGTCCTCTTGACTGAAGGTGGTGCACAAACCGGCTCCGAAGGGACCCCCACCAAAACCTCCCCCGCCAAAGAACCTCGCAAACATTTCCTCGGGGCTGATGTCTGTGTCGTCTCCCCACATGCCTCCCTGATGCGCCCTTGCTGCTCCCCTATTCGCAAAGCCGGCAAACGGATTCTGCTGCTGCGCGCTGGCAAACCTACTGTCCGGGTCGGTTCCGAAGCGGTCGTACTTGTCGCGTTTCTCCTTGTCACCCAGGACGCTGAAGGCGCGCGACACCATTTTGAATGCCTCGTCGGCGTGCTCGTGGCCGTTCTTGTCCGGATGTGTCAGCAGGGACTGCTTGCGGTAGGCCTTCTTGATCTCGGCGTCGGTACACGTCTTGGACACCTCGAGGATCTCGTAAAAGGCGGTGGGTTCGCATTTCCGGATTCGCAGGACCGCAGCCTTCTGCTCGGCTGTGTATTTGCGCTCTTGGTTGCCCTGGTTGTGCTGGCGGTTGTGGGCGGACGATCCGTTTGAGGCATCAGCCCCAGAGGTTGTGGCTGCGGGCATGATGTGCCCTTTGTCTTATGCTTCTAGTCTCAAATATATTAAAAGGGTGTTGTCGATGACTATCTTCGAGAATCAAGGCGAAACGTGCTTTTGTAAAATCTAAACGTCGGATCGTCTGGTTGGCCGACCTTTCGTTGCGGAGGGCCGGGGAATGTACTAGTGACGCAACGAGGCAAAGGCGGTGTCCGTGACAACGTCGAGGTTTGTTGAAGCTGGACAAGGAGAAGCCGGGCGATAGGTCGGCGACAAACAATTGGTTGTTATTGGGATCACAGACCCAGGTGGAGGAACGACTTCTATAGCGTTTTGATGCTAGATGCCGGGTTCAGGTCAGTCGCGATTGTGTAAATGCATTGACAAGGAGAGGGGACAGGGGAGTCGAAAGCGTGGCTTTTTTTCGGGAACCGCTGCAGCGGACGGTGGTGTGGTCCTTGTCCAAAAAAGTGTAGGTACGTATCGATTGGCGAGTCTTGATCAGTGGAAGTCAGAGAGAGAGAGTACCTCATGTACAACAAAGTGTTTAACAATCACTACCCTATGAAACCAGAACAACTACATTCAATACCTCTATGCCTTCGGGCATGATTCTTATGCTCACAAGTAGATTCGCTTGCATAGACGCGCGTAGCGACTACAGGAACATAAATCGATTGGATTTTCGAAACAATACTTAACTCGATGACTATTCAGTAGAGAGCTGTGGACAGCTTGTAGGTAAATTCCACGCTCACGTTTCTTTCCATCCCCCTCACACATGGCTCGTGCCCCCGTGCGGTTGGCCGAAAAAATGGAGAACGACCGATCGCAATCGTGAACTGGAGGACGGGAGCGGCAACAAGGAATGGGTCCGGTTTGCTTAGTCATCCCCCAGTGTTGTCACAACTGCCTTCAATTTGACATGAGCCGATTCAAACTGCAGATAGCTAAAATTTGGTAAACAGAAAAAGCTGGTGTTGAGATAGTAAGGAAAATCAACAATCAAATCCTATACTGTCACACCCATCATGTCCACCGAAGAAACCAAGGCATCCATCGTGGACCGCGTCAGGGCTTGGGGATGTGAGTATCTCAACTACTTACTCACTCTACTCACAATCCTCACTTACATGCGCTTGATACTAACGCTCAAACATAGCCTCTTCCCTCCCCGGCATGGGTCTAGCAACCCTCATCACTGCCCTCCACTGGCGCCCCTTCCAGGCCATGCCCATGCTCCTCACTCCTCTCCTCATGTTCTCGAGCTACCTCAGCGTAGCTGGCTTCAAGATCGACAGCGCCGGCATGACGGCCGCCTGGAGCGGCATCTACTTCCTCCTCGCTGCCCGCCGTCGTCCCGCCGCGCTCAAGAACAAGTTTTCGGCTCGCGGCGCGGTGCGGGCTACGGCCATGGGTCTGAGCGCGGCCAACGTTATTGCGGGCACATACACCTATGTGACGGGTGATCGCAAGGCGGAGGAGCAGGAGAGGAAGGAGATGGACAAGTGGGGCATGTACAGCGATAGCGAATGAAGAATCCTCAGGCTTAGGGACGGCTGAGATGGTGTGGAGCAGTGCGTTCGCTGTGGTTGAGGAGAATCGGCCTGCCATACAGGAGCGAGTGTGCTCTGACGTGCTATAGTGGACAGCCCGAGGATATTCTACTACAAGTAACTGCACATCCAGAAGTTGCTGGAAGGTGAGGGACTAGACGGGTTTGTTGTTTTGCAGGTTTTCTTTTGGCGGGAGAAGTTGTGTGTCTGTAACATACTGTACCATAAAGAGCAAACATTTTGGCGGCGTCAAAGGGTGGGATATGGCAGACAGGGAATACTCGGGAATGCGCAAAGTCACACTTCTGAATGAGTTCGCTTTGAGCAGCAGACGCCAAATGAGTGCTGGATTTCCTGCTCACTCTTCTGGGAGCTGGGAGCTTGAATAGCGTATAACTAAATGCAAAAACCATAAACATGATTTGACTATGAACATAGGAAACCGCCCTCATGTAAACCAAGGAACCACACGAACGCCAGGAGACACTCAGCACTTGATAGTCTCCGCTCTCCATCCTAGTTTATTTTTTCCATGCAAGTAAAACCGATTGCAGGCTTGTAAGCTCCGGATCTGGGTTCGTGGCCATGTGATGCCCCTGAATGAAAGCCGTCTGCCAGCCCTCCAGATTTCCCGTACCGAAAGATCCCATTGCAACGCCACACCACTGTACCCACTCCGAGGCAGGATATTTGCTGGATCCCGTATTCCGATTTAACCAAAATCCTTCCGCTTCATTCTCCGTTGACAACGGAATTCTCCTCGCCGCCTGATCAAGCTACGCTGAGCCTGTATGGTGCCTGTGGGGTTGTGTGGGCTAAAAAGTGTGATAACATGACCAAAAAGAACTGACGGGCATCCGAAGGCCACGCCGAAAAGCTACTGGGTGAGCAGCTTGCGATCCACCGCGTCCGAAGTTGGCAGCGGAATTCCGGAAAAATGGTACCAGAATAACAAGAAAATCATAGCCACGACCGTGGAGTGGGCGAACTTGGTCGACCCAAATCGCCATCGCCGCAAGTTCATGTCCTTGGAGAAGAGGTTCGAAATTTGAGCCATCTCGAATCCTTGGATGTAGTTGACATCGGTCTCGCGGACTTTGGGCTCGGCATAACTCCGGTACTCCTCGAGTATATTGCTCACGTCCCAGCCAAGAGTCTTACGAACGATGCCAACCACGCAGCCGGTGCGATGCTGCACAACTGATATCAGCCTGACCGTTCCACCAAGTCAACATATCGTCGAGGGAAGGTTTACCTTTCCGTGGTTACAGTGAATCAAAAGCGGGTGATTGGCTTGGTTGAGTACCAGCCGGAGGATGGCCTTCATCGTCGTAATGGGAATGGCTTCTTTCTTGGTGCCCTTCATGTCAAAGACATGATGCTTGATTCCATTTCTGCTGAGAAAAGCATCATAGCCCTCGGGGAAGTCCTTCTGGACCAATGTGCTGGAAAACCCTTGTCAGTACGTTGTAAGAGATAAAAGGGTTTTAATCCGGGTAACCAACACCATGGTCTTCAACTGGAGGCCCTCGATGAATGGGTAGTCTTCGGTCTGTGGAAAGCTACTTCGATATACCCCAGGAACAACGACACCGAAGTTCTTGGGGCGCCCCTCCGAGGGAATGAGCGGGAAAGTAGGATTTGGCCGCAAGGGAGCTTTGGCACTGTGGCTGTAGGCTTGAACGGCATGTGGAGGCTCGATATCGCGAAGTGCGTCAGGGAGGCTAAAGTGTTCATCTTTGCTCAAATCTGACAGATCCGTATCCAATGACGTCGCGGCAGTCATGGGTGAGCACTCGAGGCTCGTTTGGCGGCTTGAGCGGCTGCTTTGACTTGTGAATGTGCCTATGGAGCCCTTCCTGTGCGGTCCCACGTCCGCCCTCTCATCTTCCTTCGCCAACCTTTCTGATTGAGGCCCAACCAGGGCCTGCTCTGTGTTGTCACCAACAAATGCTCTCGTGTTCCTCTTCATGACGGCCTTGTTGCCCCCGGCCATAGTAGCCAGGGCTGTCATGGATTTTGATTGCAGCGGTTGGGTTACAGGACGCTCTTGGTCGGCGAAGCAAGCGTTGAGGTCAGAGCGAATCATCAGAGAGCCAGAACCGGCCAGAGCTAAGGAGATGCTCAAAGAGAGACAGGGGGAGCTGGTTTGACCGACGAAATAGTGCAGGGGTGGCAGATGGGTTGGCGGTTCGAATTGATCAGCACGGCGGCTTGTCGTTGACTGGAACGTTCTCGGTCTGGTAGACTGTTGGAGGTGGAAAATGGACAAAATGCAATGGACTACTGTTGGTAGTAGAAGTGGTACGGACGGTCTGGTTTCTGTGTTGACGAGCAGTGGAATCAAGAGCGTCCCAGGGCACTTCTTTCTGGAGACTATGAGCTGCCCATTTTTGCTGATTTCCCAAATTGTTCCGGGGTTGTGTAGGGGTGTGTCGTGGATAGATATGTACCTGGGAAAGCCCGAGCTCGTCGGGCTTTCCTGCGAGGGTATGCGAACAGGAAACTCGAGCTCCGGTGATACTTGAGTTGCCTCTGATCGAGGACAGTAAAAGAGGTCCCGTCGAGGGTTGTGGGCGGGACACGTGAGCGAGCGCCGAAGAGTGCAATGGGGAGATGCAAAGATCGGGATAACGCTGGTGTGAAAACCAGTTTCAAGATCGAGGGTAGCGTTATCGTTGCTCTGATGCCGGTGGTGCCTGAGGGGGCGGGTGTTAAGTTGAGCGCATCAAAAGTCGTTCAGACGAGTGGATAGTGTTGAAGGAAAAGGCCGTCTTCCATGTGAGGGAATGGCCGGATTAAAAAGATGGGATTCATTGTCAAGTAAGACTTAATTGCGGGCTTCGCCTACGGGCACAGTTGCCGCAGTGTGATGGGGGGGAATTCATGGCGCACTAGCGTAAAACTGTGTGGGGTCTAGGCCATTGATTGTTAGTGGCACTGGTACTTGACTCTACGCTACTCTACCACCTCTGTGTACGTACCTCTGCACTACACCAGAGGTGTGGACATGCCGTTTCATACCTAATGTACTGTGATATGCAGCTGTACTACCCATTATTTTGTAGAACAGCGGACACGTCTGAGCAGCCAAGGCCCAGTATGACGGCCGGTAGGCCAATCAATGACTCAATCAGACTCGCTCGCCACTGAAAATACAGTCGCCCTCTCTGGCAGACCCTGCATTGGGAACATTTTACACGTGTATAGCTGGCACGGCTGGATGATCCCTGGCCGGCCCTGCTTCGGTCGGCAGAAACCTGGCTTGCTGCTTCCAGTGAGAGCGAGTCGAAGTGTGAATCTCCAACTTGCACCTGTCAACGTCGGACGTCTGCCCATCGCACTCAGCCGCTCAAGACCCAACGGTGTACGTACAGGCGCTGGTAGGCATGGAGGTACCTGAGGTACGAACCAGGATGAGAGAAGGCGGGTTGGCACCCCCTCACTGCCCCTGAACCGAAAGTCACAAAGATTCGGTCTCTTCATCTCAGTCATCGTGGTTGTCTGAAAGGCAAGGAAAGGGAGTCGGGCGCTTCTGCTATACCGTGGGCTTTGTCATCAAAAGACTCAGTCCCGTCCAGTGCGAGGAGTGCCTGAATCGGGATCGGCCTACGCCTGACATCACAGATATAAACAGCCACAAAACCCATCAGGAATAATGTACTATGTAGCATCATATGTACACTACTGGAAATACCACTTGCCCGGAATGCCAAATACCTACTTCTCCCACTGCTTCCAACTCGCAGACAGGCTAGAGGTTGGAGGGTGAACGAATGCTGTGATCCTTTTGCAGCGCGATCCAAGCCCAATTCAACATTAACCTCCCAGGCAGACGTGGACATGCGAGCGGAGACCGAGCAACGGACAAAGCGGTCCCAGAACATTCGATTTGTACAGCAGGTATGCAATAATATTACCGCTTACAGCATCCGAGTGCATTACTGTATGCACATTCTTTCCATTCACGAGAAATCACTCACACTTTCTGCTCTTCTAGTCATCAGCTTGTTTGCTTGGGCCATGGATGTGCTAGGAAGTGCTGCGAAGTAAAACGTGTGTGTTCAACAAGATCAAGTGCAAGTTGCGATGAAAGCCCCAGGGAAAGAGGAAAAGGCTACACACGCGCATAGTGCTGCCAAACCTAATGATTCGAATATCGGTCACATTCTTTTGAGCCCGGGCTTGAACGCCCAGGCCCAAGTTGGCTTTCAAGTTGGAAGACGTTCAAATTGAGTGTACTTGGCAAGAAGCAGAAAAAAAAAAGAAGAAGAAAAAAAAACTGCAGTGCAGTCAGGTCGCGTGAGCACGCAGGCTACAACGTCATTGTCTCCTCTGCTCGCTCGGCAACAGTCCACCTAGCCGCATAGTCCGAGCGCGGGTGGTACTGTTTCTTACCTTAAAAGTGGTAAGATTGGGAGCACTCAGCTATGTAAGATCGTAAGTTCACATTAAACGCCGTACTGTGACCGTACTCAATTGCTACTCGAGGGTGATGGCACAGATGGCACACATCAAATGCTACCCTCCCTCTACAAGATAGTCACATCTGACACGCCCGGGTCCCTTTTTTTTTATACGAGACAGTGAGGCGGAAGTACTGACCTACATACCTTGCTTGGTAATGAGTGGTAGCAGGACATGACTGATACCATTCAGTTCCTCAAAGAGTTCGACACGTTCGCGGTTTCTGGCCCAAGGGTAGTAGCCTGGGTCAGAAGCGACCAGGGCGCCTCGCTAGGGGATTTCAATACATACATTAGACTAGGTCAGTAGGACCAACTTCCGCGGGTGGACAGTCGAAGATGCCGATCGCGACCTGGGGCGCTGCTAATCTGCCTGCCGAGTTGAACACCTAGGACATGGAAACGAGATTGCCATTGAATTGGGAAGCCATCAATAACACCAAAACCAGAGTCTCTGTCAGATTCTCGGGCTTTTTGGAAAATATCTCTCGTGGTCAGCCTGACGTTGTGAGGTCAAGACATCCAATGTCGAATCAACTTCCATGAAAGAGACTTCGTCAAGACAAGAGGCCATCGGACAATCCCAGCAGATGAAAGGCATTTTCCACAGATGCAACGGGATGCACCCCACACCGCTGCGACTATGGGAACCGTAGATCCTGACAGCGGAGGTTTCGCGATTGGTCAGAGGAGGGCCATCCCACTCACTGTACAGCATCACTGTATCGTCAGCTGTTATGAACTGTAGTCCCCAGCTATGTACCCGCGTTTCCCCAACTTCCCTTCTCCTGAGACTTTCCCCCCACGTCTCCTTGCCTCGGCGCCCATGCTCTTACAAACACTGAACCTGGTCAGTCTTGTTGTGGGACAAATTCAATGAGCTGAATTTGTATTTCCCACCAGATTCTCTCTCAATTTTATTGGCCATGTGCCTGCTGTTTGTGTGTACATAGTACTCGCGAGAGATCTCTTTCCGGTCTAGAGTAGAGGTGCCCCGGGCAAGGAAGTCAGCTAAAGGCGGGAGGGTTTGGCCTGGAGATACTCTATCCAAGACTCCAAAAGGATAGTACACACTATTCTACATCAGTACTTACATGGCAATGCCGCTATACCCAGTCGGTGAAGACTTTACAACCTGGAGGGAGAAGATGCCCCCTTTTTGACCGCCCGCGGTTTCGGGCAACGACTACAGTACGCCCTTGTCGAAAACACATCATCACACTGTTTGCCCAAGCAAGGGATGCCAAATACTGCAAAAGTATGTGATTCCTTCTCGGTCAAAGGTCACACTCACTCTAGTTATGATGCCGTCCCAGTAGTCTACGCAATCTTGCCGGGCACATAAGGATGGCCAGAACTTAGACCACCATCCACCGCCCATGCTTGCGCGTTGACATAGCTACTCTCATCACTTCCCAGGAACAAGGCCACACGCGCAATCTCGTCAGCATGTCCACCCCTCCTGAGAGGGTTGAGCTGTCCAATCTTACCTTCGGTACCCCGAGCTCGTGCGCTGTCGAACACGGGAGCCGTCATAGCCGTCTCGATCAGGCCGGGGCAAAGAGCGTTGACCCGGATGTTGGTCCCGACCAGCTGGTAGGCAATGGTTTGTGCCATGCTGACGACGGCTGCCTTTGAAGCAGAGTATGGCGTCCCACCGGCGTTGGACCGCAAACCGGCTACCGAAGCTGTCATGATGATGCTCCCAGAGGACTTTGGCTTCTCCGCCGATGTTTTTTGCATGGCCGGCGCCGCGTATTTGGCGGCAAGAAAGGGGCTTTGATGGTACGCATGGTTAGCGATGCTCTACGAGATCAACCAGACAAGAAAGGGCAGTTCGGACGGAAAGAAAACCAGGCGTCCTACCCGAGCGCGTTGACCCGCATCGTCTCCATAAACTCATCAGCTTCAACGTCGGAGAACTTGGTATGAGGGCCAAGAATTCCGGCATTGGCAAAGAAGACATCGAGCCGTCCGTACCGGTCCAGAGCATCCTTGACAACCTCGCTGATGGCTTTTTCATCGGCAGCATCAAACTGTCGCGTGTGTACATTCGCGCTGGAATATAGTGTTTCGATCTCGCGCTTGTGTTCTTCGAGATTGGAATCATCGTAGTCGCAGATGTAGACTGCCTTTGCCCCGTTCTGGGCAAACTGATGAGCAGATGCTCGGCCAATACCGAGAATGGAGTTTGCCCCTTCAGAACCGTTAGCTTCAACCCACGAAAAGCAAGCGGCCTACTGCAAGTACAAGTCGACTTACCGGTGATGATAACCACTTTCCCAGTCACTCTAGGTCCATTCGAGTCCCCAGCCATCTTGATAACGGGTGGGATGGCTTTATTGGCAGCAAGATGGTTACCAATCGCCTGGACACGTTGCTTTGCGGACTCGGACATGGTGGGTTTTCTTCGAATCCTCAAAGTTCAAGTGCGCTTCTTTTTCTTTCGGTTCGTGAGTTAGTATTATCTTCAAGACATGACAGAAGACCGCATTTAAGAGTTGGGAACAAAATCAATTTTGGGACACAAACGCTGTGTCTAGAGGTATGTACATCTATCATCTCACTGATGAGACATTGCCGGTTGAGCGCGGGGAAACCAAGCCTAGCGGGCACTACCAAATCCGGGGGCGGGCCGAGGTTCAACTTGCCGCCAGTTTTGTATTGGCTCGACCGTCCACGAATGTCCCAGAACGGATGACACTTCCCGTCGCGTCTGTTCCCTTTTCCCTTTAGACCCTTCTCTTTACAATGGCACATCAGAACATCATAGTCCACTGTCTGGGCTCAATCACGTCTAGTCCGCAACATTGCAGTTCAACTTCGGTTTCAAGCTGAGTTCTTTGTCATGGCTGACGGACTGGCATGCCCCTTCCGCTGCTTCCGCGGTGAAGAAATCGATGGCCTCAGCAACCATGCCATGACGAGTCCACCCCATCAATCTATGCATTGTTACTACGGCCATGGTCTGGGAAATTGGTAACTGCCGCACTCGAGGATTTTTTGAGACGTCGCCACGTACCGAAGCTGAACAAAAAAGTTCGTTTCGACCACGATGCCGCGCCCGGCTGAGCATCGTGGTCACACACTGCATCGATCAACACCCGAGCATAGTATATCTCCACGCCCCGACTGGCTGACCGTCTTCAAGCCGAATATTTGGTGAAAACAGAGGAGAGGCACAGATACGAAAGCCCTATTCCGAGTCTACTTCAGTAATTCTCTTTGTCTGCTCAAGACGTGGCCCTCACAACTATTTCCACTGGCCGCGAAAGCTGGGCTTCAGTCTGGGATCAGTCGTATGGGACCAGGAACATGAGGCATGGTCGAACCAACAACTAGTTTCGGTTCTTGAGCTGACGCCATTCACGGATCTTTTCCAATGTATTCGTACTGGACGCGCCTTCACAGCTGTTCAGGAGTTTCATGGCCGCGATGGGGTATGGCTTTGCCTTGCTCGTGTCTTTTTACTCCTGGTCGTATTTCTGACTGGCTATCGCATCAGTAGCACAGTTACCAACGATCATGGATTGATGGGCAAAGGTTCTTTCAGTCGGAGGCTGATAGGGACTCGGCGAATGTACGAAGACTCCTCCAAATGGTGTCATTGGCGGATAGTGACCTTCTTCCATCTCCGACCCTTGAACTACCTCCGCCGAACCTAGGGCCTGGGTTTTCGAGAAGGACTTGATTGGAAATTCCATATGAATTAACCTTCAGGCACCTGTTTGGCAACAGCCAATGGCTGAGACAGATGCCCCTGCCGCGCCCAAGTACGGCTTCTCGCTATGTTCTTGTGCGCTTATTTGGGATGGGTGCATTGCAAGGGGGCTAATCGCCGGCGATGCTGGCAATTGCGGTGCAAACTTGGAAGGGAACCGGCATGCCCAAAGACAGCCGTGAGACCATTCCTCAATCCACGTGCAAGATGTACCAGAACTTTAAGCACGCCAAGCCAGCTGGAAAGAGAAACCAAAAGCAAACACCCCAAAAGTCTCACAGTGCGTCCCAAGCCCTGTTGGATTACACGCAACTACACAGCACAAAGGTGTGACGGCATGACCATCTCACAAGTCTCTTTCACAGTTGTCTCACTATGGCTGTATAGGACTTATATCCTGTCACCTTACCGCGGATTCCATTGGGTATCCAAAAACGAGGGCCCCAGTCCGTCCCTTCCCTCTTGCAACCTGGCCCTATACATAATCTCGTGAAAGCCAGACCATACGACACGTATGTAACAACCATGTTCAGCGCAGAGCAGCTTAGTTCATCAATTGCGGACTCTATGAGGCCGTTGTGCTGCGAATACCTTCCTACAACGGCCATCTATCCCGAGCTTGGATCCACGACTTGGTACCTCTGCCTGGCAATGTATGCAATGGGGGTGTCATATATGACGTTATACCAACCCTATGGCTTCTCTCGGCTGATGGACTAGCTGTGCCAGCGGGAGTGGCCGGCTCATGATCAAGACCGACATTTCCAGTCAGTGCTGCCGTCGGAAGAAAAAAAAATAATAATAAAAAATAATAAAAATAAAATGGAGAAAAGGGAAAAGGGATTTTTTGAAAAAGGGCCAGAGGCCTTCAGGCAGCCTTTCAGGTCGGCTTGAATTGTACACCGTCCGACTAAACGGACTATCCAGTTTGCTTTACTGGTCAAGCTTTGGAAAGAGACAAAATTGGTTTCAACATCTTCAACCGCGCTGGAAAACGAAATGACGGACTACCACCTAAGCTCCCCTTTGCCCCCGAAGGCAACCTTTTCCTCGTACTACAAGGCTTGTGCAACCGTGGGTGAGGACTCGACAGGGAAATCCTTCTCTTTGCGAAGCCCAGCGGATGCCTGCAGGCTCCAAACTTCTAGTGGCAAGACAACCTAACCCCTTCCCGGTCCTCATACGAGACTATTCTCGTCGGACTACGGAGACGCGCAGCAATGGTGTAACACGAAGGCACTCCTTTTCCAGGTGATGAGGATTTCCTTCTCTTCCGGCTGATGCTTCATTTGTTCCAGCGCCAGTCTTCCTTCCTCTACCTGTCCTTTTGTCTCGCACTCTCACTCTTCCTTCACTCTACATGGTGTACATGTCTAGCAGCCCCTCCCGTAGTGACTCGAGCGATGTTGTGTTCCCGTTCCTCAGCATCATGGGCCTCTCCTATTTCTTATAGGACACATGACCCTAATGAGAAAGCCGTTCGGGTCGGATATATAGTTTCGCGCAGAACTTCACACCCGTTCCCGCGGGACTCTCAAGACCTTCAGCTCACTTTCTTATTTTCTACTTGAGGGAACGTCACTTATCGGTTGAGCAAGCGAGCTGGTTGTTGTTCCCATTGATCAATTATCAACATTTTTCTTGATCGCATGCTTTTTTTGCGCTAAGCAGGCCCTCTGGTACCAGTTGAGCACTTTTGTCTCTATTCACTTTGGACACATCCTCACGCGATAAACCTATCATATCGGTGCCTGGCCGTGCAGTTATGGTGAAGAAGCCAAGTCCTATGTATTTGTCTTTACCGTTGGCTTCTAGCTCGGCTTCGTACATATCCTGAGCACAAGTAGATGGCCTTGGTGGTAGCTGCGAAAGTTATGGGGGGCTCAAGCGGCGATGAGGGATGCGGGTGCTATATGGAAGCGATCGAGATTCGAGGCGATTCACCAACAGCAGAAGCGAAACAGTGTTTGCAATCTTGCAGGGACCAGTTTCTAAGGACAGTATCGATCGACCACGAAACCCCCGAGGGCTGGAAATACATTTGCAAGAATCTAACGACCACGACGCCCAGCTCTCGATTTTGGTCATTATATTGGTGCGACACAACGTTTTGCGGAGTCTGGATAAACCAGACAGGGGGGCTGCAGCAAGACCGTGAGTAGTAGCCGGAGAAGTAATCGTCAGTGGCTCGGGCTAAATAGGACAACCAGCAAACGTCGGCCTGATCATCAACAGCTGCCAGGAGTGAGTGAGCATTTCAAGCTGGTCGTCATGAGCTTGAGGGTACTTGCCATGCTAACGTGAGATGGCAGTATTGGATTTCACTCGGTGTTAGATCCAGGACCACCACCCAGGGGCTTTGTCTGCCAAACTAGCAAGGGAGGAGCTGGGCCTTGTTCACAAACAGGCTTCAAAATCAACCCCGTGTCGGCCCCGTCCCCACTGGTGGTTCAAGAACCGATTTCCATCCCCTCAACTTCTGGAAGCACAACGTTCAGAAGCGCAACTGCGCCTTTGTCCCTATCAACGTCCTCAGCAACATCAACAACAACAGGCGATATCTCTCTCATAACGGACCCATCATGGCTATCAGCAACACCAGCCCGACCCACGGTCGCCGAGTCTTTTGGGGTAAACAATGGGACTACAACACTCAAAGGCGGGCTATCCATGGGGGTCAAGGCCGCAATTTCGGTTTGTTCGGTTACAGGGTTCATCGTTATGGTTGTTTTGGCCTTTTTGTGCCTACACAGACGAAAAAAGCACCGGTGCGGCTTAGATGACGTTCGGGGACAGTCTCGTTCGAGGTTCGATAACGGAGTTGCTCCTAGAGGTCGGCCAACGCCGCTAATTGCGTCCAGCTATGATTCCAGGCCGCTGATACCCCCTCTCCGCCTCCGGGACCGCAGGCTGCTCCCTCCGATCCTACGTTCGGGCCACAACCAGTCGCCATCTCCGCCCCTGACGCCGCTCACCCCGGCACACAGCTATGGCGGCGGCCACTCCAACGTTACGTTTCCATCATCACCGATAACATCACCTACGACGAACAAGCTCGTACCACGGCACGAGGGCATGCCAAGGGTTTACGGCACTACTGGCAGTCTTCCTGGTCCACCGCCTCCGGCCTTGTTTGAGATGCATGGATTTGGTGCGCCCGAAAGCCGGGGAAGTCTGAGTAGTTTCGGGGCAGGTTCGACAACAGGACCGTCATCTTTACGGAACGAAGCATTTTCCTTGTCTGGAACCACTTCTCCGCCGCCCACATCACCAACACGCCCTCCGCGACCGCATGAGGAGCCACTGGAGATACCCGACTTGGTGAAACCAGCATCCTTTCCCTTGGGTTCGAGAATGAATCGATCGATTCCGTCGGCGCCGTCGGCGCCCATTTCGCCGCTATCACATACCTCATCCTTGGCCATGAGCGGCAGCAGTGTGAGCCCAATGTGGAACCAAGTGCGGGCTATCTCATCGCCAAGGGATGAACGGGAATCTGGCAACCATCGCGCTACTGGGGAACACTCGGGCAAAGACCGTGGCAGCTGGGGGAGCTGGAGCGATAATGGGTACGGATACGGTTACGGCAACGGAAGTGGAAATGGTGCAAATGGAAGCGGAAACGAAAGCGGAATGAAAGTGACCAGCGCGATTGTTGATAGTTTTGGTCATGCGGCTGGATCGCTGTTACCCGTAAGGAGCTCCAGATTCATCTCGAAAGGCGGAGTAAGCCCGCCGCCTAGACTACCGCTGAGGCCGATGGCTATTTCTACCATGTCCTCTACCGTGGTCATTCGTGACGCCAGAGGTGGTGATCTTGGACCGATAGGGGTTGCAATGACGGGAGGGCCGGGAAGAACAGGCAACTCTGCGGCCGTGTCAACGTTGCACGAGGAAGATGGCGGATTGTTCTGAAGGCGGATAGTGCTCCATCCATGATCGGGTGGTAGTACATACGAAAGCGGCACGACCTTGAACGCCGAGACAGGATACAAGATTATATAGGTACGTAAACGGTCAAAGAAAAGGCGTACAGGAAACATATCACAGGCGGACAGGATACTGGGCGCTGGGGCAGGGTTTTCAGCACAGCAGAGCAAAGCACAAAAGGATACCCATCTTGATATATGATGTTTCACCCTTGATTCCATTCTTTTTCATTGTAACAAGGGCCAAAAATCAATATAACAAATCGGCTGGCAGGGATGGTCTAGATGGAGTGAAAGCATTCGGCACAGGCGAGAATGGTTGATTGGCTTCGGAAAAGCGATACATGCCTACACGGCATGACGGGATTGCATGTACGTGAAAATTGATGTCAGTTTTACGAAAAGAACTTGAAACCGTGCTAATGCAGGAAATCAAGGCACCAAAGAGACAAGCATTGTAAGTTGCCAGGAACGAAAACAGACCAAGCATCAAGGAACAGGAAAGAGATCGGACTTTGCCTGTAGATCCCTCTATTTTTTTTTCATTTTATCTTTTTCTTTTTCTTTTTTTTCTTTTTAGTTTGCGTACAAATTTCCTAGCCAGATTGTCCCGTGAGTTTGCAGTGAGTGCAGTGACGCTCAAATCAAAAGGGACAACAACAACAACAACAACACCACCAACAACAGGGGCTGTTGTGGATGTAAATCTGGAAAGAATATCATCTCGCTGGAGGTATCTCAAAATCTTAAAGAGCCGTGCAGTTTATTATTACGTGTCACTCTTTCTCCCTGCCAATCCTGTCTTTTCGCCATTTCTGCTTCTCCCTGGACAGAAAACACGTGTGTCCACCGAGTGGAAGGCCGTCAAACGCCCACTGACATTTCAGACAACTATGTAGGAAAGGCATTCAAATGGAAAATGGCACGTACTGTGCAATGTAATCCAATCAGTTGGACCGCAATGAAGGGCGTCAAAACCATGCATCTACTTCACATCCTCAAAACAGGACACCGGATGTACCTGTACATCTGTAGGCCCACATGAGCGTTAAAATGACCGTGGGCTCATGGGTGAACGTGGGTATCTCTACCTACAGCCAGCCTCAGGCGGGGTATACTCCACGTGTCCCAGGTACTTACACCACAGTACCTAATGTACATACAGCAATCCATCCGAGTGAGTGGATATGGGCGTGTCGACACCCCTCTTCAGCCCTGGTTTGATTATTCTTTTGCTCGTGTTGGTACAACACGGCCTCTCGCGGCACTCTGCCAGGCACCTCAGCCCAGACCCTTCGAGAGCTCTCGTCTTCCTCCCGTCGTCTCCTTTCCCTGACTTCTACCATAGATATTCATTACTGGTTCAGCTCAGTTGTTTGGACAGCTCGGCCGGACATGATCACAGCTACCTCTCCAGCCAGAAACCACCAGCTACTTACTTCCATCCTCTTTCGAATCTAGAGACGCTTACGACTGGCGCACACTATCAAGTCGACCGAGGAAGGCCATGACATGAGGTGCGCTGCCCTTGTCCTGGTTCGACCAACTGGAAGACATGGAGGACACTACGCCGACCCCAACCACTCCAGCTGCGGTCATCGCTTCCGCTGCCGCCGTGGCTCCTCTTGAGCGCTCCGTGTCGCAACAGTCCGTCCTCTCAACCACCTGGAGCCATCGTTCCCGGACTTCCAGCACTGCCCGCGCCCGCAAGAGGTTGACATCATACCCGTCGAGTTGTGCGTCTTCCATCGCCCCGTCCGACAAGTCGCTTACCTCGTTCCCCTCCTTCTCGCCCGAGTCGCCTCGCCAGGAGCTGTCCTTCTTCGAGCTCAACCCTTCCTCCCTCTCGCCCTCCATCTCGCCTTCACGTCACTCGCGCAAGCTGTCCGATCCCGTTTCCGTCGCCGACTCTGTGGGCAATGACAGCGACCCGCGCCAGACCCCCGAAGCTCCACAGCCACAACGAATACGGCCCGCCTCTACTGTAGAAAACTTGATCACGGCTGAATCCGAGCCAGACACACGCGACGCACTCTTCCAAGATGTACCTCTTACCGCCAACAAGATCCCTGGCTCCCTGCACCACGCTGATAATGCCCACATTGAGCGCCTGATTGCTCGCCATGGCGCTGTCAACCTCGTCCGACAAATATCCCGGGATTTGGCAGAGCGCGATGCTCAGATCGCGACTTTGCGGCGACGTGCCGACGACCGAGAACGCGCCTTGCGGAAGCTTATCTTGGAATGCGGTCTGTCCACCCTGGACCTGGAGACGCGCCTGCGCACAATCGAGCAGGATGCCAAACAGACAAATCTGGCCAGAAGGGGGACCGCTGGCGGCGGATTATCGGACCTCATGAACGAGGCCATGGCCCACGATCTCAGAGCCGTCGGCACGAGCACAGGCCTCAATGACGCAACCATACGCGCTACCACCATGTCGGTGCCCCCTGCAGCCGATACTGGAACCACAAAGGGTATGACCAAAGGCTGGAAAGACTTTCTGTGGGGTACTGGGGCGGCGGGAAAGAATTCAGGTCGGCCGAGCAGCGTGACCGGTGCAAGTACTACGGAAACCTCCAAGACGGTCTTGAGAGGTAGTGGCTTGGGGCCAGAGCAGCGCCGCCCGACGCTGGCCGACGGTCTGTTCAACCCGCCCGAGACGGACTCGACAGACTCTGTGCGGAGCTCTAGTAGGGCATCCAGTATCAACTCTGCGAATGAGTCGCGGAAATCGTCGCTGGCCAGTCTTGCTTTACGGCTGGTCGCGGGTGGTGCAACCACGGGACGTAACGGTGACATGCGCGGCCGTGCCAGCACCGTACTGCAACCTGGGGGCTCCATGAGAACCCCATCTACGTCGAGCCGCGCCACAAGCTCCCTCTCAAGCCGTACAGTCTCGGGCGCCCAAACAGGCCCTAGATCGTTCATGGCAATGCGTCGCGCTACGGGCCCCACTAAACCTCTTGACGTGCCCCAGCGATACCAGCAGCAGGACCGATGGGATACCATGGGGTCCAGCCCCTCGAGAGAACTCGTGTCCCGCCAGCAGAGTTATGGTCCGGTCGAGATGGACACCATTCTTCCACCCGAGGTTCAGCCGCCAACGTTGACACACATATACAACAACCATCTTGGGTCCGAATTTCTCACTGACCGCTTTGGCTTTATCTATGACCAGCGGAGGAAGAAGCGGCAAAGAGAGGCCACCAGAATGGCGCGTCATGCAAAGAAGCCCAGCCGTACCGAGATGCTCAGCACTGGGCGGAACAGGTTATCGCCGGCCATGTTAGACGAGAGCTCTAGTGGCAGAGGAGACACAGCGAATGAGGCCGGGCCGGAATCTCCTTCGGCTGAGGAGCAACGGGATGATTATAAGCCAAGAAAGTGGCAGGATTACCTCAAGATCGCAACATTCCCAACCGAGCTCCTCTCTCATACCCCGTTGATTACTGTGCCAGGCTTCGAGCTGATGGAAGGTGGTGAAGTACCCGAAGCACCCAAATCGCCTGGCTTGATAACGTCGGAGGAGCGTGGGTTCGTTCCGTCAGCTACTCCTGCCATCGCCGCTATCGCATTGCCGGAGAATGAGGACCAACCCTCCCCAGACGAAGGGGAGCATCAATCGTCGTCGGCGAACATGGCGAAAGAGGATGCGGAACCAGTTAGGCTGCTGTTGCAGAACCTCAATCAGCTCCACGATACACTTCAGAGGGAAAAGACTGTGCGATGGAACGATTTCCTTCGTAAAGTACGGGCGGAAAGAAAACGAGACGGGGAGGCTGCCGCCGCTGCTGCTGCCGCCGCCGCCGAGGCTAGGTTTCAAAGGGCCGAAGCAGTAATGCCTGAAACAAGATTAGGAGATGGTGAGCTGATTGGCGTTGCAAGTTTGGGTATTCAAGGCAAGGTTGGACGTGCCAAGGCCAATGAGTTTAGGCAACTCATACTTGGTGGTATTCCTGTCGCCTACCGGTCCAAAATCTGGTCCGAATGTTGCGGGGCCAAAGCTTTGCGTATTCCAGGTTATTACGATGACCTTGTCAACCAGGCAGGGGACCAGGACGATCCGCAAGTCGTGGCACAAATCAAGGCCGACATCACTCGCACCCTTACGGATAACATCTTCTTCCGCAAAGGTCCAGGGATCAACAAGCTCAACGAGGTACTACTTGCGTACGCCCGACGCAATCCAGATGTGGGTTACTGCCAGGGCATGAACCTCGTCGTCGCTAATCTCCTTCTTATTACCCCATGCGCCGAGGACGCCTTCTGGATTCTGGTGTCCATTGTTGAGAATATCCTGCCGCCCAACTACTTTGACCATAGCC
The DNA here is from genome assembly GCA_037102815.1 of Neurospora intermedia. Taxonomy (NCBI): domain Eukaryota; kingdom Fungi; phylum Ascomycota; class Sordariomycetes; order Sordariales; family Sordariaceae; genus Neurospora; species Neurospora intermedia. The sequence goes on along the minus strand of BTPP01000005.1, from coordinate 3,227,387 downwards.
TTCTCGCCTCCAGGGCCGACCAGCAGGTCCTGCGCCAATATGTGTCTGAGGTTCTCCCCAAGCTCAGTGCTCACTTTGAAGAGCTTGGCATTACCCTCGAGACCATGACGTTTCAGTGGTTCCTGTCTGTTTTCACAGACTGCCTGTCTGCTGAGGCTCTCTTCCGCGTTTGGGACGTACTACTGTGCACCCATGACGGCGGCGTGTTTCTGTTTCAGGTTGCACTGGCTTTGCTCAAGCTGAATGAACGCCAGCTGCTTGCCTGTGACTCGGCGGCACACATCTACAGCTACATCAACCATCAGATGACCAATCATGCGATCAGTATTGATGGATTGATACAGGCTTCTGAGGCGCTGAGGAGGGTGGTGCAGAGAGATGAGGTGGAGGCTAGAAGGGCGAAGGCCGTTGACTTGGAGAGAGAAATGAGTCTGGCCAGGGAGAAGAGACGGGAGGAGATGCAACAGCAGATAAAGAGGCTGGCGGAAGCGCAGGCGCCAAAGACAGCGGGATCGCCGGCCGTCGCTGACCGAGCGGTGACATCGGTGAACGGATATTCCGATGATTTAGCGTCACCGATGGAGGCAGATGATGGGATAACAGGAACTATACAAGCAGCTGGAGGGATAACTGCATAACAAGTTGTGAGACAGAACATGGAATCAGGTAGTTGCATGAGGCGGCGTTATGTTGTATGTTTTTCAATCCATTCGCAACGACGGAATCGTCTATCGTTATTTCTCCTCTTACAGTTGGCAACTTTTTTCTTTTCTTTCTTTTCTTCTTTGTTTCTTCTTTTTCTTTGGTGTACGGGCTGGATAGGTGCATATCTCGGATTGATACCAAGCAGCGCATGGAAGGGAGGTAAGGGCAAGCAAGTCAGGCTCAAAATATTGAATGTCATCGTCTGACTGATTCCGTCTCGATTTTCGGAAGGAGCCGCAAAGTTCACATCTGCAAGAGCCATTGAGATGATTCCAAACTCATCGCTCGTGGCTCCTCGTTGCATCCGTAAGCTGATGTTGCAATATCAAGGGATACCGGTTAACGAGCATTGGGGTGCCCGTACAGTTTGAGTGGTCTAGGTATGTTGTTGCTCGACCAATTCCACCCAACAATCTGAAATGAGATCGTATAGTCGAGACAATGTAGTATAACTCCTTCACAATCCTCATTGGGATGCGGACAATGGAAAACTAACCACTGTGCGACCACGTGCTTGTACTTGAGAAAATTGTAAAAAAAAAAAGAATATGGACGACAGAACAAAAGAATGTCCAAAATCGCAAAAACGATGATGATTGACCCCAACCCGATTTGAACGGATAACCTTTCGATCTGGAGTCGAACGCGCTACCGTTGCGCCATGAGGCCTTATTGAAAAATTAGTCACATTGCTGTCTCTATGAAGGTGTCTCTAAGTGAGCTTGCAGCAATATCCTCTGTACATGACTGCTTGTCGATGTGCCGTCAAATCACCAAATATAAGCTTTGTGATCGCCGCACAGATCGAGTTCTCTCTTTTGAAGCCATTTGTATTTTAGCGAGTCTATCTTTTCCGATCTCTCTACTGTGCACCACTTGACTACCTTACATTGTGGGTTGTGGACGTCTCGAGCCATAGACCCCGGCAAATACCACATAGAAGCGGGCATGGGTCCTTGGCCCAATCTCCCTCAAAAGGCGTTGTGTTCCTCACCAAGTTATTCAGCTCTTGCTCTCCAGTTCTGTCATGGTCTCAATGGCTTCGTCAATGGCAGAGCTTCGCGACTCGCTCACATGGCTCCGTAGTTCCCCTAGACGCCTCTTCCAAAAGTCCCATCGGTCTCGCGAGTACCCCGGCTGGCCTTGATATAGCTCTCCAGCTCTAAGCATTCTTGAATCAGTCTCGTCCAAGTTTCCCGGCTTGCCTGAAAGGGAATGTTCCCAGATGAACTTTCCAGCATGCTTGATCCACAAGGTGGCAACCACAACCCGTGTGTCCTTGCCTTCCTGGGAGAGCTCCTCCACGCTCTCCTCCAGACCATCGCGAAGTTCCCATATGGGTAGTTCCCGCCAGTTAATTGCGCCCGTGCTGAGCAAGATCGCTAGGAATGCGTTGAGGTTGCACCATCGCTCGTGGACCTCTGGATCGGTGGCAGATTCCAAGCTGAGGGTTGGATCTAGCTGGTGTTAGCAACCATGGATCTCAACCTGTCAGGCTCCTAACTTGAGTTGCATGGAATCTTCTTGTTTGCCTACCTTGCCATGCATCTCGGTTGCAGATGGCGAAGCCGTCCAAGCGCTGCCATGCCTACAGAATCAGTGTCAGCAACTCAACCCTTCCGGATAGATCCGTAACAGAAGACTGACAGGATGTCCATCCAGGCCAGCCAGATCATGTAAAACCAAAGCCAGCCGGCGATGCGCTTCATGGCCGGCGGGTACTAATTGCACTGCTGCCAACAAGGTGGTGTATACGTTATACCGAGCGTCCTCAACCTCCGATTCCATGTCCGCAGGGTCGTCGCGTGTGAGTATGGTGCTGTCTAGCCGGTCTGCGAGGCGCTTGGCAGCCTGGGGAATGAGAGCATCATCATTGATGTTGAGCGCAGCCTCCAAAGCATCAACAATCTGCGCATTGCTCTCCCCTAACTCTCTGGTGTTGTCCCGAAGGACTTGTAGACTAATTGGGCCGGTCTTGGACTTCTTTCCGGATGGCGCTGGGATTATGGACTCTTGAACTGGCATTATGGCGATGAACGAAAGGAGAAGTTTGCAGGTAGCATGGAGGGTGCGGGGTGGTTACTTTGGTTATCGAGCAGGAAACGTATAGATACCTAGGTCTACACAGAAACATCTGAGTTCCTCGTCGTGGCTGAGGTGGGCTCCCTCCATTCTTGCCCCGAGTTGTACGCCATGATCCGCGCGGGCGCCGCCTACCTAGATAAGGTGTCATTCTTGATGCCAAAGAAGGAAGGAGTTGGGGTCGTCGTTCCCACACTCAAACACCTGTGCAGTCTTGGCAAGAGGTGTGTGCGTGCACACACACACACACACACCGCACTTCTGTATTGCACAACTTCGTTAAAATTTATTATTTTATAATAATTTCTATATTATTTTGAAGTTATTTTAACGTACAAAGTAATTAAAATACTAGTAATTAATTAAATTTATTGTAATAATACCTCCTAAAATAATCTTTAATTTAAAATCTACTGGCGTAAAGCGATCCTATATTTGAAGTAGCGCGCTAATAGTCTACTTTAATGAAGGTTAAAATTAGGAAGATCCTAGTTTAATAATTCTAATAATCTTATAACGCGTTTCCTCCCGCTTTAGAAAGAAGAATTGTAAAGCCGAGTAATTTATTAAAATTATTCTTAAGACTATTCTACCTAAAAAGAAGGCTGTTCTTATTAAAATTATTATTAAGAAGGCCGCTATTAAGAAGATTACTATTAAAAAGGGGAAGGCTATTATATTAAAGTTAGAGTTAGAGTTAGAGTTAGAATTAATTTTAGAGCTATTGTCGTCCCCCTCCAAACCCGCAATATACGTTGAAATTTCTAGTAATAAAGAGGTTTCTAACGATGATAACGAAGTCGAATAATAATTCCCTATTTACTTTACCCTTAAGAAGCAGGCTTTCGATACTTTATTTTATTTATCGGACGATAATAATAGCGATATAGCCTCTCTAATTAAGCTAATTACTTCGGCGCTACCGGCTTAGCTTTGTGTTGCCCGTAAGCCGGTCGTTTTTATGCTACCGCCGTATTTTAAATACTTTAATTCGATATAGGTCTAATTTAATATAGTCGGTTTATGTATTACCGTTAGCCGTAATAAACTACCCCTTATTAAAGATTTTAATTTATTTCGAAAGGTTAAAGTCGAGTAAAATAATAGCGAGCTCTATAAGTAGTAATTTGGGATGATACTACTTGGGGAGATTATATATATATAGCGAAGTTATATATAAAATATTATTAATAATAATATAGCCGTAGGGATAAAGTAGTTGGTTTCTTTATATAATGTTATATATACCGCTACTATTTATAATAACCGCTACGCCCGGGTTATTTTATATAATAAGACTATTTTTGGGAGGGATTTTTATAATAGGTATAATAACTTTAAGTATAAGACTATTATAAAGTTGTACTTTTACTATATTAATTAGTATTACTATTTTACTATATTATTTAAATTTTAATTAATTGACCCGTCTGTTAGTAAAATCCCAGTTACCCTATCCTCCCGTAGTAGTATACCTTCTATTCTTACCCCCTCTCGTAGTTTAATTAATCCTTTTATTACTCTAACCCTACGAACGGTCGATATATTATTGTTATAAGGGTTATAGATTCTAGTTGGTACTAAAAAGTTTAAACGCGTTATAATAAATATAATATTAATAGAAGTTAAGAAGAATCTAGAAGAGGACCGGTAGTAAGAGGAGCGTACGGGGGTAAAGTTACGCGGTATTGTATATTAGGAGCTGGTATAGGTATAGGCGTATAGTTTTAATTATAAATATAAAAATTATAATAAGGCTATTAAGTATTAAATATATTATATTATAAATAGGAGTATAATTTATTATAATTTTAATATTAAAGATATAAGTAAGTAGGTATACGCTATATCGCTAAGGAAGGCTATAGTAGCTAGCCCGCTATTTGAATTAGTATGAAATATATTGAGTAACGAAGTAGTAGCCGCTTCTAGTACTAATAATAGTAGTAATAAATGTAAAGAAGGAGGTAATAATCTACCGGTTAATATTAATATTATTAATAATATTAATAATAGTAATAGTAGTACTAATATAGAGACTATGAATAATCTATTATAAATTATACTAAGGAAGGACGATTTTAGAGGTCTATATTAACTATACCTCCTCTCCTATACCTATTATACCTACTACTATATTAGTACTTCTCTCCCTACTTTTAATATTCCTAAATCTAGCTACCTTATACTACTGGCGGCTCTATCGCTAATTCGGTAATTATTAGCGGTTATAATTATAATATAGCGGGCGTTCTTTCCTTATTAAGTAAAGCGGTAATTATTAATTTGTATACGTTGTTAAAGTATTTTACTATTGCGTTCTATAGGCACCCAACCGACCGCGAAACTTTCGCTACTAGGCGTATTAATACTAACGCTAACCCTCCTCCTATTTCTATAACAATTATAATCTTTATTTAACTACTAGTACTACCATTAATTATATTGCCGTTGGTAGCGGACGAGGAGGACGAGGGTAAAGAGGAGATTAGAGAATCTCCGGTAGAGATTAGAGAATTATTTATATTATATTCGCTTATACCCTTAACTTTCGGTCTCCGTTCGTTACTGCTACCCCCTACCCCGCTTAATTGGCCGGCTAAAAAGGTTATTACTAAATTCTTTAAAGCGTTCTATAAGCGTTACTATATTGGATCGTTAATTAAAGTAGTATTAATATATAGAATTTTATTCGCTTTGAAGAATAAATTCCGGAATAAAGAGGCGCTGCTTAATATATTTACGCTCAGAGAGTAGCTAGTAAAGTAGTTTATAAGGCTAGGGTTTAACTACGACCTTTATATAATATTTAAGGACGGTATTAAAAATTTCCTTAAAATTAAGTATATAGTACTAGTAATATAATTAAACTATAGTAAATATATTTTCTAACCCCTATTATTATAATTTAACTAACTAGTATATATTTTAGACCCGCGATTTAATACTATATTTAAGTATAGCGTTACTAGAACTCTTACTTCTATAGCGGGTAGTACTACTACTAACGGTCCTAGCGAGGGATAACGATATTACGAGTCGATTTATAGCGAAAGAGGGGGGTTTCTAGTATTTTAGTATTATTATATAGATAAATACAATTTATAGTATTTCTAATATTTATAGTATTTCTAGTATTTTTAATATATAATTCAATTTAATACCTATAAATCTATTACTCCTACTTATATTTTCTACTACCGCCCAAATATAGTACCTATCTCTCTATATTTAATTAGTTCGTTAGTATATAACTCCCTATACTCTTTATTAATATTATTAAATTAATTTATTACTAGCTTCGCATTCTTAAAATAGTTATAAATCTATTATACTCTATACTTTATATCCTACGCTAATTGTTTAAGAAATATAGTAAAATCGTTATTTAATATCTTATTACTACCCTTATTACAATATACCCGCTTAAATTACCATTTGAAATTATTAAAGTATATTTCGATAGGGTTGAATTCGGGAGAGTACGGTAGTAAATATTATAATAAAACCCCCTTCTAATTGTATGCATATTAGAATTCGGTACAGGGGTATTAGTTAGCGTTATCTATTATTAAAATACTATTACGACCGGGAAATAGATTTATTTTAGGGAGTAAGTATTTTACTATCTAATCCCAAACTCCGATTAAGTCCGTTATACTTCTAAATACTAGTATATTGAATAATCTATTTATTATAATAGTTAGAAGGAAGTAATACTATATACTACGTACGAATTTACTTAATACCGTCGCAATAGCGCCGCAGGGTGCCCAACTAGTATAATAAATACCGTCCCTTCAATTTATACTAGACTCGTTATAGAATATAAATATCTTTATAATAAATAAAGAGATTTTTAATATTTATTCAACTACTAATATAGGAGATTATTATAATACTTTTATATAGAATCGCTTCTTCTTCCACTTATCCTATTGAAAGTACCGTCGTATAGTCTCGGTCGAAACGTATATATTATATTTATTAGCTAAAAAGGTATAAATTTTATTGAAATATAAATCGGATTTCAATACAAGAAGGTTTATAATTTCCTTTATAATATTAATTATAATTAATAAAGTATAGGGAGCAATATTGTATATAATATACCTTAAGCGCTTATATAGGAAGCTTTTTAGTATTCTAGGGGGTTCGTAATAGTATAAATACCTTACTAATATCCGTTAAAATACGTTTATATTTCTATATACTCCTTACGCTTATACTAATAGTCTTAGTAATATCGTTGGGATATTCGTTATTTACTAATATTATTATTATTAATACTTTCTAGTAGGTATTAGGATAGTGTACTATATTAATAATAATTCAAAAGACAATGTAAATATTGAAATAGATAGCTACACAATATAGAGTATTAAAATATCGACTTTTTGCACTAGTTTTAGGTAGATTTCAATATTAAACGATTAAATTGAGTCGTATAAAGCGATATCAAATGGCCAGATTTGTCAAATGCGGTGTGTGTGTGTGTGTGCACGCACACACGCCCGCCAAGACTGCACAGGTGTTTGAGTGTGGGAACGCCCACTCCGGTGCGCTCTAGTCTAGCGCACGAATGTATACACGGCACTAACTCCACCCAGCGTACGGTGGCCCAAGTGTGACCTGGGTCGTTTATCCAAAAGTTCTGAAAATAAAGGTCTCTGCCAATTATAGGCATTAGGCTTACATTGGGGGGTAGTATCTTCCTTGTACTAAGATACCTAACCTTGATAAGCCGTCTTCCGTAAAGTCACTTCAATTCTTATTGACTCCTATTGTTTTTTATTAACTCCTATTGATTCTTATTAACTCCTATTAATTCCTATTAACTCCTATTACTTTATTACTTTATTTTTTTAATATTTATTGCTTTATAGCTTTATTACTTTAAGGATATTATTTTATTACTCTAAATAGGAGTTAAGATTTTAAGTAGTAGTATAAATAGATTTTGCCTTTTATTATTTAGTTTAGTTTAAGGTAAGGTACCTTAAATTTAATTCTTTTCTAAATTTTTGAGTTGGGGTAACGTAATAATATGAATAGATCACTCCCCCCCCCCCCCCCCCCCCCCCCCCCCCCCCCCCCCCTTTTTGGCCGGGGTAGGAAAGAAAGAGGAAAATAGAAGAAAAAGAAAAAGAAAAAGGAAGGAAGAAAATGAAGATGAAAAAGGAAAGAAGAAAAAGAAAAGCTAAAAAAAGGAAGAGTTGAAAAAAGGTAGAAGAGAAAGAAGGAAGAGAGGAAAGAAGTCAGGAAGGTTAAAATTAAAATTCAAAGTCTAGGCGTAAGTATTGAATTTTGTAAGTATAGTTGAGGTGTTAATATAAAATGGCTAATAGGTGGCCGCAAATAGGAATTTGGACTAGTTTTATAAACGACTTAAGTCACACTTGGGCCACTGTACCAGCGTCATCCAATGACATGTCTCAAGTCAATAACATGTTAAGTTTTCCGAACGAGGCGGCAACCCCAACCTCACTTGTCACCAAGATATCTGGTTTTATCAGCGGCGATACAGCTTCCTCCAAAAAAGACTAAATGATCCCTTCGATACCTGGTTCAAGCTCTTATTCAGGGGTATATAAACAACGTCAAGCGCGGCCGGTATCTTGTGCTTCGCGAGACTCGGCACTGTCAACAATCGACTTGCCCAGAAGGGATAACGGATGCATCGCACCGAACCAAACCTTTGACATTTTTTTTGTAGATCTCGGGCTACGACTCTGGGAACCGGACAAGTCCAAAATCCGCTGGCATCTTGCAGGCTTCATACGCACACCCCGCAACGCCTCCAAGCATACGGAAATTTGGGAATGAAGGTGGCTTCCCAGCTCCCGTTGTATGTTTTATAGTGTTCGAATCCTCTGTGACCCTCCGAGTGGTCGACCATGACTTTATCCGGCCGGGACAAGGCGGCCATCCGGCTATCTAAACCTGAAGACCATGGAACGGCAGCCTCCGCCAAGTACTTTCATGCCGTATCGGGTCACGGAAGGAGCTCGATGAGGTTATGGCTTGCCATTGAAACATACAGAGAGTGACGTGCATTGACGACCTGCGTCGCCTGACCGGGAATCAGGCAATGCTATAGATGTTCAAAAGGGGCTTCATTCCCAACTTTCAATAGCTTGGGGTGAAAGGTCCAGCACCCCAGTCTTGACTTCAGGATCCTGTTGATTACGGAATCTCCGCTGGCCCATTATGCTTCCCTCGATCTCTCTCCTCCTCGCCGCCGCACTCGGCACTAGCGCCCACTACACATTTCCCAAGGTGTGGGCAAACAGCGGAACAACTGCCGACTGGCAGTATGTTCGCAAGGCGGATAACTGGCAGAACAATGGCTTTGTCGACAATGTGAACTCGCAGCAAATTCGGTGCTTCCAGTCCTCCCACAGCCCTGCCCAGTCAACTCTCAGTGTCGCCGCTGGCACCACCATCACATACGGCGCAGCTCCCAGCGTCTACCACCCGGGGCCAATGCAGTTCTACCTGGCCAGAGTTCCGGACGGCCAGGATATTAACAGTTGGACCGGAGAAGGTGCTGTTTGGTTCAAGATCTATCACGAGCAACCCACATTTGGCTCACAGCTCACATGGTCTAGCAATGGTAAGAGTGCATGACTCACTACGATAGAGAACAGCCACACATACTTGTCCAGATACTGACACTACATCTTTATCCATACAGGAAAGAGCTCTTTCCCCGTCAAAATTCCCAGTTGCATCAAGTCCGGCAGCTATCTTCTCCGTGCCGAGCACATTGGACTGCACGTCGCTCAGAGCTCAGGAGCTGCCCAGTTCTACATTTCATGCGCTCAGCTCAGCATCACCGGTAGCGGCAGCACTGAGCCCGGTGCTAACTACAAAGTCTCATTTCCTGGGGCCTACAAGGCTTCCGATCCCGGTATTCTGATCAACATCAACTATCCCGTACCTACATCGTACAAGAACCCTGGACCGAGTGTCTTTACCTGCTAAAAGCCGTCCGATATGGGCTTTTCAATGAGATGAGTGAATAAGGAATCCAAAGGAGGAGGAAAATCCTCGGCCTTGGTTTATGAAACCTGAAGACTGTATTGCATAGCTTTAAGTAACTCAAGACAACCACTGTTTATACTCGGCTCTTGACGCTACACCATCCATCTCTCCGGAACACTCACTCTGTACTGGACCTGTTGAAAGCCGCGTCCTCGGTCATACTTTGCTCCACGCAGTAATTATCACTACAAACTTGGTGCGCTGGTTGTGTACTACCAATCTTCACGCATCGGCAGCCACTCCTTGCATCACTAGACGTCAACGAATTAGGATCGAAACAAACAAATGCCACAATCAATCGACTGCATTTACCCGACTACTCTGTGAATGTATCATCAGACCTAATTGCGGCGGTCACTTTCCGCACATTTAGGATTGATTCCACAATAGTTCTGTTTGATGCCCGAAGAGAACACTCTTGATGGGTGAAGGACCTCGTCTCAGGATCTCAGTAGCGGCAAAAAACGTGTCAAGCTAGAAGATTTTGAGCTAATCAGAAATATATATCTCGGGTTTCTTCTGGCCCCCTGGGCCAAGATTACAACTTGCATTCTACATACCTCTACATATTGGCATCGAACAATACCTCCCTGCGTGTGGGGGCCGTTCAGACCCATTGTATTCAAATGTTTGTTTAACATGGCCGGAGCTTTCCAGGCCACTTCAGATTAAAGCATCCATCAGACGCCTTTCTTAAGTTTATGGTCAATGGTAAGCCGGGGAGAACAGCTGAACTGTCGCTCGTATGACCAAGAATGCTCAAAGCAAGCAAGGAGTCGAAAGTGCAACAAATGATAACATCCGTTACTACTCCTCACAAATGACTGGAAGTTCTGCAAGTGCTCCTACCGAGTCATCAGTCCACTATATTTGAACGAGGCACACCAACTACCTAGGCCCAACACAGTATCACCTCACTCAAGTTCCGGATAACTCCTCCGCTACGACGTTCGATGGTTGAGGTGCCGTTTAGTTCAAAATCTTCACAACCATACCAACTAAAACAGAAACAAGCACCTCACTTGGCCACATCAATATATAAACTGCATATCTCTTTGGATCTCAATTTGAAGGACTTGTAAGAGACTAACGGATACGGATATATTGTGACAACAAGTTTACAATTGTGGAAAGAACCATCTTATCAAGCGTCATCAGTTGTGAATGCCTCTCGCAATTGAATATACATGTTGTAGTACTAGTTTATTTGTTGGTTCAAACCCTCGTATCAACTTTCCTATACACTTTCCTAGCTAACTAGTGCATGATGTTACTGTGACAGCACGATTCAGGGCACAGGCAAGGCCGGGCCAAAGAAGCCGATTTGAATAAGTTGATAAAGCTAAAGAATAAGAAGGAGGGAAGGCCAAAGGCTGGCAGAAGCGTACTGCCTTGTATAGGCGGTTCTGCCAGTCCTTACTGCCTTAGGCAGGTTGGTATATAAATGATCAACCTATCCGATAAGCGATAAGGGGAGTGAGTGCCCCTCTGGGTATATGCCTGGGCATGGCACCAGCCAGTGCTATAACAGTTACTATGGATACGCCATCTCTAACTTCAAAATGTTTAATCACATTCAGCTGATGCCTATCAATTAATTAGTAAAATACAGTTCCCCTGGGCGGAGCCAAAGTCCAGGGGAGACAGAGAGACGCCCATACTTAATATTTCTGGGAAAAAAAAAAAAAAAAAAAAACTTAAAGCTGGATTGAACGTACAGCGTCGGAAAAAGTAGTAATAGTAATAACCATTAAGCCACTAAGCCTAGCAACTTATTATACTAAGATGTTCAATTTCCCTCCCTATATTCTGAGTTGTAAGGTAGAACCCCCCCCCCCCCCTCTAAAAAAAAAGAAAAAAAAAAAAAAAAAAAAATAAGGTCAAATTTTGATTTTTTTTTTTCATTTTTTCTCTCTTCCAGAACTTCCAACTTTTAACCCTAACCCTAACCCCCTTTCCAGGCCCTTAGGGTTATAAGTTTAGTCTGGGACTTAGTTATTTTTCAGACTTGGTCATTTTTCGGACTTGGTCATTTGCAACGCCCGGGCGTATTTACTTTGTAACGGGTCTGCAAGAGTAAGGCACAACGAGCAGTCGTGTAATGGTTGAAATGCTATATTTGACGAAGAGAGCAAAAGGGAAGACTGCACTAGAAGGGTGCAGTCTGGAGAAGGTTTTGTGCAGGGCGCCAAGACCGTACGGACTAAGCAAATATGTAGATCTAACCAATTAGGAGGCTCGTATCTTTATTAATACGGCCGGTCCCGGCTTGGCAGACTTGGTAAAGCCAAGTCTTCAATCCTGGGCGCTAGCCCTATAATATTACCCCCTTGCTCCCCCTTGGGGAGCCTGGTCCGCTGTGCGTATAGAATCGCTATATATATTAAAAATAACTAAAATCTCTTACAACCGCTCCTAGCCAAACTACCTAGTTAAATAGGTACGAGTATTAATAATATTAGAAAAGAAAGATCTTTCTATTTAAGCCTCTAAATAAACGCTATACGATTCCTTACCTTCTACCTGAATTGGTATTATTACCTTTATAAAGTTATACTCTGGCCGAAGTACTAAGATTGAATTAAGGGATATTTTTAAACTTTGCTTATCTAGGGACCCTTTGTTGTATTATTTAATCCGTAGCGGAGATGAGTTGAATTAAGGCTATTACTTAGTGCTTCGTATTACTCTATTTCTTCTACTAGTAAGAGTAATTATATTATTATAATTATTATAATCCCTTCGTTAGGGGGTAGTTTTAATGAATCCTTTATACTTACGAAATATTATATTTATTACCTTCTAACGGTTATATATTGTAGTAAATATTAATATTAAATTGGTTATAGTAGAGAAGTATAGTTTAGGGATTTACTATATTACTAATATAAAACGGATTAATGCTTTTATTGTTGTAGCTTTACTTCTTCTAATTGCTAAATTCCGCCTTTTGAATTTTAATTAATGTTTTGACTACTATAGTTTTATTAGGGTTGTCTCTAACGAATCTTTATTTAATCCGAGTTTTTTTTTCCTTTAGAATTATTATTATAACTGTCTAAGCCTTTACTGGGTTATAGCTGGACTATATTTATTTTTATAAATAATTGTAGGTATTTTTTAAATTAGTACGAATTATTATTATAGTTAATATATTTACCTTCCTTCTTCTACCTATTTTTCTATTTTTATAATAGTAATAACTTTAATACTATTGCCGAAGTATTAATAGAAGTATCTATAGGATCGTTAACGTTATTATTATTAACCTATTACTTTAATATTAAAGCGAAAAGAAAGGAATTATTATTAAGACGGCGAAGGTAGTTTAATAGTAAGGAATATTATTTAGGTACGTCGGTTTAATCGGAGAGCCTCTACTTCTAATTATTATTTAAAGTAGTAGTAAGTTAGCTAACCTTAGCTACTTTTAATTAGGAATTAGTATAGGTATAGTAAAATAATTCTTTAAATTAAATAAAGAAAACTATTATTAATTCGCTTGACTTTTGACGAAATTAGTAGAGTTTTTGATTAGTTCTTCTAGCTGCGTTAGGGTCCTTATATATTAATTTAAATTTTAAGAATAGTTTAAGAAGTAATTGTAAGCCGTAGGTAGCGAAAGCGACGAATAGTTTTTTAATAGTAGGTAATAGGCAGGCGAGTAAGTAGTAAAATTGCACTTTTATATTGTTAATAGCGGGTCTATTTATATAGAGCTTCGCTTATATACTTAAAACCTAAGTTTCGAACTCTTCCTTACTCCCTAAAAACTTTTTAAATTAGGGAAGTATTTATTTAAATGCGGCGGTAGTAGGCTTCGAAATAATTTCGTTTAATAATATTTAGAAGGCGGTTATAAATTACTATAAATATTCTTAGGGGTCCTAAAATTAAGGAATTATGGGGAAGATAATTAGTATTATTATTAAGAAGGACGGGGAGAAATTCTTTGGGCGTGCTTACGAGAGGATAGTAATGGTGGTTTGAAAAGAGGGTCAAATATAATGTAATGGGTCTATAAGAGTAAAGTACAACGAGCAGTCGTATAATGGTTGAAATACTATATTTAACGAAGAGAGTAAAAGGGAAGATTGTATTAGAAGGGTATAGTCTGGAGAAGGTTTTGTGTAGGGCGTTAAGACTGTATAGACTAAGTAAATATGTGGATCCAACCAACTAGGAGGCTCGCATCCTTATCGATACGGCCGGTCCCGGCTTGGTAGATTTGGCAAAGCCAAGTCTTCAATCCTGGGCGCTAGCCCTATGACAACTTTACTACTAAAATCCTTATTCTCAACTTCTTTTGCATTTTTCTCAATAACCAGAGCGTGCACTACAATGCGACCGGTACGAAAATGACCGTCTTTTTCTCTTCTTCAATCTGATACTGGGTGCATTTTAGTATACGCGATGGTCGCGGAGCAATTTGTATTGCAAAGGAAAAAGTAGCTTTTTAGAGCTGCTATTCGAACTGTATCCTACTTAGCGCCAAGTTTTCCTATTTGGGCCTGCTAAGCACGCGCCAAGACGGGTAATTTTCTGCATTCTGGCCTACAGTAAAAACCCCTGCTTTTGTTACTACCTCCTTTTGCTAAAACCCCCCCTTTTGCTAAAGATTTCGGTTGCCCGCATTCCCTCTGGTGGTAAAGACTGTTAACTGCTAATTGCAATGCTGATGGCCCGGATTTGCAAAAGTAGGGGTCTGGTTTTGGTGGGAGAATACACTTATACCCTTGTACCGGGGGGGCGGCTGCTCCAGGTGACCTACTTTTTTAGTCCATTGGCAGTCATCCACTGGTTAAGAGGTTCATTTCTGGTCCGTGCGCATGCACCCTCCTTTGCAAAACCCCTCCTTTTGCTAAGAAATCTAGCTGCCGGAATTATTTGCAAAAGCAAGGGTTTTTACTATATTATAAACAAATACGCCGCGCCTTCCTCGCTTGCGGCGTTGGGTAGGCCCATAGACTACAACCTTTGGTGCGGATCTTCCATATCACCTTTCGGCCTACGACAACGCTCGAGCTCTGAGGTATAGGCGTCTCAATAAGCTTTAGAACTATTTAAAACAGATTTCGTCTAGTGCACTATATATTTTGTACTACTAGGAGTGTCTAGTGTACTTTACTAATATACCTACTAAATAAGGGAAAGCCTACCCGCACCCCAACGGTTCCTACATATACCCCAATCCACCCAGAAAGATAGGGCGGTCTAGCTGATGATACTTAATATTGAAATTCCCGTTTTTACCCGCAAAATTTCGTCTTTTCAATATACGCAATATCGCTGTACCTTGGTCATTTCTTTTCCCCTTTTTTCATACGGCTAGTCGCACCTATACTATACCTATACTATACCTATTATACTACCCCCATTTATACTATATATTTATACTTTATACTCAAAGTATATAATCTTACTCAAATTAATTGATTTTAAGTACTTTTAAACGCTAATAATTAATTTAAATACCCTTATACGACTAGCAATTACGCCGCCGTCGTTGCGCTTCCTCCTCGCCAGCGCCATCGATCCTACCCAACGAGTAAGAATAGACTATACCAATTAATAACCCCTTCTTCAAACTACTATCCAACTCCGACTTCTTTAATATCCTCGCATAGTTTATCGAACTATACTACCGCTACCGATTTAGTATTATAGTTCAACGGTTGTATACGTACGAGAAAGGACCCAATAAAGGCGAATATAAGAAGGTTATATACCAGTACGACTACGCCCAGTATAAACGCTATCCCCAACAACCGAACCCATATAAGATATAATATACTATATTATATAAGATTATTCTAAACTACTTATTTCGAATCGCTTTATAAGCATTAGCGAAGGATAATTGTAAATAGAATATACGGCCGTTGAACCTTACCTATTAAGGTTATAGACCGTTAGAATATTTATATAGCTACCTTATATTTCGTTTAAAGGCTATTACTATAAATTAAATAGTATATATTAATAGTCTTCTCTAATAATGCGATTTAATTATTCAATTTATCTATACTACTATTAAACGACGGTATCCCGGGTTATATCTAACTTTTAAAAATTTAAATAATCAACAGCAATACCTTCGATAAATAAACCGAAATAATTATACTAATATACAAAGCTTTATTAGGAAACTAGACTTTAATAAATTAATAGTATTTAAAATTAAGGAGTTTAACCGTTATAGGGATGAAGGAAATAGGGAAAATACTATACTCCGGTATACTTTCTAAGTTACTAATTCCCAACGGTCTATATAGGAACGCTTCCTATATACCCTTCTTATTAATACTATATATAAAACCAACCGGTATTATACGCCTTTCGTACAGGGAATAATTATTATATTAAAGAGATTATTTATATTAGTATTCTAAATAATTATTAATAACGAAAGGAAGGAGGGATTTACATAATTAATCGAAATATTCAATAACGCCATTAAACAGCTCAAAATCTAACTACCTACTATATTTATTACTAACGGTAATACTTAATTTATCTCTACTATCGACCGACTCTTACCTAACGTTTAATATTAGCGCTACATTTAGTATATTAATTACAACGTTATTAAATACCTTAAAGATAATTAAATTATAATACCTAAAAATAATAAGGTTCAAAATAATAAAGAGGAATCTAATAAGAATTCCAGTAGCAGCGACTCTAATACCTTATTATCTAATCAATAAAGAGAGGTATATAATTAGTAAAATAAGAATAATATTAAACAATTACATTATATATATAATAAGGTAAAGATAATTATTAGAATGTAGGTTAGGCTAGGCCTACTCCCTAATAGGGTTACTAATACTAGAGCTAGCTTCTTTTATCTATAGTAGTATATAATCTACTCCTCGTCTAAACTAGACTTTAATAAAATATAGTCCCTCCTTTATTATTAATTTGAGGGAGTTTAGAAGGCTATTATTAAGTAAATTAGGCTTGAATTTATACTTTACTAGTTAGAGTAAGCTAATTACTATACAAAATACTACTTTAACCGTAAATAGCGTACTATATTACCCAATAAATCCAATAGTAGGTCGTTAAAATTATATAAATTATTGGTTCGTAGAGGGTTAATTAACTTTTATAAAGCTATAACCTCTTATATTACTACTCGTTATAAGCTCTTTAACTAAAAATTAACTATATTAATAACCCGCGCATATACTATATAGATAGGACCCAATTACTTATAGCTCGGTTCTACCCCCTTAGAAATAACCTCATAAAGTATTAATCTACTTAAAAGATAGTACTAGTAATTAAAAACGACCTTCCTTAGTATTTAATACCCTTATAATAATTATTTACAATTATATTTAAAGAACTTTCGAGCCTAATATAAATTACTTTATACCTACAAAATAAAAGCGGCTTACTACGCTAGCAAAATAATCTTAATTAATAAGGTTAATTAATATCCGTTTTAGTATTTTTAATAACATTAGGTAAGGTTTATCTATTATTAATCCAATTATACCTATACTAATTTATATAATAGAACGTAATAAATAAGTATCTACAACTTTGTCCAACCGCTATAGCAATATATAAAGGTCGTCCCCCTAATTAGAATAGTCCCTTTAATAATAAAATTATCCTTCCTATTAAAAGTAGTAAACCTAAGGGACCCTATAGCAACTCTTAAAATACTTACCGTATACGAATTTCAATATAGTACAATTATTCCTAATATAAGGTTAGGCCTAGTATTAATAAATTGAATACCTAAGACGAAGTATGTAGTTATATTAAGGTAATTGATAATAATAAGGATAAAGATAATAAGCTAGTTTAATACTAAGTAGAGAGAGTATAGGAGGTACGGCAGCGGGAGGAGGCGAGAAGGGAGGAAGCCGTTGAAATATCCTTAACTAGTTCATTTAACGAGCTTTCTGAACTGTTAAATATTAGTATTTAGATTGTAATCGAGTAGAAATAGACCTATTTTCAATACTATAGAGATATTGCGAGATTTGAGTTATGGGGACGCATTTGCAGGTGGATGACCTAGCTACGAATGTTACCAGACATTAAAAACATGGAAATTTACCGCTAAAACCCGATAATTTACATGTCGGCTGACATGGGGTGCGCCTAGGAACCGTTGGGGTGCGGGTAGGGTTTCCTCTAAATAAACTAGCATCGGACTGTATTGCTCTCTATAGTAGATTGTAGATAAATAAAACCGAATTCTAAGTTCGCTCTTAAATTTAGGTTACAAGTGGTAGTACTAGGAGTACTAAGCCTTTAATCTTGCTATATGTACTTATTAAACCTAGAATCCTAGTACTTTAGGGAACTTATATATAATGTATTTGGATACTTACCTATTGGCTGGTTCAGCTTTCTATAAGAGTTAGAGTTAGATATTATAACTGTTAATAACAAAATGTAGCGCGACAAGTAATTGAGAAAGACAAATAATCGGATGGAAAATGTATAGTTAAGAAGAATATAATTATAGTATCGTATAATATTAATTGTTAGGATGAGTGTAAATAATAAACATAAGCTTGTTTTTTAAGACTAAATAACTAGGTAAAGAGAAGAAACGAAAAGTAAGTATTATTTTTTAAAGAAATAAGCAGTAGCAGAATATACGAGATGGGTTATAATATAGGTACTATGGTTGGAGAGTATTAACTAGGATTAATACGGGCCGCTGGTTTAGTAGTATAATTTTCGCTTAGGGTTCAATCCTGAGCATTCTTGCGAGAGGTCCCGGGTTCAATCCCCGGGTGGCCCTAGGTTGATTTTTGCCTTTTAGAAGAATATCTCGAATCTACATATCATTAGGTAATACATACTAGTATATAGTAGTTAGTTTGAGTAGTAAAAGAAAAGGAAACTACTATTAGGATTTGGAAGGAAATAAATAGTATATATTTTTGGGGAGACTAATATAATATTGCGGTCCTATTTTAATATTATTTAATATATTATATGGAAATCCTTTAATAACTGAAAAGAAACCCGGAAATGTCAATTTCTAGCAGAGGAGTACTTTGAAATAAAAATAAATAATAAGAATTACCTAAAGAGGGTTATTTATATCTCTTATAATATCTTACAACGTACGTAGAAATAATTATTATAGTAAAGCTAGACTAATTATAAGAACTGCCAAAACTGCTTCCGCAGTTCGTACTCTTATCTCTACCCTCTAGTTAGATATATTCTTATTATTACAGCCTAGTACTATACCCTCCAGAGGACTATACAATCATACTGTATTACGTGGTTACGTGCTGCCTTGTAGCGGTATTTACTAATAGACCCGACCGGGCAAAGTATAGCGCGTACGTATATATTTAATCGCGTACAGCCAACTTACCTTTATATTTTTCCTCTTCCTTCCTTTAACTTGAGTTGTATATTTTACTTATACTACAATCCTCCTTAACCCAACTCCAATTTATAATTTTACGTACTCTTATATTGAATTAAAGTTGAATATCATACAACCGGTTATAGTAATCTTAATACTCTAGACAATTAATACCCGAAGTTGTATTAGTAATGAGAATAAAAAGAACTAATAGTATTAATAGAAAACAATTGATAAATATAGTAAGAACCCGACTTATAAAATAGTAGTATATACCCAATATAAAAATATTTTGCTTCGAGAATTATACTTACTATAGTCCCGCTAGAAAGTACCGAACCTAAATATAATAGCCATACCTAAAAACTAACCCGAAGATAGCCCAGTAGTAGATAATTATAGGAATCCCTCCCCGCACCCACCTCATTCCCTACAGGTACCCAGTCCCACTAGATAACAGCTGACATATAATACCGGCCGTTTTTGCTAGTAATTTCGAGTTGTTTAATATCTCCAGATATAGCACAAGACAACCATCCCTACCCAACTTCTTGAAGCAATTATTATAGTAATCTATTAATACTTTCTATAGTATTGAGTATATTATTATAGACTATTCTAAATACTAATATTCAATAGCTTTATAGACTCTATCTTAAAGAGGGAGGAGGTTGACGATATTTTAATCGCTGCCTCCTCTCTTATAGCCTCCTCTCTTATAGCCTCCTGTCTCGCCTTCGCCTCCCAATATCTCCCTAGTTCGTTATCCTTATTATTATTTACTACTGTAACCTTAATACAACTACGTGCTTTACTCTAGGTACGAGCACGTACGTTACCAGCATCCATCTCCTTAATACTAGGTCCTAGTTCATATTAGGAATAGTTGCGCCGTACTAAACTTGGCTGGGGCTACCGGAGGGGGCTTGAAGGTTCGGACACTATTGCCGAACCGCCATAATCGCCCTTTCCCGTTCAGTAGTAAAAAGCAGTTCGCGAACCGTTACCCGCATATAACTATTCGCGAACCGTAGGTTCAGGTTACAAATGGCAGGCGTAAAGGAGGTTTCTCGCCCAATCCCATTATATTCTAGTAGCCGACTACAAAGTTCTATTAAATAACCGCGACCGACACCCTATATAGGTACAAACAGCGCCCTGCCCGACCGTACGATAGAAATTTCGCACATATAATTTTCAATTGCACTACCTACACTACGGTACTATACTTTCACCTACCCCCCGACCCCGATACCCGGCGCCTAATATTGTACTACCCGGCGCCCGGCGCTAGCGCGCCGGTCCGGAATACTTAATACAATACGATACGATACAATATAGTACATTTAGTAATATAGTATAAGAATATAACTGAACTTACAATACGATTAATGCTATACGACTTACTATACGACTTATAAGAGACTTACTCGGCGGGCAGTATCTGTTTACTCCACGGGCAGTGTCACTACCCGTATAGCGACTCTATATAAGGTTCCCTCCGCGGGTAGTACTATATAGTAATCTTTAACCTTAAATAGTCTATACTATTAAAACTCTATAGTCAATACTATTATTATAGAATTCTTAAGTAATAGGTAATAAATGAAAAGTAGCCTCTTAGTAGCTATAGTATAAATAATAGTTAGTATAAACTTATAATATATATTTTTATTAGAAGTATAGTATAGACTAGACTTACCTATGAGTTCGATAGCTAATATACTCTTGAAAAGAGAAAGGTTAATAGGTAGTTTAAAGCGTTGCAACGAGTATACTAATACTACTTTTATCTAATTATAAGTATTTTTAATATAGTTATTATATTTTATTATATTAATTAATAATTATTACAAAGAAATAATATAATTAGTATTACTTCTACAGCCTTTTATAATAGTTATATTTTATTAATAGTATTACTTAGTATACCCGTATAAGGGATTTACTAACAATAGAAATTCCTATATAGCACTGCCCGCAGAGGGAACCCCATATAGAGTCGCTATACGGGCAGTGTTATACTGCCCGCGGAGAAAAGTAATACTACCCGCCGAGCAAGTCTTACTTATAATACGACTTACAATACAATTGCGATATAATGTAGTACAATACCCCTAGCAGTATAGTATAGGAATGCGATTAATACAATACAACTTACAATAATATTATTAATTCTACTAGTAAAGGTATATCCGTATCCTTATTATTAAAGGGTAAACCTCCGCACACCCACCTCAAACCTATATATACCCAAAAACTAGGAAAATGTGGGACTGTATAGGTAATAATACCTAACATTGTAAATCCCGTTTTTACTAGTAAAATTCCGTCTTTCAAATGCGCGCAATATTTCTTTCAATTTAGTTATTTCTTTCGCTCTTTTTCACACGGCCAATTGCACCAATACCAGTACTAGCACCAGCACTAGTACTAATACTCTGCACGCATCCACATTGAAATATTATAAACAGCCTCCTCTAATAAGCTATTTAAATTATCAAATATTAGTATTTAGAGTAGAGTAAAATAGAATAGAATAGAGTAGAATGGAGTAGAGTAAAGTAATATAGAATAGAGTAGAGTAGAATAGAGTAGAATAGAGTAAAGTAGAATAGAGTAGAGTAGAATAGAATAGAGTAGAGTAGAGTAGAATAGAGTAGAGTAGAGTAGAATAAAGTAGAGTAGAGTAGAGTAGACTAGAATAGAATTCCCTCAATACTATAAAAGTATTACTAGATGGGCGCTGTCAGATTTGCTGCATAGGATTTGCTGCATAGGATTTACTGGGTCAGAATGTGCAAGACATTACAAAGCACGGTTTTTACAGCTAAAACGACGTATTTTATATAACAGCTGACATCCCTCCTTTTTGGGTGTATATAGGTTTGGGGTGGGTGTGCGGAGGTTTACCCTTATTAAACTCCTTTGAAGTAGGGCAGCTGGTAGGATACAGAGGAATAGTCTATATATTTATTTTTCGTACGGGTAAAGAGGGTCAAACCTTTAAAATATACCGCCAAAGCGGTACAAAATACTAATAGTAGAAGAAACGAAATAAAATATTAATATATTAATTAAATAGTACCTAAATATATAGAACTACTATTAGATATAATTAATTGTATAGAGATAGGCGATATACCTTTTACTACGGAAACGCAAATATTTACTATATTGCAATAATATCCCAACCTACCTAAGCCTATTTCGGTTAAGAACTACGTTTACGCTATTTAAATTTCGAAATATTAATAATATATATACGGTCAATCTAAACAATTGGAAGGCTAATAATCAATAGCTCATTAGTATTATCGATTGCTTTAAAATCGAATAATATTATATACCTATTAAAAACTTATTTAATTAATACAAGGAAGATATAGCGCTTAAACTTACGGGCTATTTCGTAAGTAAAGATATAGTCGATGCGAGCAAAGTCCCCTATCCTATATCGAATATAGTCGCTAATTTAAAAAGTATAGCGTTTGAATGCCCTATAGTATAGCAATTACATTAGTAATTACTACAAAGAGTAGGTATTAAATCGATATTCAAGTATCCTATATCTTAGAGAATAGGTATATTATATTACATTATCTTTAGTACAATAACATTAATACTCGAAAATATAGTAACGAAGTATAATATATCATAATATAATATGGAGTAAAATCTACCGTTGGAATAATGGAGAGGGTACTAATAATAGGAAAGGGGATAATAGGAAAAGGGATAATAGGAAAGGGGATAATAGGAAAGGGGATATTAGGGAGGGGATATTAGGAAAGAGGATAATAGGAAAGGGGATGCTAGGAAAGGGGGAGATATACAAGCACAATAACTGTAAGGCAATTAAGGCAAATATTTACTCGTCTGGAAAGGAAACCTTCTAATTATATTAGAATTTTCCAGGCGGGAAGGATAGAATATGTGGTATACCGTAATCTAAATCGTAAGCCTAGTAAAGAGTTCGACGGAATATGTTTAGTATTAATAAAGAATATACCAGTAAAGTATATAATAAACTAATAGCTAGACTAATACTATAAATAGAATAACGCATTCGGCGCATTTTTAATTCCTTGAATTTGCCGGTTACTACAAGGCGTACGTAGCTATCGTCGGTAAATAAATCGATATCCAGCTCCTTCTCGTTATTAAAGCCTAAGCGAGTTAATTCCTTTCGTTATAATAGCCTCTCGAATAAATTAGGGGATTGTCGGACGATATTAGTCACTTACTATATTAAACCTAAGTCTAATAGTATATATATATTTAATAGAATAAATCGAATAGTATGAACAATACGCTCGTATTATAGTATCTATTTTTCGACATTTCGGCCGTTAGTCGTTTCTACTACTTTTTTCAGGCGCTTATTAGAATAATCATTATTAATATTAATTCTATAACAATATCCGTTATATTATAGCCCGGGTTTTATATACCCTAATTACAATTAATCGTATAGGGCGGCCTAGTGCCGGGCTGAAATGTCGTATTACCCGACGATAGGAATACCGAAAGGTGTAATGCAATATAAGATAGTACATTACTAATGTTTTAAGGGTAATTAATAATATAATCAAGAATTTACTTATAATACTTCTCTTCCGCGAATATATTTAATAACTTCGGTAGGCTATACTCTTCATAAATATTTGTATAGTATAAACCCAAATAGACATTTAGTTGTAATACCGATATAATATACTATTTTGCTCGTTTGGGTAAAGGTTATAATTCTATAGTAATTTTAGCGGCCGCTTCGGTAACCGGTACAATTTTGTTATCTTAAATAGCAAAACTATCGTTAGTATTATCTTCGATTACAATTAGTACCGATAATTATTAAAATACTTCTATTCTGACTTGAAATGACCGTCTAGATAATACTTCGGAGGGTAATCTCATTGCCCTAGCTTTATTTTTGAAAGATTCTAATACTCGAAGATTATTAGCTATACCCTCGGCTATAGTATAATATATTAATTTATACTATATTCGAGTAAGTCTAATATAGTAGTTTATATCCCGGTACTTAGAACCCTCGTTTCTAGTATTTATAAGTAGACAATTACTTTTGGCTATTATTACTAACGCCCTAGGAATTGAACTAACTAGTACATCGTTGCTAGGATCGGGTATATTGCCGTATTTTATTATTACTTCCTTCTAAGCATCCTAGACAAAAGGATTAATATAATCTTTTTCTAACTATACTTCGAATGGAGCCGGTATAATAATAGACCATGTTCTATAGTAGGAAAAATCGTATCCTTTTAAATATAATAGAAGGGATAGTAATATTGACCAGCCTAGTAGAAATAACTATAATTTAAAGGTGCAACCGTATTTAAACCGAGCCTAGGGCGTTAGAAAAGCGTCGAGGATCATATTATATATATATACTACTATGCCTAGAGGTATATTATATTAGTATTAGCGAGTCTAACTAGTATTAAATTTGAGAAAGCTAGTAACGAACCTTTATATTCTAAATAGGCTGGATTAGGCGCCCGAGTTATAATAATATCGAGAGCCGGTATTAAATCAAATAAAGCTGGCCGGTTTTTACCAATACCCTATTAGGTATAGTACGCCTTTTCATTGCCTTTTTTTCGAATATTAACTTCTACCTCGTATTGTATTCATAAATGCTAGTAATAATACCGGTTTATATTTAATAGGCAATTTATTACATTTTATTTATTAATAATATAGTTTAGTTTAATAAAACAAAATCCACGAAACTTTAAATTAGTAGGTCCTATAGTACTAGAATTCTTATTTTACTATAGTATATTACTAGTATAAGATATTGTAAATACTAACACTATTATCGGCCGTCCTTAAATTTCTATTATTACGCCTTAATCTAATAGTATTAAACAACCTATAGTATTAACTACGGCGTCGAAGTTTATAGTATGGGGTCCGAGAACGATAGGGAAAATATTAGTATTATAGGCTCGTTTATTACTATAATTGCCATATAATGAACCAGCAGGATTTTAATATATTCTTATAATTAATTGCCGTATATTGTAATATATATTAAATCCGTCAATAAACGTAAGGACTAAATAATCTAATATATTAAAACCGAGATTATGAACCCTATCCTATTATTATTCAAAAACCTCCCGGCAATATATTTCAAATTCAAACTAGGCGCGGAGTAGTATAATAAAGGCTAGTAGTATAATTTTTCTATTAAACCTATCCACTTGGGGCTATTCTATACGTTATAAAGCCCATTTAACTAAATATAATCCTTTCTATCTAGGATAGTCTAAAATAGTACTATACTTGTAGAATAGTTTGCAGGGCTTCCAAAGTTTTAATATATCTAAAGTCTTATCGATAGGAGGATTTAGGGTATTCAAAATATCGTTATTGAAATAATCGATATAAACAAATACAAAGGATTCAACTAAGTACTAGGGAATCTATTATTCTTCTTTAAAACGAAGTACCAGCTCGTTTTTTTTAATTTCTATACCTTCGTTAATTTATATATTAAAACCCAAACTAGCGAATTTATTATCAATATTATTAATAGTAATACATTCCTATAGGATTTCCCTAGTATAGTCGACGTAATCTTTAGAGTATTTCTTTCCAATAGCCTTAATACAGCTAATATATAATAAACGGTTAGTAGGATTAGTTAAACAATAGGCACAATTATTATTGTTAAGATATTAAAAATAAATAAAATTTAACGGGAAAATAGCCTTCCTAACATTAGTACCGCTAATAAAATAAATATATTCCCCTAATATCATACGTACAGAACTAGATTAATATAGGGTATAGTATAATTCAATCAAGTTATTTACTAAATAGGCTATACCTTTATATATATTATTAGCGGTATCCGAATTAAGGAAGGCCTGGAATAGGGTATACGGATCTATAAAGAAAAGTAGGTCTATAATAATAGCCAAGTCTAACTCAATATTGCCATCTAAATTGTCTTATTACTCGTTGTACATAGCTTGCTTATATTACTATTATTATTATTATTATTATTATTATTATCTCTTTCAATTAACCGTATTAGTCTTTATCTTTTAAACCTACAGCGGAATACTAGGAATTCATATATCTAATAATAGTAATCTGGATTCTATATAGCCTTTAAATATTTATAATTGTTTCGGCATCCGCTTAACTACTATTATTAGTTTACTATTTTAACCGTATAACGAACCTAGCAATTAGTATAATATAATATAATTAGCGCCTTTTATACGACTAATATAAGTATACAAACTAAAGTTTATATAAAAATCCAATAACTCTATACACTTATTATAATACTAATAAATTAACGTTAATATATTATAAATACCTCCAATAGCAATTCCTTAAATTCCGGGCTTTACTACTTAGTATAGTCTTTATACATCTATCTACTTTTTAATAGCGTTATTATCTTCGAAAAAGTCCTCGTCGAATACAATAGTCTTTAACTCTTATTTATTAAAATTTCATTCGGTATATTCTGTATCCAAGCGTAGTTACTCTTCGTCGAAACTAATTAGAACCATTTCGTAAAAATGAATATCGTTAATATTATTATAGTCGATATTATCTACTATTAAACGTTCTAATCTTTCCCGTAGTATTATATTCTAATTAATCGCTCCTATTATAAAATCAACTATTAAATTCAATTCAAAATATTAACCAAATAATTCTTACTATTATCTTCCTCATCCTCTTCTTCATCTTCGTTCTCATTATCTTCTTTATTACCTAATCTAGCGATTAGATCTAATATAATCGTATTATTATTATTACCGAAGAGGGGCGTAAAATTAATACTCTAAGATTAGTAATTATATTAGTTATTTGATTATAATAGTAGTAGAACGGAATTTCGTTATAAGGTGGGTACTCTATGATTACTATAGCCAACCCGAAAAGACCTCTTATCGAAGGCTAGGGGCGCTTACTATAATATACTTTTAAATATACGGGCGACTAGTATAACCGCTATATTAAACTAAATTAGTCAATAAAGGAGATAGTATACAATAAATATTTGTAAGAGGGAAGTTAATTGTAAGGGAAAGAGAGTTGAATGGGTAGAAGTAGATCGAAGATTTTACTATTACTAGAATTACAAAGACGGATCTAATTAATTCTATCTATCTACCTTATAACCGATCTAAAATAATTATCTCTTCATCCTATTTCAAAGTAAATAAATAGTAAACAAGTAAGTAATAAATTTAATTAGTTATGTATTTTATACTTAGAAGTAGTAATAATAATTCCTTATATAGGTAAATATAGTAGATTTATCCTATTTAATACCGGCGATAATACATTATACAACCTCAGTCCCTTGTAAGTATGTATTAACTACCTTCTTTAATTGTACGGATAATTAAGTAGGTTGGACGATATTTTTATGTTTATATACGGATTCACTACATTTATTTATTAATATTATCTAGGGGCACCCGGTATATTATTAATTGTATACCTATTATTCCCCTACTAAGACTATATTTATTATTTACCGTTTAGAAGGACCTCTGCCCTACATAGTACAATCCTACCCCGCCCGTACTAAACTTCCTAATAGCGGTTTAAACAAACTACTATTATTATATTTACTATTAATACTATTACTATTTACAACTATTACTATACAAACCCCGCTATTTCATTTTATTTTTAGAATTAAAATACCTATTTACTTAATTGCTAATACAGTAGTATAAAAGGCGGTAAAAACTACTAATTATACCCTATATATAATTAAAAATATTCTACGAATCGTTAAACTTCCTCTCCTCCTCCTTATCCTCTACCTTCTTCTCTTTTTTTATAATTATATAACCTACAATTAGAATATTATACTATTATAGTAAATTAAATACCTTGTAGTTAATTTGAATAAATTATAACTCTACGTATAGGCTACTATATTTAAGGAAGACCGCGATCAACGGCGTTTCAAATTGTAACTACTATAAATTTTTATTATCGTATCCTATATATTTAATAGTAATTAATTTTATTTAGGCTATAGGTCCTAAAGGTTAAGACGTAGCCCGGGCTACTAGTAGAAGTATAGGTAAAAAGGCTTTGAAGAAGTCCGCTAACTTTGATAAATTTTTTAACTACGATAAGGATACTAGCGAGGCTAAGGAATCTTCGTCTTCTTCTAATAAGAAGGAGGAAGATAATAATAATTATAAAAATAAAGAAGATATTGACAACGATAACTATCACGGGGCAAGGGCACCGTTAGGGATAAGCTACAATATTCGTTGTTATACGAAGGAAGCAAGAGGAGAGTATACGCCGGCCTAGGCTTATAGGTAGGGTTATATAGCCCGGTAGAGTAGGTTACACAGAGCCTCAATACCCGGGCCGGCACTAGTACCATAGCAAGGCATAGAGTACGTAATGTACTATAGCCTATACTATAGCCTAGCATAGGGCATATAATCTAGCCTTATAATACTACCTCCCTCTACAACGCTCCCACTACAAAAATATTATCTAAATATATTATTTTACCTAAAATAGGCCCTCCCGAATCCTTTTAGGATATATCCAATTAAATTATAGTAAAAGGTCTTAGCGCCCGTACTAAAGTGGGGAGCTACTTAACGCCGCTTAATATCTCAATTCCTACTTAAAAGTAGAATACTAATTAAAATATTGCTAAATCCGACCCTTCCGCCGTAAGAACTATCATTACTCTCAATAATCTATTTGTACATTTAAAAACTAGCCTAATCGGCGTATATAGAGAACCTCAACAACTCCTACTATTACTAACCCTACCGGGGGTACTATAAGGACGCCTATAGTATAGCAGTTTATATAGGACGCTTATAACCAATATTAATATAAGTATTAGAGAATTTACATATTTAACTCCCTACTTATAACTCATTTTTTCTATAAACGCTCAATTATTATACTACTAATCTTCAAAAACTCTTAAATTCTTCTTATCTTCAAATCTTAATATTAATTGTATATATAACTATTCTAGAGAATAGGAGACGTAAGACCGCCGTAAAACGTACTATCTTTCGGTACTATTAATAATTATTCTATCAAAGGGTATACTATAAGGTATTTAATTAGGGTATATAAAATAAATCGCTGCTAAACTCCTTATTTTTTTACTAATTTTATCCTTTTTACTAAGCGATTCGAATACTATATCGAAGTAATTAATATAAATTTAAATTGAAATTGACATGAACTATTAATATTAGTAGAATTGGAATTATAATAGTTAGTAAATCTAAAGGTAGCGAAGTCTTCCTTCTTAATTTACCTTTAATTTATTTCTTCTTTACCTATAGTAGTAGTAGCAGTATATTAGGGTAGGAATTATAGTATTTCTAAATAGTACTATTATATCCCTCCAAATCCTTAATAGGTTATTATATTAGTTTATTAATATCCTTCTATTTAATTTAATATATCTAACGCCCGTTATTTACTTTACCGTATCCTATAATATTCTTAAACTCTTATTCCTACTATTCTTTATTATTATTATCATCGATTCTTATTATAAACCTACCTTAATCTACTATAATATTTTATTCGATATCTTACTATCCCGGAAGTCCAACTATCTCCCAGAATTTAACTATAGAGACGTAAAAGACTAGATTCATTTTTATATTCTTAGAAAGTTAGAATTTAACTTTATAAGAATTGTATTCTAATATTTTAAATAGTCCTTCGAATTTAAGCACCAACTTAGCCTAAGGCTTGCTTATAACAAAGTTTTTAATATTAAGAAGTACTCTATTACTAGCGCAATACTTAGGTACGTTACTACAATTTTTATTTATATTTACTTTATACCAATCCTACGCTTATTTTAAAAGTACAATAACGCTATCTAATACGGTTTAAAAACGACTAGCTACTTCTAATACTTTAAAGAACTCCTTCTTCTAAATATCTATAAAATTAGGGGAGTAAGGCTTCGTTAGCTCTACGCTTATATATAAATAAAAACTATAGTTAGTATAGAATGGGCTAACGTTAATTATCTTTAAAATAGTATTATTATAAGTAAATTCGGTTAATAAGAATTAATTTACTTAGTTATCTTAGGCCTAATTAATATAGAATTTTAGGTACTACTTTATTTTTATATTAATTCACTCTATTTAACCGTTAATTTACAAATGAAATAACAATAATAATTTTACTATTACCCCTAAGTATTTATATAGAATTCTCTAGAATACTAAAATAAATTGCGAGCCTCTATCCGATATAATATTATCTAATAGTTTATATATACTATATATCTTTTTAATAAAACGCTCTATTAGTTTATTTATTTCCAATATCTCTATAGGGATATAGTACTTTATTTTTATTAAGCGGTCGACTATAATTACGATATAGCGGTAATTTCGGCCCCTTTTAGTATATAGTATTATAGGAATTACGTAATTAATTAAAATTTATAATTAGAATTTAAATAGTATCAGGAAAGGTTTTATATAGCCGGTTAGTAAGTATTTTATTAATTTAGTTTTTATATATATTACGTAAGTTTTATAAAATTCTTTTACAGACTAGTATATTCCGGGTTAATAGTAAGATTTATTAAATATTTTATATATCCTTTCGCAATTAGAGTATCCTCCTAGCTTTACTATATATATCTCATAGATTAATTATAATTGAATATCCTTATTACTTAGGTCGATAAATATTCGTTCTTCGGTATCCTTTTATTAATAAATTCGTCCTTACTTTAATAAATATCCTATAAATGTAATTTTGAAATGCTTTTTAATTTTCGGGGTCCAGCTTTACTAGCCTTCCTTTTATAAGTAAAAGACTATTTCCTATATTAAATTGAAGTTAGAGTAACTATCATTAATTAAATTATCTATTAATTTAATTACTTCTATTTTATGGAAATTAATATCCCCTAAACCTAATAGGCCGGTTTACCCTCTATAGATTTCCTTTATAACTACTAAGTATAGGTACGTAAAGTTTAATATATCCTCGTCTTTAAAGAGGGTTAAATCGAAACGTTCTAAATCGATAAGAGGTTTTTTCTTCGCTAGAAGCCTCTCATCCTCCTCGTCCTATAGCCTATCTTCTAACTTTCCATTTAGGGCGTTTAATTTTATATTCTTAGGGCCTTTCCTATAGGTAATACAGAAATTAAAACGGCTAAGGAATTTAATCTACCGTATATACCTTAAAGTATATTGCTTAGTAGTAGTAAATATTTTAAGATTTTTATAGTCGGTAATAATTTCTATTTATTTTTGTACACCCTCTAATTCTAGTATCTACTCCTCCAACGCTTTTATAATAGCGAATAATTCTTTATTATAATTATTATAATTATACTCCGCCGCTATATACTCAGTTGAAAAGTAGGCTATTAGGTAGAGAACCCTATTATCTCCCTATTAGGAGAAGGTTCCTCCGGAAGCCCAATTAGAAGCGTCAATTTCAATTACTATTTTCTTCGTTTAATTATAAATCTTTAGAATTAGTACTATAGTAAATACCTTCTTTAAATCCTCGAAAGCTTTCTAATACTCGATATCCTAATACTAGTTAACTATTTTCTTTATTAATTCGTATAGTAGCTTAACTATATTCGAAAAGTCCTTAATAAATTGTCGGTAAAAGTTAACGAACCTTAAGAAGGATTATAGAGATCTTTTAAATTCGGGTACCTCCTATAAAAGTACGGCTTAAACTTTATTTAAATCCATTTCTATACCCCTAAGTATAATAATAAGGCCTAAGTACTTCGTTCTAGTAATATAAAATTCATACTTATTAATATCGACTTACAAGCCTAAACGCTCGAAGTAATTTAATACGTCGGAGATATATTTAAAATATTTTACTTTATTATCTGTTAGGAACGTAGGCGAAGGGTAGGCTGAGGTGACTACGGTCGTGGCTATACGTAGGGGACGGTAAGTTAGGGGTCAATCTAGAGATATATTGATAGTTACTAATTATAATAAATTACGTTATATTAAACCTCTTTTATACTTTGTATAAACTCTGTTTATCTGTTAAGGAGTATTATGGAGTCTTGTACTTGTTTAGCGCCCTAATGTAGTACTGGATTATCCTTCCTACGAGCCCAACCCGATATAAGCGTTGCCGTTATTAGTCTACCGCTTCGGCCGATAGAGCGGAGTAGTAACCGTTAGAGTATTTTTAAGTATAAGCTCTTAGTTTCCTAATACGACCCCCCCCCTTATAGGTTCTATCCTCGGAATTTTTATAATTTATAATAAATTTTAGTTAAGTAGCGGAGGGTATCGGTATTATACTATTGTAGCGTTATCGGATTACGTTATCGGGTTGTATTATTATTTTCGTTTATTAGTTTAGTGAATTATTGTTCGTAATAACCGTTAATATTGTATTTCGGATATTATAGCCGCTCTTCCGTTTATAAACCGTCCGTTAGAATATTAGTATAGTAATATCTATTCTTACGAACTCCTAATATAGATACGAGACTATCCGTTAAAAGATCGGTATTGTAATATCTATTCTTATGAGTTCTAATTGCGGGCCCGAAGCTACTTGCTAGAATATTAGTATTATAATATTTATTTTCGCGAATTTTAAATGCGGACCCGAAGCCGCCCGTTAGAATATCGGTATTATAATATTTATTCTTATAAGTTCTAAATGCGGTGAACTATCCGTTAGAATATTAGTATTAGGATATTTATTCTTATAAATTCTAAATGCGGCGAGCCGTCCGCTAGAATATTAGTATTATAATATCTATTCTTATAAGCTCCTAATACAATGAGCCGCCCGTTAGAGTATCGGTATTAGGATATCCATTCTTATAAATTCTAAATGTAGCGAGCCGCCCGCTAGAATATTGGTATTGTAATATCCATTTTTATAAATTCCTAATGTAGCGAGCCGCCCGCTAGAATATTAGTATTATAATGTCCGTTCCCTTAAGTTCCAAATATAGGTACGAAACCGGCATCCAATATAAAGAGTTGGCCGGATTCCCGACCGTTACCTAAATTAGCGCTTAGTAGGCGTACGAAGTAGCGAGTATCGGTTTATTTAATGATGGGTACTATATTAAATTTATAAATATTAATAAGTATTTTAGAATGTCTATATACGGCCGGCTTTCCGACTATTATTAAGATTAGCCCTTAGTAGGCGTACGAAGTAGCGAGTATTGTTTTGCCTAACGATAGGTGCTATATTAAGTTTAAGAGTATTAATAAGTACCTTAGGATATTAACGCCCTTTTATTCCTCTTATAGGATACTCTCCGTTATTAACGTCCGTTGCGCGGCCTAATACTTTCGTAGGATACCCTCTATTGTTTATACTTATTATAGGATGCTTATATAATCGAACCCTAAGATACTTCTCGTTAAACCTCTTATATACTTTAGGAATATTATTATAATTAACTTCTAAAATTCTACTTATATAGTATTCTTTATAATTTATACCTATTACAATTTATTATAATATTTAAATATAATTCCCCTCCTTATAAGTTCCGTCTTTGGGATTTTCGCCTCTTTCCTTCGCCTCCTATAATTTTAAGTATTAGTCCTACTTTAAGCCCCCTCGCCGGCGTTGTACTTTCTTAAATACCTTCCTATTATTTTCGCCTTATTTTCTATATTGTTCTTTTTATTCTAATAGTATAATTCTTAATTATAACCCCCGCTCTCTTTACTATAATTCGAATTATATACTTTCCTTTTTCCGCCTTTCTTTCCTACTTTTTTGTAATTACTTTATTACCTATTTATTTCGTCCCTCCCCTTCTAATTACTACCTTCGTTTTATCCTTCTATTTATTCCTTCCTACTATTCTTACGTTTGCCTAACGCTTCTCCTACCTTATATTATTTTATATTCGCCTACTTAGAATTATATTCGCTTATTTTAATTTATATTCGTATAAAGACCTCCTCCTTCGTTTATATAATATCCCTTCCACCTACCCTCTTCGCTTCTCCTCTTCTTCTTCCTCCTATCCTTACTTTTACTACTATATCCGTCCCCCCTTCGTTTATACCCGCCCCCCCCCCGCGGATATATATTTTATTACTATATATTTGTATATTAACCCCCGCCTCCTTAAAGCGCCCGATTAGTACGTTTATTTCCCTTTTCTATTTTCCCCTTCCTACTCTATTTTTCCCTTCTTCTCGCCTTATACCTATTACTAATTTTCGTTCGGCTATTTTCTTTCCTATTCTTTAGTAATATCCGTCCCTTCGCTTATTTAGAATATAATATTACGTTAGCCTAAGCATTTGCGAACGTCCTAGTTCTAAATTTGTACGAAGTTTTTAAAAGGATTGGCCTGAATACCTGCTAGACTAAAGGTACGTTTTTTTTTTTTTTTTTTTTTTTTTTTTTTTTTTTTTTACGTCGCTAATGTCTTTTCCTTCCAGAGTTCAATAAAATATCGCAATATTCGCTATCGCTGCGCCGCTATATATTCGAGGTCCTTTATAATATTTACGATTTGTAGAATGTTATATAGAATGTAGCGGCTAAAATTATATACTTTATTAATACCGATAGCCCCCTACCTACCCCCTTCTTATAGTAGCTATATTATTCCGTAGTAGCGTTTTAAGTAGTTATATAGGCGCGTTTAATTAATAATAGTCTCTCTATAATATTGTTTAGGATATTTTACACTTCTAATTTCAATTATAAAGGTTATTCGAGGTTAGGTTATTGTAGTATTAATAATACTAATGTTAATACCGATCCAATAGCCTCCGTTAGCTCCCTTATATATATTTTTATACTAAATACTCCTATTCGTATCCCTTCCTCCCCTAGTTATAACTATAGTCCTTAGTATTAGTTAATTAATAGGAAATTAATATCGTTAGATAGGAAATTAAATAAATTATTAGAGTTTATATAGGAGGACTATAAATAAATAATATAAGGTAGTATCTATGAACGTTATTAATAGGCACGGTAGTACGTAGGAGTATTTCTCTTAAGGTTATAGGTTCTAATTCTATATCGACGATAATAGACGCCGCCGGGGATTTTTCGTTTAGAATAATAATAAATAATATAGGTTATATTCTATTTAACGCTTTACTAATTTTCTATAAAGAATTTAAGCTACTTTCCCTCTCTATTTCTTATTCTATTTAACGTTTTTATTCTATATTTTATATTTATATCTTATATTTACATTTTACGTTTCTATATTACTTCCTTTATTTATATTTTATATTACTACTTTATATTTCTACCTTACGTTTCTACTTTATATTTCTACCTTAGTATTTTTACCTTATATCTCTACTTTATATTTCTATTTAATATTTCTACTTTATATCTTCTACTTTATATCTTACATCTACGTTTTACATTTACGTTTTACGTCTACGTCTTATCTTTTTATTTATATTTTATATTTGTATTTTATATTTTACATTTACGTTTTACATTTATATTTCTCATTTATATTTTACGTTTATATTTTGTATTTTACATCTATATTTTACGTTTTTATTTTATATCTCTTAGTAATTATTATTCTCCTACCTTTATTTAGCTAATTCTTATTAATTTAGTAATCGGCCTACTACTAGTACGCCGCTACTATATTTCCTTAGCTTCGTATTCTTTAAGAAGGTCCGGGCAATTTATATCCTCTTATAATATTTACGAATTTTTATTGTCCGGATACCCTTTCTATTCAATTTAAAATTAACGTTAGCGGCCAGATTTATAATATTTTATAATCGCCTCAATTTTATACTAAATATTATTCTCCTTAATATTTATAATTTCCCTTCGTAGTACTATTATAATAGGATCCCTATAGTACGGCTCTAAGAGAATAATAGGGAATATTAAATAGATTCAGTAATATATAGGGAGTGTAAGTCGGTACGCTATCTTCTTCTCTCTAACGACTTTAGTAATTTAAAAAAGTCCTAAAAATTTGTTTGCTAATTTAGTGCTTAGGCGGTATTATTTAATATACTTCGTACTAAATAGAATCTAATTCCCAACGTTGAATTCCTTTAATTTCCGAATTTTATTATACTATTTCATATACCCCTAATTAATAACCTCTAAAGTTACTACAATTTTTAACCGTCCCTAAAGTAATTCATCGATCCAATCGGTAATTACTATAGAAAGGACCGTCCTTCGCCTTCGCTCCGGATCCACTAATCCCTAAAAATAATACCCGAAGAGTAATTCCGAAGGGGATTTTCTAATAGCGGTATAGAAATAATTATTATATATCTACTATATAAATATAATTTTTTCGGCCTAATCGACCTATTTTATATTATAGAAGATCCGAAGGTATAGTTTTAAGTTTTAATTCTACCTCTCTATTTATCCGTCCGTTTAGGGGTATTAAATTATATTAAAGCATTTACAAATATTTAAGAATTTATAATAAATCTTTTAAAATTGGTTTGTAAAAAGGCTACCTCTATTTAATATAATAGAATCCGGGAGGCTAAATTATTAAAAAATATATTATTAAAAAAGGAATATAAATTACCGGGCATTAATTATCTTCTACGTAGGGATATATAAAGCGTATTTAATAAAGTGGTCGATAATAATAAAAATTGCGTCGTAGGTCCGATTAAATACGGGATTAAATAATTTTAGTAACCCGGTAATAAAATTATATAAAATATTTTATTAGAGGATAGTAAGGATAGGTAGCGACCTTAATAGCCTATATAATTAATAATTATAAGGTTTAACCTTTTAGTACGTTAAATATTCGCGGACGTATATTTTAATATTAATTATAATAGTAGGCTAGTAATAGAATTAATTAATATATTGCATATTTTCCTTTAGTCCGGGTATCCGGCCATCGCTATATTATAGTAGGCGTAGAGTAGTTCGGCCTATATACGTTCTAAAATATAAACCTAATATCGATACTATAGAATTCCGTCTTCCCCTATCTTCTAATTCTTTACCTATCTCCTCCCTTTATTATTCTTCTATACTTCCTCAATAATAAATAGGTCTTCTTTCTACGCCTCTAATAATTACTATTCTAATAATAGTAACTACTCTTTATCCTTCTATACTTTTACTACTACTATATACCCGCCTATATTCCTTACTATAATACTTTTATTCTCCCCCCCCAATTTAGCGGCGGCCTTACTTACGAATTTTACCCTCTTCTTTACTATACTATCCTTTCTACTATTACCCTCGACCTTTTTTCGTTTTCTCCCTTCCTTATTTATTTTACTATCCTCCTTCGAATTCCGCCTTTCTTTTTATAATTCGATTCCTTCGTCCTTTAACGCCCAATTTTCTTCCGTTTCGTTTACTTTTTATTACTATTCCTTTTCTTCCACCGCCGTCCTCTAAACTTCTTTTCTAATTAAAATTATTTATCTTACTAGTATTTTTAATACCCGACCTTCCTTTATTGTCTGGCCCTTCTTTTTACTTCCTTTAATAACTTTTATTAATAGGTAGTCGCCCCCTATTTCCGGTTCTTCTCTTTATAATTGTAGTTTCTTTAATAACCTATCCGCTAAATTCAATTTTCCCGGCTAATATTTAATTCTAAAATTATATACTATTAATTTTAACGTTTATTAATTTTACTTTGCATTAGCCCGCTCCTTATTTTAAAAATACTATAGGTTTAAATAATTTGTAATTATTAGGAATAGTTTATCTATATATAATAAGTATTACTTCTATACTTTTAATACTCCTACAATTATTAATAATTTTCTATTTCCAACCCTATATCTTGTTTCTTCTAACGATTTTTTCTTTGAAAAGAAAATTATTGGGTACTATTTATTATTATATAATTATATAAGAACTACCCTAATTGCGAAGTCCGATACGTCCGTCTTTATTTAAATTTATAATGCCGGGTCGAAGTAATATAATATAGGAGCTTCTTAAAATAGTTTTTTGAATTTTATAAACGTTTCCTCCGCTTCTTTTATAAATTTAAACAGCTTCTATTTATTGCCCTTTAGTAATTCTATTAAGAGTATAGTTATTTTGGAGTATAATATTACAAAATACTAATAGAATCCTATAAACTTTAAGAAGATTTAAATATTATAAATGTTCGTTGGAGCCTCCTATTCTACGATTATTACAACCTTCTTTAGATTTATCGATACGCCCTCCGGAGAAACGATATATTTTAGAAATAATACCCGCTTTGTATAAAATTCGTATTTACTTAAGTTTACGTAAAGATCCCGATCTTATAGCCGTTGAAGGACTTCTTTAATATAATTAATATAGTCTTTTTTATGTTTACTATAAATTAGGATATTATTAAGGTAAATAATATATATTATATTTATTAGCCCTATTAACGTATTATTAATATACGTTTAAAACGCCGCTAGTACGTTCGCTAACCTTATTAATATAATTAAGAATTCGTAGTGTTTGTACTTTGTGCGAAATATTGTTTTTTCTTCGTTTCCTTCTCGAATCCGAATCCTATAGTATACGTCCTTTAAATTCAATTTAGTAAAGACTTTAGCCGACGATAACCGATTTAAAATCTTTTAGATAAAGGGTAATATTATTTAATTCTTTTTTATAATTTTATTTAACGTCTTAAAATCGATATAGAGCTTTAGTTTTTTACCTTTCTTTAAAATAAAAATAATAGGGGCGCCCGTTAGGCTAATAGAAGAATAAATTTACCCCTTTTAAAGTACTTCCGCTAATTATTCGTATAATATTTCTAACTTTTTAATATTTAATATATAAATCGGTCCCTAAGGCGCCGATTCCCTTTTAATTAGATTAATATAATATTTTAGCCGGTTATATTAGGGTAGGGGTATAGCCGAAGTTTTAAATACCGATTAGAATTCTTTATACTTTAGTAGGATAATTAGTTTAAGAACGGTAAGTTTATCTTTTATTTCCTCTAATAATTCTAAGGGTTATAGTAACATTAGTTCTACAGGGGGTACTAGGGTAGGGTAAACGCTATTAAACGTTACCCGAAAGACTTTTATTAGAGAAGTAAGGATTAGAGGCATTTCGGCCGAATCTGGTACGACGGGTAGGGTTACGAATTCTAACACTAAGGAAGAGGGGATTTTGAATAGGATATTTATATATATAGGAGGGTAGAAACCCTCTTTTACCCTTACTATTTCTTAGGGGTCTAATAGTAGAATTAAATCTTATTATAGTCCTACTAGGACGGTTGTAGTATTATATATTTCCTTTATTAGTATTATACTTAATATAAGATTATTAGCCTCGATACGAAATTAAAACGACCGTCGCTATTAATTAATATTGGGGTTCTATTTATAAAATTAGGGGTAATTAAGGATAATTTTAATGGCCGGAGATTCAATTATAGTAAAAGTAATTCGCTTCGTCCGTTTAGTACTATAGGAGTTATATATTTTAATAAGATAGGTAATTATACTATATATAAGAATAGGTTGAAAAGAGAAATTAATAAAATAATAGGGTATTAAATTAATTTTTATATTCGATAGGAGTAAATACCTACTAATTAGGTTTAACTCCGCGCCCGAATTTATTAACTTTCGTATACTCCGCTAATTTCTATAAATCTTTACTAATAACCTTATTTTTAGGTATAGTTACAATTTATTTATATTATTTTAGGTAATTATAATTACCGTTCTAATTATAATTAATTTAATATTCGTTCCGTATAAAGGAGTATTTATAAGGATAGTATAATTCTATATTAGGTAGCCGACCTAACTATAATTATAGTAAGCTCGGTTTTAGTACGCCGTTATAAAATAACCCGTTATATTATATTCGTAGTAAATATTCGGTAGTTTCGGCTAGGTATAACGGCTATACGTATAACTTTTCTAGCGATAAAGGGAATAAATAAAATTAGGATTTATTTAAAAAACGGTAGGGGGGTAACGGGGAAAATTAAGGGGGTTAGTACTATAGAACGATTATAAAGGGATATTTAAAGAGGAAGTAGGAGGGTACGAAGATAAAATAGATAATAGAATATACCTTAAAGATATTTAATTTTAGCGATATAATACGGATAGTTTAATATTTTCTAGGCCTTCTAACCGTTCTATATACGCTATTGCTTCGTTTATTATATTAATATTGGCCATTAAGAGGATACTTTATTTAAAAAAGGAGTGTAATTAATTAGCTTAAGTAATAATCCGAATATATTCCGGTTAATTATACAATAAATTAAATTCTTCGGTATAATAGCGGTTATAGAAATTACGAACGGTTTCCGAGGCGCCTTACTATATACGTTCGAACTTATCGAGAGTAGACTATTTAATAGCTTAAGTATTACTATTATATTTAATCTTTAAGAAAATATAAAAAGTATTCTATATAGGCGTATTATAAATAGTATTATACCTAAGCTTACTATAGAGAATTAATATATATTTAATTTATATATTCTTAAGGTTGCCTTTAATATAATTAATAACGAACGAGAGGGAAGTATAAGGGTATTTTTAAAAGTATATATCGACGTTATAAAAGTAATTCTATAATTATAAGAAACTTTTGCCGGTAAATTTAATAATATTATATTTAGGGTAGTATTCGGTGCGGGCCAGCGTAATTACAGTTAGTAAGGGAATAGTTATAGCAATGGCCGTCGATAAAGGGGTAGTAAAAGGAGGTATAATAGAAATATAGGTTTAATTATAGAAGAGGTAGTTCTAGTAATAGAACCCGGCAAGGATAGGGGGGTAATTTCTTATTAAATTTTATTCGGCGAGGCTTACGAAAGCGAATTACTCCTATTAGGATATATACGAAGGGAAATAATTAAGGAGGAGTTTAATTATAGTAAATTGGGATTCGAATAATTATTATTTATATACGAGTTCGTTAGTTTCCGAGATTTAGGGATGCGAATAGGGAGCTTAGGGCGGTATAGGGGGGTAGTCTTCGTTATTATCTTCTTCGATAAACTCTACGGTAGGTTAGCATTATTATAATAAAAGCGGAGGAGGTTGAATTGTTTTAATTGTAGTAATTACGGGGGTAGTAGTATAAGAGGGATAAGGAGTAGCCTCGGCGGTACAAGAGATAGATTGGCTATTATATATATATATTTTGATAGTACCGGCTTAATTCTCGGAGGAAGAGCTATTAATTTGTTAGGAACGTAGGCGAAGGGTAGGCTGAGGTGACTACGGTCGTGGCTATACGTAGGGGACAGCAAGTTAGGGGTTAATTTAGAGATATATTGATAGCTACCGACTATAATGAGCTACGCTACGTTAAACCTCTTTTATACCTTGTACAAACTCTGCCCATCCGTTAAGGAGTATTGTAGAGTCCTATATTCGTTTGGCGCCCCAACGCGGTGCCGGATTATCCTTCCTACGAGCCCGACCCGATATAGGCGCTGCCGTTATTAGTCTACCGCTTCGGCCGATAGAGCGGAGCAGTAGCCGTTGGAGTGCTTCTGAGTATAGGCTCTTAGCCTCCTGACATTATCTAAGTAAATTAGAATATTATTTAGGTAAGCCGTTGTAAATTTATTTAAAGTATTGTAAAGGATATTATTAATAAAGTTTTGGAAGGTTACTAGGGCGCTCTATAAACCGAAAGGTTATATTAATAATTCGTAGAGCCCGAATCTTATTATAAAAGCTATTAACTATTCGTAGCCTTTATAGACTCGTATATAGTTAAATACTACGATTATATTTAATTTAATAAAAATTTTAACTTTACAAATAGTATCTAGCGTCTTTTTAATGAAGGGGAGGGAGTAATACATTTTAAGAATTGTATTATTAATACCCTAGTAATCTACGCAAATCCGAACGCTACTGTTTAGCTTTTTAATTAATAGTACCGGAAATACCGCTAAGGATTAAAATAATCGGATAAACTCCTATTTAATATTATTATTTAACTATTTTTTAATAATACTTAATTCTAATAGGGAGAATAATTGTAACCGGGCGTTAGGTAGCTTTACGCCGGGGATTAATTCGATTTTATAACTGTAGGATCGGTACTATAATATAATTTTTACTTCTTTAAAATTAATTATATTCTAATACTTATAGTAATAAGCTAGTATTTTGGCCTTAATTTCTTATTCGGTAGTAAAGGGTTTGTCCGCTTTCTTATAGAATTTTCAAGCGTCTTCTTCTATAATTCTCGCTATAACTTCTCCCATATTACTTTAAACTATCTTAAAAAAGTAATTTATAAATTAGGTTCCATATTCTATACTATTACTTAAATAAATATAATTATATATCTCCTTTATAATTTCTAATTTAAAGTCTATAGGTTCGTTAGTAGCCTCTATTTCTAACTTTCTTACTACTTCGTTAATTTCCTCCTTAATTATTATTATAACTTTAAGGTTTTCGGTTTTAATAGTAAAATTAAAGCTAACGGTATTTAATATTACAATATTGTTGGGGTTAATAGGGATATTACTAATATTTATAGGTTTTACGAATAATAGTACTAACGGTCTCTTTTCGGGATCTAAAGTTCGGATTCGTTTACTACTAATAGTCCAATACAGGGTTAATTTAGTTGGTTTAGATTGTAATAGTGAATTGGGGATTATTATAACTTAATTACTAATAGGTAATTATATAGGTTAGAACTATTTAAGATTTATCCTATAAATTTCGGCGATTTTTTATAATAATTTAGTCTTTCTTTATTCAAAGGCCTTATAATTTAAAAATTACTATTACTTAAGGGCAATCTTAATAATTATTTCCTCCTTAGCCGCTTCAACAGTTTACTCCTCCTTAGCTACTTCGACAATTTATTCCTCTTCGGCCGCTTTAATAATTTACTCCTCCTCGGCCGCCTCAATAGCTTATTCGATAATACCCTAGGCCTTTACTTCCTTTAACACTTTAGGGGTTCGTATTTAAAAATCTAATATAGCAATAGGTATATAAATACCCTTATACTTATAATTAAATTTGAACTCTCCCTTCTCCTAGTCCATTAATAGATTGTACTATTAGAACTATAGTAAGCCTAGGATAATTAGGTTTACTAGGGAGAGGGTGAAGACAAATAGTTCAATTTCCTTATTATATAGTTCTATTTATATAGTAATCTTTATAAAATCGGTTATATAGGTATTAACATTACCGTTAACCAACCTTAGGGGCCTTAGGTAATTGAACTTTATTATAGGTATTTAATTCCTTATAATAAATTTTATATTAATAAAGCTTTTACCCGTATAGCTACTATTAATTAAGGTTAGGCATTATACTTTACGTTTACTATAAATAAAGTAAATTGAAAGGAGGATAGATTTCTCTAGTCTAATTATTACTAAATTAATAAATAATAATTCTGATATTTCTTTATTTTCTTAGTCCCGGTATAATTCCCTATTTAACTTAGCTGGGTGTCCCTCCGCTTCTAGGTCCTTACTTTCCTTCCTACCTTCTTATAACAATAGTTTCTACTTACAATTTAGCGCGGAGGTTCGGTATTTCTCGCTTTATCGGCCTTATTAGTCGTTTCG
Source organism: Neurospora intermedia (assembly GCA_037102815.1). NCBI lineage: Eukaryota > Fungi > Ascomycota > Sordariomycetes > Sordariales > Sordariaceae > Neurospora > Neurospora intermedia. The sequence goes on along the minus strand of BTPP01000005.1, from coordinate 3,183,615 downwards.
ATATTTATAGCGTTAATAGCGTTAAAATTATTATTATTATTATAACTACTTTAACCGGCTTTCTTTTTCTTAATACCCTCCGGAATAAAGTTGATTTTAGTACCTTCGATTGTTCCCTTACTATTATTAATATTAATAAAATTCTAGTACTTCTTCTAATTATAGCTAATCCTACTGTATTTTTAATATTTACCTAGTTCCTACCTTTTTTTCTATAAGGCCTAAGGGACGAGGCGCTTATTAACGACTTCGAACTTATTTAAATTTATAAGGTCGCTACCCTAAAATACTATTTTACTTTCAGAATTACCTCTTCTATTATTAGGATTATTACCGCCGGAGGATAACGGGTTGGATAATTTCTTCTAGAAAATTTCCTCCTCTTAGTATTTAGCGAATTTACTAAGGAGTTCGAACTATCCTTAGAAGTCTTCGTTATTAGGAACGTTAAGTTAATAAGTAATTAAAATTCTAAATGAGTTAATAACCTTCTAGCGGAGTAAAAAGACGTGTATAGTATTACCTATATTACAACGGTCGGCGTTAAATACGAATTTATTAGCGAAGTCTTAGAACAACAATTTTATTTAGAATTTTTATAGGGTACGTTCAGCCTCGACCTTTATATCTATAGTATTATACCGACCATCGAAGTACTTAATCAATTCTTTAATTAATTTATACTTTTATAAGTTCGGATATTCGTCGGCAAAGATTATTTATATATTTAATTTAATAATAAATATAAGGGTTTTACCTAAATAGATGAAGATATATATAAATTTATTATATTCGTTAGGGAAATACTATTTATTATAAGCCTAGTATAAATGGATTTTAGTACGCTAAATAGTATATACAATATTATAGTCTTTAGTACTTAATTCTAATATATTAAAAACGTTTAAGTTAGTAAATATATAACGTTTTATATTATTAATAGGTTCAATATAGCCTAAAGCGCCGGGGCTACTATTACTTCCTCTACTATAACCTCCTCTACTACCAAAACCTCCTCTACCGCCGAAACCTCTTCTACCACTACTACTTAATTTATTAGGGCTTAAATCTTTAATTATAGCGTTAAGGCTATTATTAAGTATTTCGAAATTAATTACTTTACTCTACAATAAATAGACTTAAGCTTTAAAAATAGTATTCTTATTAAAAAGCTTCATTATTTCAATATTATAATTAATATATAGAATCTCTTTAACTTTAAACTCGTTGAACTAGTTCTTAGCCTCGTTTCTCTAATAAATAGCCTCGTTCTAAAGGTTCCTATTAGTTTGGATATAAATTCGTTCATTTACTTCCTTCCGGAGTATATCCTAGCAATAACTATTCCGAACTTAGTTAAAAGCTTTAATAATAGTATTTATAATAACGCCGAAGACTAGGAGTAGTACTAAATTAGTAGTATACTATTTAAAAATAATAGGGTATATATAGACGGAGTTAGTAACCTAAAGCTTATTATAAAAATAGGCTTAGAAAACCCGACGGTATTAATTATTACTATTAAAGTGTATAATAAATATTACTAATTCGTTATCGGTAATTAATTCGTCGGAGGGGGCCGGTTAAATACTAGCTCCCGGGAATATAAAGTCTAGGCTATAAAAATTAAAACCCGGTATATAATTAGGGGGGGGAACTTACGAACTTTATTCGGTAGGAATAGATTAGTCTTCCGTTATATTAGGGTTGAAAGCTATCGATTAATCGACGATGGGGGCTTTATTTAAGAACCTAGGGTAATTACTAAAGACTAGAAACTTAGTCTTAATATTAGTTTAATCGTTAATAATCAATTTGGTATCGTTATCGTTCTTAGGGTAATTAAAATAGCCTTAACCAGTAATCGTAGTAATTAAATTCGTTCGGTAGCTACAATAACTACCAAAACCGTTCATAGTATTATTCTTTTATCCTACAAGGGCTAGACTTTAAGTATAATTAATTACTAGCCCGCTAGCTACAATAATAGTTACTTATTGTACGTACGCAGCGCGATCTTGAAGGTACAACAAACTATCACAGGGTAAGGGCACTATTAGGAATAAACTACAATATTCGTTATTGTACGAAGGAAGTAAGAGGAGAGTATACGCCGGCCTGGGCTTATAGGTAGGGTTGTGTGGCCCGGTAGAGTAGGTTATACAGAGCCTCAATGCCCGGGCCGGCACTAGTGCTATAGTAAGGCACAGAGTACGTAATGTACTATAGCCTATACCGTGGCCTGGCACAGGGCATGTGATCTAGCCCTGTGACAGATAACCATTTGCGGTTATAGCTATAGTCCGTACAAAGGCCTACTAATCTTACTACCCTAGTATAATAATAATATACCGTTATTAACTATATAGAAGTTCTATCCTATTATTAATAAATAAGTAATTTAAATTATTGATCAATTATTTTTATATTATATAAATAACTAACCGATACTTTTAGTACTACAATACTTCTTCTCCCTAAGAACCTCGTACAACGGTTAAGAAAAGGCTCGTACTTTATACTTTATCTACTATAATTATATTAATAGATTTTCTTAAAAGGACTTTTAAAAGGGACTTAATCGCTCGGGCCTACCTAGTATAATATTAGACCGCCGTTACCTTCTATTTAATACTAATAGTCTAATACTTCTACGCCCGGCTATACCTAATAATACTCCCGGTATATTTAGTAATATAGCTCCCGGTATGTAAATACCTATATCGATTCCCCCGGGCTTTCCTTAAGGACCGTTTCAAGGGCAACCTCCTTTTTAGTTTCCTCCGTTACAATTTTAGTAATATCCGGGATAACTTCCCTAATTATCCCCTCAATATATCTAGTAATTTCAATAAGACTAATATTAGGGTTAATATTAATAAGGCTTTCAAGGATAGTAAAATTATTAATCCTAATACCATAACCATTATAATAAGTGCTATAAATAGAAGGGAAAGGATAATAGTTTATAAAGTAATAAGAATATATATTCGATAGACCTAGAAAGAGCGGCTATATTCGAAAGGATTAATTAAAAAACGGCGGCTCAATAAGATAGGCCTCCCGTACCCCCTTTCGAATTAATACTTAATTGTAAATCTAATAATTATATATTTATACCTATCAGCGTTACGCCTACCTTAACCCGCCTACCTACAATATCTACTCCTAGCTAAGGATTAATTTTAGGCACCTATCCTAACGATGTATATTCGGACTTTAATTTTAAACCTAGTTTTAAAACTAATTTCCAACCGCAATAATTCAATAGCTTACAATCTAATTATAATACCTCTAATCGTAGTAATAACTCTAAGGCATTTACTCCGCGGGCACCCGGGTCGTCTTACACGGGCACCCAACCTTATACGGGCACCCGAATTAACCATTTATTTCACGTAAAATAGCGCTTACATGGTAAATTCGATGGTGTTACATCGATTTCAAAAAAATAACAGTAATATCTAGTAATATAGTTTTGTATAGAGATTTCTATAATATATAATGTCTTGAATATAAGGTAGTAAAATCTACAGTATTTATTTACATACCTCGACTAGCTATATTACCTACTACTTTCTAACTACCTTTACTTACTTCGTCTTTTTGGGTATTAATAAGCCTAATTAAACTCTCTCTCTCTTATATTTAATTACCTACTTAATTAGGGAATTTAATTCTAATATAGTTACTTTAATGGAGTTTAATATTAATTCTAGCTTTAACGCTAATATTAATTCTCGAGAGGGTATTTTTGGAGACGATTACTATCGATTTAAAGATAGTTACAATTCTAGCTTTGGCTTTAACTCTAGTTCTAACTCTAGCTTTGGCTCTAGTTCTAGCTCTAGCGTGGGCTTTAAAGAGGGTATTGGCTATAGAGAGGGTAAGAATTCTAATTGTAAGTCCAGCTCTAGAGAAGGACCAAAATCGATTATTAGAGTAAGTTCGAAAGGTAGGAATTTAAAAGGTAGGAGCTCTAAAAGCGGGAATACTATCGACTCTAACGCTAATTCAGATTTTAATTCTATATCTACCTCTAGTATAGCTACTTAAATATAATCTAATACTAACTTTAACTCCAAATTATTTTTAAATATTATATCCGATTTACTATTGTAATTAAAAGTATTAAAACTAACCGGCTTTCGTCCTCGCTTACGTTTAATAATAGTAGTAGAATTAGGAGTAAACTCATTAATATTATTACTCTCCTAGTAAAATTTATAGCGCTATATATTAAATTATAGACGAAGAAGGTTATTGAAGTTATTTTATTTAATATATTTAACCTTCCTACTTCCTTTATTACTCTTTAAAGCTAGCGTAGCCTTCTTAGGAGTCTTCTATTTTATTATAAGAAAGGTATACTTATTAGGGATAAATCTAATAGAATTTTTAAGGCGGCCTTTCTTCGTAGGTATAATATAGGGATTTCAAAGTCGAAGGTAGAAATTATAAATATTCTATTGAGTAAGACTAGTTAATATATTAATAAATTGAAAGATAATTAATAGAAGTAGATATAATATACGAACGGCTCTTTATAATACTAGCGAGGGTATATATAAGTAAGCTTTAATACCTTCTTTATAACTACCTAATTAAAAATAATATAACGGTATAATAATCTATATTAGGTAGTAATATTATAATCCTTATTATAAAGTAGTAGAGTAGGCGGGTCTTTCTATTAATTAATTAGTATATACTTTTTTACTTAGTAGTATTAATAATTAATTAAATTAAAGGTAATATAATTAATTTATAATAATAGCTTCCCTAGATACGTACAGTCAATAAACTATTATTACTAGCGGATTTACTATTTTACTATCTTTTCTTTAAAAGTTTAGTATTAATTAATAGCTATTTCTATAATAGTTTTAATAAGTTTATAAATATCGCTATTGCCGTTAAAAAGGTAACTTTTAATATTAAAGTTATTTAAGTTAATTAATAATATAATTCTAATACTAAAGTTCTTATATTATTTAATATAATAGTATACCTATTAATTTCTAATAGGAAGTTAATTCTTTTAGATATATTAAAGAATTAGTATTTGGCCTTCAAATTGCTTCTTTAACCTCTCCTAAACTGCCTAGAGCTTTAGCTTAGTATTAGTATATATTATAAATTTGAATATAGCTATAATACTATAGGGGTTATTGGTAATTTTAGTAGTAAATTGAGAACTAGAATTAATAAATCGTATAAATAAATAAATCCTTTAATTAATTATATTAAAAACAATTGGATTCTCCTATTTATCTTTACCCTCCTTATCCTTAGAATCCTCCTCTTCCTTAGAGTTATTATTATTATTACTTCTAAAAATAAGCCTTATTCGGTGCGTAGTATTACTTTTCTACCCGTATAGTATTACTATAGGAGTAGGGATATTTATATAGGAATTCCTACCTATGTAGTACTATATTAATCCCTAACCCTAATAGTAGTAAATTAATTATATATAACCCAACCCACTAACTCTATCGATTTGAATACTATTATTATAAAGAATATATAAATATATAATTTTATATAATTAATATAAATTTACTAAATTAATAATATTACGTAATTAAAATTAATTAACTATTATAATTCTATTAAACTAAATTATATTAATACAATTCTAACGTTAGTAAAGTCTTTACAATATACTCTACCTACTACTAATAACTTTTATTAATAATATATCTACTATTAAAATCAATAGCGATTCTAATTCCTACTTTTTAATTAATAGAAATAAACTCGCACCCACATCTCCCCCCCCTTCTACTCCCGTACCCGTACCCAATACCGTACCTAATACTATACCTAATATTATACTTAATACTATACCTAATATTATACCTATATTTACTTAAAGATATACTACCCCTAATAAAGATAATAATATTAATAAATATATTACTAATTCTTAAAATAATAATAATATACCCAATTTAACGATTCAAAATATTATATTAAACCCCTTACCTTTTATAAAAGAAGTATAAGAAGTACTTAATAAATAGGAATAATCTTATAAGGTAATTTTTATTTGTAATTAAGTAATTAATTACTATTAAAGAGAACTAATATATTACCGGCTAATTTATAATTGTAATAACCGTCTTCGTCTCTCTATTACTATAATTAAAAAGATAAGGAGCCGGAAATATAATTATAAATAGGCGGGCACAATTATTACCCTTAAAGAGAATAACTAAAAATAGATTTATAAACCTTCTAATAATCCTAATTAGTAAATCTATAACTATAAGCAATCGTTATATACCTCTATTTATACCTAATACCACAAACGAACTAAAGAAGCGTATAAACGAATAACTATTTTATTATACTAACTAAAAATCAAGCCTAAGGATATTTTGGCTATTATTAAACGGGAGTTTAAAAATAATATCTTTATATAGAAAGATATTAATAATTAGCGTTAATATATTAGAAAGTAGTAGCGAAATAACTACGAAGCTACAACTACTCTTATTAAAACCCTTAATAACTTCAAGATCCTATATATTATTGAGTAGGCTAAGGATAATTCTAACCGCCTTCTTAACATTATATAAATTTAAGAGTTCTATATAAAGTAGTAGCGGGTTTACCTAAAGTGTCTAAGTATTAATAATATTTATAAGACTAACCGGTATAACTACTTCTACTATATATAATTACAATTAATTACTTATATAAATTTTAAATATAATTACCTTTTTACTATTATAATTAGTATAATTAACACTAATTCGATCTACTCTACTATATTCGGCTTAATTAATAATAAAAGACTTAAAAGATTTATATAGCTAACTAGTATATTTAAATAATTATATTGCAAAGTAAGGGTATTTAAACTAAAAGTTATTATTATAGATTTTAATAACCGGTTGAAGACGGCTCTAGTAATAATATTCCTAAATATTTAATAATAGATTTATATATTCTATATCAACTATAATATTCTATTATAAGCAAAAAAGAAATAGAAGCGGGCTACTAGGGAAAGAGATTTAGTGTCTAGGTTTAAAAACGAACGAAAGCCTATTAATCTTTATTAAGAGGATAAATCGATATTACCTCTACCGACTATTAATTTAATAACTACCTTTACTATAAATAAGGCTATTAACTATACCTATTATAGTCTTTTTAAATTCTAGAAATCGATAGTCTTTATATTTAATAAAACTATATTCGTATAGCGATGGAAGCAATTAATTAACGAATTTATTAATTAATAAAGTATACTATTCTATTTACAAAATATATATATATCTTACCACTATTAATAAATATATTACTATACTTTATACTATTGTAATTTTAAGTTAATTATTACTTCCCTTAATAAATTAACTAACTTTCAGATTAAAGGCTTTTTAATTAATAGTAAAAGTAACCTCTTTATATTCTATAATACAATTTATACTATAATTAAAAGGGAATATAATTAATAAACTAAGGAAATTGCTAATTAGAATATTAAAATACGTAGCGAATTTACTAGGGAAGTATATAATATACTAAGGGATTTATAAGAACGGATTACATACCGTAATTTTAATTTTATACGTTATTAATTATATATTATTCAATTTAGAATACCTTCAAATAAAAGACTAGTACGGGATTTAGGGGAATATAATTATACTATTCAAATATAATATAATATCCCTTATTACTATAAAATACTAATAAAATTCAAAATTACTAATTATTTTAACCGCTAGAATATCTATTACCGCTATTATACCTAAGTACTATTAATATATAATATCCCTTTATTTCTACAATATTCTTAAATTAATAATTAATATTTAAAGTAAATATAACCCTTACTTATATATTAAAGACCCTAAAATTACTAATAGAACTAAAGGACAATTAAAGAATATTATAATTAAATTACCTATAAATTAATAAGTCCCTAACCAATTCGATATACTAATAAGAGGTATAAAGGGTAAAAGGAGGGTAAAAAAGAGAATAAAGAATAATTAAATATTAAAACCCTTACTCCGCTAGTAGTAATTCTAATTTAAAATAATTAATAAAGTTAGTACGGGTAAGGAGGATTCTACTATAAATTTAATTATTAAAATATAAAAAGTAGAAGAATCTCCCTCCTTATTAAATCCTTTTACTTTTAGTAATAGGCTTTAAATTACTACAACTCCCTCGAATAACCCTCTTATTCTCTTAAATTTAATTAATAAATAACCTACCCGTAAAAAATATATTATAATACATTCGTTAGCACCCTCGGTAATAATTAGAAGTAGGAGGGCTATAAAACTATTAAGAAAGAAGCGGGAGGAATAAATAAATACTTAACTCCACCCTAATTATTTTATAACTCTAGTAAATAAATAGATTATTTAATACCAAGAATATATTATAAAGAGACTAGCTATTATTTAAACGATATAAGGATATCTAATATTAATAAAAATATTATAGGGTTAGGGATTAGTATAGTATTATTTAGGTAGGAATCCCTATATAAATATCCCTACTCCCGTAATAATATTGTGTAGGTAGAAAAGTAATACTACGCGCCGAATATCGCTCCTAGAAATATCCTTCTACTTCTTCTACTTTTTTTTAATATTAAAAAGAATATTCTTAATAATATAAAATAGATAGAGTTATTATTAAATATTAGGGAATACCCTACTTACTACTTACTTTATTTCTTTATATTTATCTATAATAATAATAATTGGCGAAGGTAGATTATAGCGTAATCCTAGCTTTTTAGTAGCTTCAATTAAGAAATTAAAGGCTTCTTCTTTTTTATCGTTAATAATACTAAAAATATAATTGAATATAGAACTAATAGATAAGACGTTTAAAATTTAATAGAAGGGATAATAAAACCGGTTAATATTATATATATTATTAATTATTATAATTTTAGAGAATAATTTAGCTATATCTATATATTATAGGGCTTATTACCCGTAGCTTAAGTAATTAGTAATCTCGCTAATCCGAGTCCCTAACCGGCTAGTAGTTAATACGACTAATTAAATCGCTTACTATTAGAGTACTTCAGCGGCCCGTACGTACGTACGTCCCTTAAAAAAGGATAGCTAGCTATACCTATTTAGAGGGCGCTCTTTTACCTTCTTTTCTTCTTTATAGAACTTTATTGATTAATTAAGGCTAATATCTATACTAATTATACTATACCTCTTATATTAGGTTCTACTATTGTTTTTACTAGCGGATATAATAGAATTTAATAGTAAAATAATAAAACGGAAATTAAGGACGGCTAGTAATTTATAGCGCGGTATTATAGTATTTATTAACTACTATAGTCGGACTTAATAATATAAACTTTAACGATGTAGAGGAGTTCTATAATTCCTAAAGTAGTAATTAATAAAATACTAGTAGCGGTACCCCTAGTGATAGTTTTATAAAGAGCCTTATTAAAGTATTAAATAGTAATACTTCTCTCTATAATCGCGTTAAGTCCCTTCTCTTTAATTCTAATCCTAATCCTATCTTTACTCTATGTTTGGACTTCCTACTCGCAAATATTTTAATAAGGCGTTTACTCCGCGGGCACCCGGGTCGTCTTACACGGGCACCCAACCTTATACGGGCACCCTGCGGGTTAGGGTTTAAGGTGTAGATTTTTTTCTTTCAACCCTTCAATACCATTAGATAGTAACTATACAATTGCATTTCTATACAAACGGTGCCCAGCCTAGTCAACTAGTGGAACCCCTATTCACAAGCATTCAATGCCCAGATCTTAGACTTGGTGATTTTGAACCTTCTTGTTACTCCCTTTTTACAACCAAACTAGTTGTGAATACTAGAATAGGCTAGAATCGACCGTACGTACGTAAATATTAATCGTATTAATTACTAGAAGTATTTACTAACCCTTCTAAAAACCTAAAATTACGTAAAGATGGCGCCGACTGTTTCTATCGACCTTATTTATATTGAAGACGGTAGTAGCGATGCTACGAGTCTAATTAACGATGAGGAGTGGGAAGGCTTCTCTAACGACGGTCGCGATTGTAACCCTTCAACCGACCCTCTTAGCGATAGTGAACCTGAAGATAAGCTCTTTGATTATAGAGATGTTATTACTAATCTACCCTCTAGTACTATACTTCCCACAGCTACAATTAAAGCTCTATACGAATCTATTAACGATTGGGCTAAACCTTATAACTTTATAATTAACTATATATAAGGCCGCGGTAAGCCCCGAACTACTGTTAAAGATTATATACAATATTATATTGTTTATAACCGTTATAGTAAACCTTAGAAGTCTATAGCAACTACTAGAAAGACTGTTTCACGTAAGTGTGGGTGTGAATGGAAAGCGCTTGCTAATAAAGATAAGAAGGATGGTTTTTAGTACTTTCGTTTATATTCTAACCCAAACTTCCAAGTTTATAACTACGGTTAGTCCTAGCACTTATTTATATACCCTCAGTATTGTAAAATAAAGTTAGAAATATTTAAAAAAATTAACGAAATTTCTAAACTTAATACTATATAAGCTCGAGAGATTACCGCTATAGTACGAGAAGACTTTCCTAGATCCGTTTATATACAAGCCGATATATACAACGTACGAATAAAGATTCGCCGCCGCGACCTCGATAGCTATACCCCTACCGGTACTTTAATTAAGTCTTTTAATAACAACAATATTAAATATATTAAAAAGATAGATCTAGAGAATAATGAGCGGTTATTGGGCCTTATCTTTACTTTTCTAACTTGTATAGATATAGCTAGAATATTCCCTAAAGTTATGATAATCGATAATACGTATAATACTAACCGGTTTTATTACCCCTTCTACTAAGTTTCAAGCGTTTTATCCGTTAGTTCTATATTTAATTATATCTTTAGTATTATTAACGACGAGAAAGAGGAGGCTTTTAACTTTTTAGTTGAAGCTACTAAAGAGCTAGGATTACGCTATAATTTACCTTCGCCAATTATCGTTATTATAAATAAATATAAAAAAATGAAGTAGGTATTAGGCAGAGTATTCCCTAATACCCAATAATAGCTCTGTCTATTTTATATTACTAAGAATGTTCTTCTTAATACTAAAAAGAAGTGGAAGAAGTAGAAGGATAATAATAACAATAACTCTAAGGATGAAGAGGGCAAAGATGAGTGGGAGAATCTAATTTCCTTCGATGCAGTTAATTAAGGGATTTGTACATCTGTTCGATCTACTGGCTCTGGCTCTCAACCTGTTACTAAGATTACTAATGACCCTTATAGTGTTGTGGCTATATTCAAGTTTATGATGTATGCTAGTATAGAGCTAGAGCTTTGGGTAGTTTGGAAGAGATTGAAGAAGCAATTCGAAGGTTAGATGCTGGTTCTTCGATATATCTAGAAGAATTGGCTGCCCATTAGGGATCAATGGGTATACTGTTATATTAAGCAGTATAGGAAGTTTTGTGAGATCACCAACGAGATCAAGCGGTTGAATACGATTGATTGAGTGTGTGCTATAGAGAGAGAGGGAGACTGGCAGAGTCTGGAAGGCTAGATATAGTACGGTCTAGGCAGGGTACAAAGTAGGGACTGGGCCCAGTGAATACTGTGCCCAGTGAATGCCAAGGACCCACCAACACACCCCTATAGACTAGAAGACTGCCAAAACAGTATCTAAACCTCTATACTATTTATATTATAATATCTTTCATAGTATTAACGATATTTCAAGCCCAGGGAACCTTCTTCTAGACCATACCCATCAACTTAACAAATCTAACGTACTTATCCGGCTTCAATAGCTTCGTCAAACCGTCGGCTGGCATTTCGTTACCCGGCAAGTGCTTAATTGTAAATACCTTCCTATCGACCTCTTGAATTAACTATTTATACCGTATATCGATATAACGGTTCCTAGTAGGTTGATTAGGGTTAAGAACCCGATCTTTAGCGTTATTACTATTTGTATAGAGTACTCTATTAACTTTATAGACTCCCAAATCTACGTTCAAATTATCCAATATACTACCAACCCAATCGAGAACCTTAATTGTAGGTACTAAATTAATAAACTCTATTTCTATTGTACTAGTTGTAATAAAATCCTATCGTTTGAACTTCTAAAGGACGGGACTACAGGTAAAGAATATAATATAGCCCGCTATACTCTTCTTTAAAGGAATATCATTAGTAAAGGAGGCGTCGGTATATATGTAGAAGGATAGGGCTATTAACGGCGAGAGTATACCGTCTAGTTCAATACCTAAGTTGGGATATTCGGATAAATACCGCTATAAATATTTTATAATAACGAGGTAGCGATTAGTAGGCTTCTTAATACCCTCTAATAGTTTATTAACAATAAAGGCGATATTTAGCCGGGTGCTTATTAATAACCAATTTAATAAACCAATCTTTTTAGGGTAAAACTTAGTTTCTTCTAATAATATATCGTTACCCCTATAGATCTTATAGTCCGGTAGCTATAGTATTTTAACGCTGTAGAGTTTAGTTTTACTATTATTAAACTTAGTGATTATTAATTTAGTATATCGCTATTAGGATATAAAAACTATACAAGTCTAGCGGTCTCTTACAATATTGTATCCTAAGAATATATATATTTAACCCAACTCTTTAAGCTTAAAGTAGTTAGCCAACTTATTTTTAATTTAATTAATAATAATTATAGTTAGTATAATAATAAGAAGGTTATTAACGTATAATACTAATAGTACTCCTAGCGCTTTATTAGTAAATAAGTATAAGTCTACTAATATTAATTAAAATCTAGCTTCTTTGAATACTAGTACTAAAGTATTAAATTAGTAAAGTGGAGAATGTTTAAGACTATAGAGTACCTTAATAAGCTAGTATACCACATTTTCTTTACTATAACCGTATATAGGCTTTTTAAACGTTATTGGCTATTCAATATAATATTAGATATCGTTAAGTATAAGTATATTTAAGAAAGTAATATCGAAATCGAATTAGTAGTACTCGTAATCGTTTATAGCTATAATAGCTAAAAATAATCTAATATTAACCAAATATACTATTACTATATATATTTCTTATACCGTCCAATTACCTTATTCGAAATTACTATAGACTACCCATCTAGCTCTAGCTTTCTAATTCTTAATATCGATATTATACTTCTCGTTATATACCTATTTTCTAGGTAGAATTTCTATCTTTCCAAATCTAGGAACTAAAGTATAGATTCCCTTATCTTCGAATACCTTAATTTACTTTTCTATAGTAGGCAACTAATATAATTCAAAATTGCCTTATTTACGTACGACTTTATAATTCTTAAGTATAAACCGTTAAATTTTACCGGCGGCGATAATTGCTATATTATAGTCTACTTTAATAGTAGTAAGATAATAGATAGGTATACGTTTAACTAAACGTCCCTCTATTGTACTATAAAAATTATTAGGTAAATCTACTGAATTTTAAATAATATTACTATTATTATTTTTTACCCTTTAAATACCATATTAAAAATCTATTAGTTTGGCTGTGGAGTAACGAAGTTTACCTTTACTTACTTCTATATTTAGTTATAAACTAAACTTAGAGGGTTAGTTTCCCTATTTTAGCTATACTTATAAAAATTATTAATTTATAGGGTTTAATAGAATTATTATAGGGTCTGAATTCGAAATCGGAGGGCCCGAATTCGAAGTCGGAAGGCCCGAATTCGAAGTCGAAGGGTCCGAATTCGGGGCTTATTTCTCTAAGTTCGGTCGAAGTTGCAATTTACTAATTCGTAATATTAGCGATAGGGTATATTATCGTATACGAGCGGGGTTCGGTATACCTATCGGCGGTAATCGAACTACTAAAGCGGGTTATTAAAGACTATTAGGCAACGGGGTGCCTGGGGCAATATAGACGGTTAGCTTATTAGAATCGTATCGGTCGCGTTAATTACGGGATACGGAGTCTTCTTTATTAAGATCTTTAAAATTAAGAAGGTCGTTATCGTCGTACTCGATAGTCTCCTTAATTAGTAAGCTTAATAATTAATATTATAATAGATTGGGCGATGAGGGTACTAGTAAGGTTCTTGGAGCTGGAGTTGGGGTTGGTAATAGTAATATTGGCAGTACTATATTAATTGGAATAATTTAGGGAGGTACTATAATTATTAGAGTAGTTAAAGTGACTAGAGCGGTTATAGTAGCCGTCGTAGTTGAGGGTACTAGTATAACCTCTAGCGAGAGTAGTAGTATAATTGTTATCTCCTATATCTTTTTAACCATTTCTTATTAAAGCGATTCAACTATTTTTTATAAATATAATTATAGAACCGTACTATCTACCTTAACCTAAATTTAGTAACTACTATTAGCTACTTTATTAATTTCATCGACTATCTAATCTAAAAAAATAATATAATACTCAATAATATCGCTATTACTACTACAAACTAGATCTTTATAATTAATTAGATCCTCTTTAAGAAAGGTTACCGTACTAGCTCTAATAATTTCGCTAGTATAAAGGTTCCAAATAAATACAATACGGCCGTAAATATTATCAAAACTAATGAAATAACCCTTCTATACTCTAGTACGAAATTTATCGCCTTGTAGTCGCTTTTCTGGTTTAATAAAGTAGTAAGCCGTATAGAAGTAAGACCTTAAATGCTTGAAATATAGGCGTTTAATTTCGTCTAAGAAGTTAACTACCTCAACGAGCAATTCCTATAGACTCCGGCCACTGTAAACCTTTAATAGTAGAAGGTTAAGTACTTTAACAACGTAATTAATAATAAATGGCTATAAATGTTCTAGGATATTAAAATTTATTATTAAAACTCTGGCGCGTTGTATAATAATAGCGCTAGCTCTTTCGATCTTTCCTTATATTTATAGGGTATAGGGTATTGACTTTAAAAGTTCGATACCTTCTATACGTACCTATTTAATAATTTTACTTTATTAAAATTCTTTAATATTGAAGCTAAACTTTAGACTGCTATTAAGACTAAATACCCTGATTTTAAGGCTACTTTGAAGCTTAGCCTATTTTTTGAACTCCTTAATTTAAATAAAGGTATTACCCTTATTAATTATAAACCTTGCCCAGTAGAAACTAGTAACCTAATTAATAAAGTGGATTATATACCGATATCCCTTGTAGCCGGGTAGAATATAGGAGATAATATCGACGTAGATATATACTAATAATTGAATCGTAATTTTATTGGCGATTTTAGGAATTATATTGTATACCTTTACTTTAATACAAGCCTTACAGAAGTAGTCTTAGGTATTACTTAGTTTAATACCAGCCGCTTTATAAATTTTAAGAACCTAGTCTTTACCTACGTATATAAAGTGATGGTATATTGTAGAGTAATTGATTAAAGCTATTATAGTATAGCGAACATTTTGGGGAAAGTTTAGTTAGGTATATACTAGAAGGATAGGAAGGTCGTTAATCTATTTATACTGTATTGTAATTTTACTGTACGCTAATATCTAGTTAGACTTCATATCCCAGACTATACTATTATCGAGAAGACTTCTCGTAGTTAATAGATTTACTAGGGTAAAGGGACTATAAATACAGTCCTTAATTCTAACCTTAATAGTTATATTATTTAAAGTAGCTATAGTTAATTTAATAGTACCAATATAGTAGGTATAAATCGAAGTGCCGTCGCTAATAGTATAAATTATTAAATAGGGGAGTAGTTATATATCTATAAATTATTTAAAGTAATTAAAGATATTACTTATATAATTAGAGTTGTAAATAATTAGATTTCTAATATTATTTAGTAATTACTTTTAAACCTATTGGACTTTAGCGGGATTATTATAAGTATATTAAAATTAAAGTTGATAATCGATTGATTAACTACTATTCTAAATACTATTAATACGTTTAATAGCGTCGGTTAGGGGCTCTAACAAAAATCTATACTACTACCGCCCAAACCGCTTAAACCTATAAATATTCTACCTCTATATAATAAAGTAGAATTAATAATAATAGCGGGAATAGTAAGATTAATCGATATATTATTAATAAGGGTATTAGTACCGGCGATAACTACTTTCTTAGCTAATATATCTTTTTTAGGCTTCTAAGTATTAGGCGCCTACTTAGGGAAGTAGACCCAGTAAATATCGGCCTTCTTACTAACGTAATAGCTATAGGAAATATACTTCTAAGTAGAGTAAATCTTTTTATCGTAGCTAGTACAATCGACTCGCTTATTATTATCCTTCTTCTTATCGGTTGCGCTACCATTACCGTTATTATTATTCTTATTAATATTATTAGTATTATTAACCGTCTTTTAAATATTAATGTTAATATTAGTATAGGACTTAACGTTACCGATATTACTAAGCTTCGATAAGAAGGTTCCGATATCCAACTCTTTAGCTTCTAAAGTAGCTACCTAATATTTAGTATTAATAAGGTATATAGCCTTTATAATATTATAAAGGAAAGTAAGCTTAAAATTATCGTCGATTTTAAATTTTATATTTTTAATATACTTACGTAGTAAAATATAATGGTTAAGGAAAGAAGTTATAGTATCGAAATTAACGTACTTAATAGCCAAATATTCGGCGAGAATTTTGCTACGAGCCTCTTTAGTAATACGGGTAATATAAAACTAAATAAGATTATATGTAACCTTTGGGTCTCTACCGGTTCTATTCTAACTATTAATATTCAAAATAACGTTAATGTCGGGGTTCTTAAGGGTAAAGAGTAGGATTTTATTAGCGTTAGTACGTCTAGTCCACTAAGTATTATACTTATTAGGGTCTATAGCTTTATTGGGCGCCGGAACTATCTTAAAAACGTATTCGGCGAATTGGAAATAATTAAACTCAACTATAAAACCTTAATACTAATTAGCTATTATAGTCGCTAAAGAAGGGAATTAACGACGAACTAGTAATTATTGTAGGTATAGGAGGATTCGATATATTGAAAAGAAGAAGGGGAATGGGTATCGCTAAACTAACTACTAATTAATTTAATTAATTCGATAATTGAATTGCTTAAATCGCTTAATTCGATAATAGGTTTAATTGAATCAATAACTAATTCAATAAATAAACCGATAACTAGTTCGAAGGAGGGGTCGCTATACAATAAATATTAGTAAAAATCTTTATATAGCGAGGCTATTTAGCTTGTAGGCGAGCGGGCGAGTCGTTAAATTAACGAAGGTTGCATTGCTTCTTTTAACCCGGTGCTGTAGTGCCTTATTGAGGTTAACGATACGCTTTGAGGATACGCTCGTCGCTTATCAAATGCAATTATAGGGAAGGTTAGAAAGGGCTCATAACCTGTGAGATTACTAATGAGATCAAGCGGTTGAATACGATTGATTGAGTGTATGTTATAGAGAGAGAGGGAGACTAGCAGAGTCTAGAAGGCTAGATATAGTGCGGTCTAGGCAGGGCACAGAGTAGGGACTGGGCCCAGTGAATGCTGTGCCCAGTGAATGCCAGGGACCCACCAACAACTTTGGTAATAGAGTTACGTTGCTAGTTGAATTAAGTAACCTCAGTATTAAGAGTTACCTTTTCAATGGTAATAGTGATATTTATAAGTTTATTGTAGCTATTGTAGAGATGGTTGCTAGTTAATACTAGACTTTTAAGGAGAAGATGGCAAGATAGTAAACCCGCCAGCAATAATAATATATCGACCGTACGTATTTAGGAAAGTTACTACTGTAGATTAGTTACGTTGCCTTCGAGTTGATTAATTGTGAATACCGCTAAGTAGAAAAGTATACACCAACCGATTAATGTAGAGACCCGCCTACTTTTGAACCTTGTAATGAGGATTGCAGTATTATTGCCCAGTATGGACTACTATGCCGCTATGTTATTTTTGATAGGGTAGCTGCAAAGAAGGCATTAAAGCTTACCTATATATACCTTCGCTGGTATTACAAGGAGCTACTCGTACGTTGAATCTATCTATTTATCTATATATAAATACTAACTAGTCTAATTTCTACTTAATAGAATGCTCAAGATTTTTACCTTCGACTTCGAGACCCCTATATTACACCTATAAAGAGAGGCCGTCCTAAGAACTCTACTAGATTTATCCTTAACGAGTATACTCTTCTTGTAGCGGTAGAGTAGAAGACTCCAAAGAGTAAGAGAGGGAGTAAGAAGGTTAAGTATATTAAGTAGAGTAACCTTAATAACCTCCCTCGTTTATAATTGAATATACGTCGCTACAAATTTTATTGGGAGAGTGATGATATTAATGAGCTAGCTCCTCAACTCTACTAAGGCCGCTAAATATAGGCGTATATAAGAGCCGGTTAACTCTGATACTTTTGGCTATAGTATTGAATCGGATATAGCATCTAAAAGTAGTTTAGAGCCAGAGCTAGTACTAGATTGTATTTAAGTAACTATACTAAATACTATAGAATTAGAATTAGAATCAGAGTTAGAGTTAGAGCTAGAGGCAATAGTACTCCCGCTTCTAGAGTTTCCACCGCTAAGACTTCTACCCTTTGAGCTCTCTCCAGTACTCAATCTTAGTCCCTCTTTAGAGCTAGAATTACAGTTTGAGTTCTTGCCCTCTCTAGAGCGTATACTAGAGCCCGCGCTAGAGCTAGAGCTAGAGCTAGAGCCAGAGCTATAGTTATCTCTAGATCGATAGTAATCGTCTCTAGAAATACCCTCAATAGAGCTAGAGCCAATACTAAATTCTATTGAGGTGGCCGTACTAATAACGAGCTCCCTAGTTAAATAAATAGTTAAACGCAAGAGAGAGAGAGCTTAATTAGGCTATCTAGTACCCAAAAAGACGAAGAGGTAGAGGTAATTAGAAAGTAGTAAATAGTATAGCTAATCAAAGTATATAAATAAATACTATAGATTTTATTACCTTATATTCAAGATATTATATACCATAGAAATCTCCATGCAAAACCATGTTACTAGACATCACTGTCATTTTTTGGAAGGAAATGTAACACCATCGAATTTACCACGTAAGCGCTATTTTACGTAAAATAAATAATTAATTCGGGTGCCCGTATAAGGTTGGGTGCCCGTGTAAGACGGCCCGGGTGCCCGCGGAGTAAATGCCTTTAATAAACCGAACGGCGGGCTCTAATATCCCCGCTTTAAGTACTTCTACTAATTAAAATAATAGTTATAGTATTATTTCGTATAGAAGAAAGCCTTTTAAATTCCCTAAATAGAACGGGCAGCCCTATATATTCCTCTTTTATTATAATAAACTTCTTAAAGCGTATAATATTAATATTAAAGCCGGGCTTTATATTAATTATAATGCTGCGTAGTACGAAATTTTTAATATATTCCCCGACGATAAATAATTCTAATTTGAAGGGTTCTAGACCGGTAAGACTACCTGTAGAGAAAAAGACCCTATAGCCCTACTCAATTAAATCTAAATTATTTTTAGTTTGTATTAGAATTGGGATATTACTCTTAATAAATTCTTTTATTTCTATTAGAAGGACGGAGAACCGTTCGCGACCTTCTTTGCTACTTTTAATAATGAACTTCTAAAAGCCGGCGGTTATAATTAGGAAAGTTTAATTAAATTAGTATATTTCTATTATATAATTAATAAAAAGTTTTATAATAAATTCTTCTTAATAGACCTTTTAAATAATTACTGTACGTATATAGTCTAAATATAGTACTATACTACTAATTACGAACGTATATCCGAATTTAAAGAAGATTATTGTAAATACCTTTATAATTAACAGGGTCGCTCTACTTAGGGTAGTAGCTTCTACCTCCCTACGTCCTATATTAATATTCTAAAGCCTAATAATTAATATTAGTAATTTTTTACTCCGCCTTCGAATTTATTTAAAAATTATATTATAGATATTAATAGTAATACTATTATAGGAATTATTTATATTAGTACGTCACTAAGGGTCGTAGTAATTGAGGGCGAGGTAGTTCAAATTCGTCTACTTCCCCTAGGCGTACTAAGTAGGTCTTTAATAAAGAGCGTTAGAAGCGTAAGGATAATAATTTATATTTCTATTATAGAACTTTAAATTATTATATAGATAATTATTCTTATTTACTAGCGGTTCCTCCGAATAATAATATTTGTATTTAAGTAATTACTATAGAAATTCCCCTATTATTAAAAAAAGACGAAGAGTAAAACTCCGCCCCTAAATAGGGAAAAGAGTAATTCCGGAGCGAAATTGGGCCTTAGAGCCTTTAAAGGTATTAAGTAAAGTAGAAGAATTTAAATCTGAAATATAAATAGAAATAGAACCTATATTAATCCTATTCGTTATTAACGATTGTAATTTATTTTACGCCCTTATTAATAAGGGTTGCTAGTATTATACTATAATTAGTAAGAAAATTGTTGAAAATTCTAATATTCCTATTATTCCTATGAAACTTCGCTATATAAAAGGAGCCTCTACTACTATAGAGGGAACTATAATTTAAAGGTTTATTTATTTTTTTACCGAAGTTAATAGATATATATACTTAATATATATATATATATTATCCCTCTCCTAGAGTTCCTTATTATTTTAAGTAAATTGTAATTGAAAGTGATAAGGGCGTACTCCGTCCCCTACGAAAAGAGAATATACTTAAGTATGACGGGCTATTAGGTCCCGTATATTAAAGGAGAATAAATATTGGATATAGATTTTATTAAGGATATTAAGTCCGCTACCTATATATTTACTACTACCTTTATAGGCTACGTTCGCCGTTTACGAAAAGAGTTCGGTAGTAAAGCGGCTAAGGAGGCTATATGTATAATTAATTTAAAGGATGTAGAAAAAGCGTTATAATTAAAGAAGGTTTATATTAAAGAGTAATTCGAAAAAATAATTCTTCTAATATATTACAATCTCCTCCTATTATAGATAAAGGAGAATACTAATAAATAGAATCCCTACCGCCTTAATATTGATTATCGGATTAAAATTAAGAAAGGACCCGACGGTAAGGAGCTTCCCTTACTATTTAATTTATTGTATAGTATAACCCGTAAAGAATTTTTCGTCCTAAAGAAGATGTTAAAGTACTTATTAAATAAAGGGTTTATTAAGGCGAATAGCTCTAAAACGGACGCCCCTATATTATTTATTAGAAAGCTAGATAGCGGTCTCCGCTTTTATTATAATTACTAAGCCTTAAATACTATTACCTAGACGGACTAGTATCCGCTACCGTTTATTAAAAAGACGTTCCGTATATTAAAAGGAGCGAAGTAGTATATTAAAGTTAATATTATATAGGCTTTCTATAAGATTCGTATAATTATAGGAGAAGAGTAGAAAACCGCCTTTAAAACCCGCTATAGTCTATTTAAATAGTTAATCGTTCCTTTCGGGTTAATAAGCGTCCTAACAATATTTTAATAGTATATTAATTTTATTCTATAAAAGTATTTAAATAAGTTCTATACAGCGTATATAAATAATATTCTTATCTATACGTTGGACTCTAAAGCGGACTACGAAATTAAGGTCCGTCTTATATTATAAAAATTTTCAAACGCTAGATTATACTTCAATTTAAATAAGTACAAATTCGCTATTAAGAAAGTTAAATATTTCGGATTTATTATTTATACTAATATTAGAGTTTAGGCCGACCCTAAGAAGGTTAAAGCAATTTTTGAATAGTTGTTTCCTACCTCTTAGAAGGGTATATATAGCTTCTTTAAATTCGTTAACTATTATAGAATATTTATTCCCTAATTTTCCAAAATTATAGCCCCTTTATAATATTAATTAGCAAAGGGGTAACGTTCGAATAGACGAAGGAATATAAGGCCGCCTTTAATTATTGAAGATATTATTTATTAGGGCTCTAATTTTTACCGAATTCAACCCGGATAAAAAGATATTCCTCGAAACGGACTATAGTAGCTTTATATTTAGGGGTATTATTTCCTAAAAGGTTAATAATATTAGGAAGCGTATAATTGTAGGATATTATTTATACAAGTTTAATACTACTAACTAGAACTACCCGATTTATAATAAAAAGATATTAATAATTATTAATTATTTAAAATAATAATCGGCGGAATTATAGAGTTACGAATCTTTTATAATCCTAACGGACTATTGTAACTTCGAATATTTTATAAAAATATAATAGCTCTCGGAACACTAAGCGTAGTAGGTTAAATACTTATCCCATTTTAATTTTAATATTAAGTATTAATTGGGAAAGGGGGGCGTAGTCCCTAATATATTTTTTTATAGGGAATAAGATATACTAATAAAGGAGGACCAGGAAGCCTGCGACCTATAAATAATCCTAAATTTTATACTAGAAAAGTATTCGCCGCTTTAGATCTCGGTATCCTAGGTAGTCCTCTCCGGGCGGGAGGGTATATAAGTATTTAAACATCCGGATTTATAATAGCTTTAGAACTAAATAATACTAAAGGATTATATCTATTAATAATTTAAGACCGCAGTCTAGAATAATAATAGATATTTTAACCCGGTATTAAAATTAAAGATTTAAATTATAAATTATAGTATTAACTTTAGAAGCCGCCTCCTTTACTAAGGCCGTTTCCAAATTCCTAGAGTACTAGTATATATTAATCTAACGTTATAAACCTTATAAATTAGTCCCAATAGTTCAACGTACTTTATACTACTCTAATATAGTTAGTTTATAATTTGTATATCCTCGACTATTCTAATTGTAAAGGTACAATAACTATACTTAGCCGGTACTTTTATTAACTGTTGCTAGGCGCCTATATATGATAATTCCTCCGTAATTATTATATTTATAGTTCTATAAAAGTATAGAGAAAGTAAAAACGAAATTTAATATAGTTATTGTCCGTACCGAGTTAATTTAATAAAGAAATATAGATAAATTTTATTACGGACCTCCTTAAAGCTAATAATAATATTTATCTCTAAGTAATTAAAGACCGGTTAAATAAAAGTATAATATTAGAGTTAATACTTTTAATAGAAGTAGAATTGTATACCGAACGCTTTTTATAATACTTTTTACATTATTATAGCTTCCTATAATCTATTATAAACGACCGAAGTTCGAATTAAATTAGCCGATTCTAAGCGAAGCTCCATAAACTTCTTAATATCAAGCGTCTCTTAAGTACGGCTTACTACCTATAAACCGACGGCGGCCCCGAATATATAAATTAAGAAATATATATATACCTCCGAATAGTAATTAACTATATATAAGATAATTAGAATAAGTAGTACCCTATAGCCTAATTAATTATTAATAGCCGTATTAATACCTCTATTAGAAAATCTCCCTTCTTTATATTATATAAATTCAATATAGAGTTCCCTATTTCCCTAGTAGAAGAAGAAGCCCGCCTAAAAACTCTCCTTCTTTCTATTAAGAAACAGGCTTACTAATTCGTACGAAAGCTATAGTAAATTATAGACTTATACTAAATAACTATAATTATAGCTAAATTACTTATAAAACCGGAAACGCCGATTTCTGGTCGAGGAGTGCTCCAAAACGAAAACTGACAACGGCAATCGACTTAGGAGGGTCGTTTACGTCGCTTACAATATCCTACGACGAGTGTAGCGACGGTGTTATATCGTCGTTGCCGATAGTTATCGATAGCGGTGCTTATAGATTCGAAAATAGCGTCTACAACCCGTTTACGGAGATCTTAATATGTAATAATCCTAAAGCCGCACTTATAGCGAAGACTTCGGATAAAACGGAGGAAGACAATAAAATATTAAAGAAATTTATTATTAAAGCGAATAAGTCTATAGACTATAATACTATTTTAACCGAAGATTATTATTAAATTTAAAAGCTATTTTTCAAATTCGTAAAGGTATATATCGGAAAAAATAGATTTATACGACCCAAGGCTAGTAAGGCTAGAACCGACCAATTTATTACTAAAAAGGATTTCGATAACTTAAAGAAGGATATTTTAAAAGAAATTAAGAAAGGTGCCTAAGAGGTATTAAAACGTTAGGCCGATATTATAGCGAAAGTTAACCCGAGTAAAATCGGTACTACCCTTTAATAATTACCTACTATTATTAAAAAGTTTATTCCTTCTAACTTCGAGTGATAATTTACTATTAAAGGAGCGACGATTACCGCCGAATTTGTAAACCGTTCGAATAAAAATACGAAAATAACCTTAATTATATACCTAAGTAAGAAGAATATTAGCTTAATAGTCCGAATAGCTATTAAAATACTGATAATTGGAAATTATATAATTATATTCGACGAATTTATATATAATTAGTATTAGCGTAATTAAATATAAATTAAAAAAGTTTTCCGCCCTAATACTTTTATTACTATAAATATTATAAGTATATTAATTCGGGGCGTACCTTAGAATAATATTAATAATTATACTACGGCGGAAGTTATATTAAATATAGCGAAGGAGAAGAACCCGGAGGTATTTATTATTAGAATTCGGCTATAAAAAAGAAGGGACGGAGAGAATAGAGGCCTACTCCTAATAGAAATTATTATTATATTAGCGGCGTACTTCCTCTAAAATGACCTCTTCCTCTAGAATAGTAATATATATTTATATAAACCGTTCCAAACTTGGAACAACGTTCAATAATATTTTAAATATTAAAGAATCGGATATATAGCGAAATTCTACCATTAAAAAGATATCTACGCCCGCTATAGCGAAGTTAAATATAAAGGAGATCGCTTCGGCGAAGTAAATTGCCCGTCTAATAATAATAAATTACTCGTCTATTATAAACTATATAAGAAAAAGGGCTACTATACGTATAACTATAAAAAATACTCTATTTTCCGGAAGGTAATTACGAAGGCGTTTATTATATATATTAAAAGGCCGTAGGCGTTCGCCCCCTGTAAAAATCCGGCCGGAAAGGTATTAGAACTAACGATAGAGATTATGAATAAGGGCGTCCTCCTAAATACTCCCTCTAATTCCTATATTATTACTACTTTAGAGAAATATATTAGAAGAGTT
Organism: Neurospora intermedia; assembly: GCA_037102815.1. Taxonomy (NCBI): domain Eukaryota; kingdom Fungi; phylum Ascomycota; class Sordariomycetes; order Sordariales; family Sordariaceae; genus Neurospora; species Neurospora intermedia. The sequence goes on along the minus strand of BTPP01000005.1, from coordinate 3,158,568 downwards.
ATAAAGAGGGAACGGCCGAAGACGATTGTCGGCCCGTCCTTACGACCGAAGTTATTAAACCTTTAAAGTCCGATAAATATTTATATATATTCCTAAAACGTAGGAGGGAATCGGTCGTATAGTAGTAATAATATTTATATAATTATAACCCCCCCTAAGGAAATAATACCCTTATCCTCCGTAGAAGGATTAGAAAGAACCTTATTTTAAAGTAATTAATAATTTAATTAAAAATATTCTATTAGAATATAGGGAAATCGTACGAGAGAGGGAAATTTCTATTTGAATAAGAGGAGACCTATAACGTTATAGTAATTTAGGAGTTAAATAGAAATTTAAATAAGAATATTTATTATCCTAGAAGTAGAAGATATTTTAGGGTCGATTATATAGAGAAGGGGAGGGTAGTAATATATATAAATAAAAAATAGAATTTAAAGGATTTAAATTTCCGAACCGGAAAAAATTAAACTATAATAATATTTAAAAGTTTAAAGGACCTAACGACTATCTTTTCTATTTACTCTCCTATCTTTATATAGAGAATATTAAAATATTAATAAGGATTACTATTCTTTAAATTTCTTGAGGTCGGGCCCTTAGCGGGAAATTTAATTACAATTAGGAATTATAATTTCTATTATTTTAATTAGGATTTAAAGAATAGGACTAACCCAGGGGTAATTCGCCTCCTTATATAGGTATAATACTAGAAATTTAATTTATTTACCCTATATAGTAAATTAATAAAATTCGGGAATATAATATAAAGAGAGAGGGATAAAATAATTAATTATATATAACTATTACCCAAAATTAAGGCCGAATATTAGGGAGTATAAAGGTACGAGTAAACCGGTTCGGATTATTACCCTTAGGAAATCTAAATCCAAATAAGAAGAAAAAATAAAAAAGCGGAAGAGGAAGGAGGATATAATTAGAATTTTATAAATATAATAAAAATAAAGGAGGCGTCGGAGAAATAGATATTAGTCCTAAAGAGAATTAATATAATAAAGGATTTTAAATTCGCCTTTTATAAATTCGACGGAGAATTTACTAGTATCGTAGAAAAATTCGTCCCGTATTAGAAGAAAGGTCGAAAAAAGAGAGTAAATTAATAAATATTAAAATATAAAATAGTAATAAAAGAAGCGCGGAAGATATATTAGGAGTAGTTTAAATATTAAATAATATTAAATTAGAAGGATTTTATTAAAATTATAATAAAAAAGAAGAGGATAATTACGAAAATTTAATAGGCTATATAGTATAATAGTATTATTAAAATTTCGAAGAATTTAAATTAATTTTAACCCCTAGAATAATAGGCCCGTACCTAAAGCTATAAATTAATAGACCTGCCCAAACTACTAACCCTTTAAATTTACGAGGGAATAATAAAAGTTAGAAATTATAATAATAAGGTTAAAATCTTTACCGATCGCTTCTTTCTAAAAGTAAAGGTTCTAACGAACTACCTACCGGATTAAATTAAATTACTAAATAGTACTAAACCAATAATTATTAGTAGATTAATTAATAAAAAGGACGTTTAAAATATACTTTCCCGGATAGTATTTAATAAAGCCCCTAGGATTAATTAATATTTAAATAGGTTTCTAAAGTTATATAAACAATTATTCTAATAAATTATAATATATTTAATATCCGCTAACCTTTAATTCGGATATTTCTTATAGCAGTTTAAAAATATAAAAATAATTATCCTTAAGAAACCTAGGAAGAATACTACCTAATAGAGGCTAATAAGCGTATAAAGGCTAATATTACTATTTAATAATATAGGAAAAATCTTTAAAGTACTTATTACTAAGAGGCTTATATAAATAGCCGAAGAATTCAACCTCCTACTAGAGGGCTAAATAAATAACCGGGTAAGCCGTTCAATAAAGTTTATAATCCGGGTAATTATTAATATAATATATATAATTTAGAAGCTTAGGGCTATAATATCCCTTATATTCCTAAGTTTAAAAAGAACGTTCAATAGAATTAATTATAAGTAACTTCTATATACCTTATAGGAAATACAATTCCTAATATAGATTATTTAATAAATAACGAATTTTATTACCGGAAAAAGAAGTTCTTTCTTCTTTAATAATAAAACCTTCCGCCCCTATATAATTATTATTAAAGTACTATAAAACTCCCCCCTCTCCCCTATTTTATTTATTCTCTTTATTATTCTACTATATTAGAAATTAATAATAATCCTAAATATAATTATAATTAGCTTTACTAATAATACTAATATTATAATAATAGCCTATACTACCGAAGAAAACTATTAAATACTATAAGTAATATAAGAAGTATATTTAGAATAGGTAGGGGCGAAGGGTATAAAATTCGAAATAATTAAAAGAGAATTAATATACTTTATATAAACGAAGGTACTAAGGATGGAAATTCTCTAATTTAGGGAAATAGTATTTCAATTAATAGAATTAATACAATTCCTAAGGGTTTAGCTAGACTATAAATTTAATTATAAGGCTTATATAAAAGTAATAAAAAAGAAAATAATAATATAAATAAATATACTTATAAAATTAATAGTAAAGATATAGGGTTACTCCTTTATTTAAGTAAGGGAAATATATATTAAGTATATCCGTAGTATTATTATATATAAAGCCTTAATATTCTACTAATTAATTAAAATTTATAATAAACTTCGGGGGATAGTAATTGGATTAGCGAAATATTAGACTAAATATTTAAAAATTATCGCTAGGGCGTATAAAACTACGCTAGTACGAAATTTAAAAACGGAAACCTTTTATCCGCTATTTAACCTCTACTTTAATAAAAGGGTCCGGGCCTTTAAAGAAAAGTTCGCCCGGACGGACTAAGCTTAATTCGTCTAGGGGATTGTAATTTAAATCTTTAATTATATTTAAATATAATGAATTAGAGGTCGGCTACCTACTAACAAATTAGAGAATAATATAATTAAAATTTAATAAGCCGAAATATAAATACTAATAGAAAAACTACTAATAATAGTAGTTAGCCCCCCTTCGGAATTAAAGATTTAATTATTACTATTATTATAAACCCTTCTGTCGCGCACGCCGAAAGGCCGCGGGCGTTCGCCCCCCGCAAGAACCCGGCCGGAAAGGTGTTGGAGCCGACGATAGAGACTGTAAACGAGGGCGTCCTCCCGGACGCTCCCCCCAATTCCCGTACTATTGCTACCCTAGAGAGATATATTAGAGGAGTCGCGAAGAGGGGACGGCCGAAGAAGGTCGTCGGCCTATCCTCCCGACCGAAGCCGTTAAACCCTTAGGGTCCGATAGATATTTATACGTACTCCTAAAATATAGGAGGGAATCGGTCGTATAGTAGTAATAACGCTTATACAATTATAGCCCCCCCTAAGGAAGTAATACCCTTATCCTCCGTAGAAGGGTTAGAAGGAACCCTATCTTAGGGTAATTAATAGTCTAATTAAAAATATTCTATTAGAATATAAGGAAGTTGTACGAAAGAAGGAAGCTTCTATTCGAATAAAAGGAGACCTACGATATTATAGCGATTTAGGAGTTGGGTAGAAATTTGAATAGGGATATTTATCGTCCTAGAGGCGGAAAATATTTTAGGGTTAATTATATAGAGAAGGGAAGGGCAGTAATATATATAAATAAGAAATAGAATTTAAAGGACCTAAATTTTTAAACCGGAAAAGATTAGGCTATAGTAATATTTAAGAGCCTAAAGGACCTAATAACCGTCTTTTCTATTTACTTTCCTATCTTTATATAGGGAATATTAGAATATTAATAGGGATTGCCGCTCTTTAAATTTTTCGAAGTTAGGCCCTTAGCAGGAAACCTAATTATAATTAGGAATTATAATTTCTATTATTTTAATTAGGATTTAGAGAATAAAATTAATTTAGAGGCTATTCGCTTCTTTATATAGGTATAATATTAGAGATTTAGTTTATTTACCCCTTATAGTAAACTAATAAGGTTCGGGAATATAATACGAAGAGAGAGGGATAAGATAATCGATTATATATAATTATTACCCGGGGTTAAGGCCGAATATTAGGGAGTATAGAAGTACGAATAAACCGGCTCAGACTATTACCCTTAAGAAATTTAGGTTTAAATAAGAAGAAAAAATAAAAAAGCGGAAGAAGAAGGAGGATATAGTTAGAGTTTTATAAATATAGTAAAAGTAAAAGAGGCAATAGAAAAATAAATATTAGTCCTAAAAAGAATTAATATAATAGAGGATTTTAAATTCGCTTTTTGTAAATTCGATAGGGAATTTATAAATATTATAGAGGAATTCGTCCCGTATTAGAAAAAGAATCGAAGGAGGAGAGTAAATTAATAGATATTAAAATATAAAATAGTAATAAAAGAAGTACGGAGGATATATTAGGAGTAATTTAAATATTAGATAGTATTAAATTAGAGGGATTTTATTAAAGTTATAATAAAAAAGAAGAGGATAATTACGAAAGTTTAATAAACTATATAGTATAATAGCGTTATTAAAGCTTTAAAAAATCCGAATCGATTTTAACCCTTAGAATAATAGGTTTATACCCGAAATTATAAATTAATAGACCCGCTTAAATTATTAGCCCTTTAAATTTATAAAAGGGTAATAGAAGTTAGAAATTATAATAGTAAAGTTAAAATCTTTACTAATCGCTTCTTCCCGAAGGTAAAGGTCCTAACGGACTATTTACCGGACTAGATTAAACTACTAAATAGCGCTAAATCGATAATTATTAGTAAATTAATTAATAAAGAGGACGTTTAGGACGTATTCTCTTAAATAGTATTTAATAAGGCCCCCGGGATCGATTAATATTTAAATAGGTTTCTAAAGATATATAGGTAACCGTTCTAATAGGCTATAATATATTTAATATTCGCTAACTTCTAATTCGGATATTTCCTATAGTAGTTTAAAGATATAAAAATAATTATCCTTAAGAAGCTTAGGAAGGGCGCTGCCTAATAGAAGCTAGTAGGCGTATAGAAATTAATATTATTATTTAATAATATAGGAAAAATCCTTAAAACGTTCGTAATTAAAAGGTTTATATAGGTAGCCGAAAAGTTTAATCTCCTACTAGAGGGCTAAATAAATAATTAGATAGGCCGTTCAATAAAGTTTATAGTCCGGGTAGTTATTAATATAGTATATATAGCCTAAAAATTCAGGGCTATAATATCCTTTATACTTTTAGATTTAAAAGGAGCGTTCGATAGAATTAATTATAGGTAGCTTTTATATACCCTATAGGAAATATAATTCCTAATATAGATTATTCGGTAGGTAGCGAACTTTATTATTGGAAGGAGAGGCTCTCTCTTCTTCGATAATAAAACCTCCCGCCCCTATATAATTATTATTAAAGTACTATAAGGCTCCCTCCTCTCCCTTATTTTATTTATTCTCTTTATTACCTTATTATACTAGAAGTTAGTAATAATCTTAAATATAATTATAGTCGGCTTTATTAATAATATTAATATTATAACGGTAGCCTATATTACCGAAGAAAATTACCGGACGTTATAAATAATATAGGAGGTATATTTAAAATAGGTAGGGGTAAGAGGTATAGAGTTTAAAGTAATTAAGACGGAATTAATATATTTTATACGGATAAAAGTACTAAGGACGGAAACTTTCTAATTCAAAGAAATAATATTTTAATTAATAGAATTAATACGATTCTTAAGGGTTTAATTGGACCGTAAGTTTAACTATAGGGTTTACGCAGAAGTAGTAAAAAAGAAAATAATGATATAGATAAATATATTTACGAAATTAGTAGTAAAAATATAGGGTTATTCCTTTATTTAAGTAAAGGAAATATATATTAAGTATATTTATAATACTATTATATATAGAGCTTTAATATTCTATTAACTAACTAAAATTTATAGTAAACTTCGAAGGATAGTAATTAGGCTAGCGAAATATTAGACTAAATATTTGAAAATTATTATTGGGGCGTATAAAGCTACGCTAGTACGAATTTTAAAAATAGAAACTTTTTATCTACTATTCGACCTCTACCTTAATAAAAGGGTCCGGGCTTTTAAAGAAAGGTTCGCCCGGACGGATTAAACCTAGTTCGTTCGGGGGACTATAATTTAAATTTCTAATTATATTTAGGTACAATAAATTAGAGGTTGGCTACCCGCTAATAAATTAGAGAGTAATATAATTAAGGCTTAATAGGCCGAAATATAGGTACTAATAGAAAAGCTACTAGTAATAGTAGTTAGCCCCCCCTTAAAATTAGGGATTTAACCATTACTATTATCGTAAACTCTAAAATTAATAGCCGTTAATAAAAAAGAGTAGTTAAAAAATATAACGAACCGGGAATAGGTATTATATTATAATTACCACCTAGCGGCGGCGGTAGTAAAATTAGAGTAATAGTACAAATTTATTATCGCTAACCTTACCCTTAAATTTAATAGAAAGGCTATCTAATAATATATAATTAGTATAAAGAAAAAGAAAGGAAAATACCGATAATTAGAAGAAACTAAAGAGGAGCCGTACCTACTAACTAAAGTAAAGAATTCCCTCTTTATTTAGGCTAGAACGGAAATTATTAGCCTCCGGGCCTTCTTCTATTAAAGGAAAGTACCGGACGTCCTAATTCTTATCTACGCCTATAGGTTCGAAAAGGAGATATTCGCCTATATTATTTTAAATTACTTTAATATAGACACTATTTTTTAATTAAATTTAAAAGTCTAATTATTAACGAAGGAAGAACTTTAAAAATATTTAAACGATAGAATTAAAATTGAAAGGATTCTATTATAAGTATTAAAATTAAGGAGGTTAAGAGAATACTATTTAATAATCAAATTAAAGGAGGAGTAATATAAGGAAATTGCGAGGTATTTTTAAGAAGAAAATAAAATATTAATAATATTAGAATAATAGGATAAGAATAAAGAGGAGATATTTATATTAACTACGGGAATTATCTAAATTATAGCTATAGTAAAAACCGAAAAATACTATTTAACGAACGCTTAATTATATTTAAGAAGCTATTCGAATAATTCTATTATACGAGCCTAATTCGTAGTAACCTTATAGCGCTATTAAATTTAATTATTATTTATAAGAATATAGCCGGGAGTATCGATAGTTATAGGGTTATTAAGAATAGAATTACTATTGCTATTAAAATTGGAAATTATACGAATAGGAGTAGTATAACTACTATTACCGGATATAATACGTATAAGAGTAATAGTACTACCGTTAGAACCGGACGTAATCCGAATTGGATTTATAGTATTACCGCCGGGTAAGGAAGGGATATAACTATAATAAATATCCTTCACAATTAATTTATAGTAATCCTTCTACTATTACTCGGTAATATTATAGCCTACGGTATAAAAAAGACGTTTATAGTCGGTAGGAAGGCCGTCCTATTCTAAACGAATATATATATAATTAGAGAAATCGTTAATAATATAATAGAAAGTATTTAAATTGCAGTTAAAATTATTTAAACTACCTAATACTATAGTAACGGCTATTGTCTAAATAGTATTATAAACGTTATAAAAACCGGCGGGGACGTCCAATATATATTTACCGGTAGTATAGTCGTAGGTAGCGTTCTAGGTATTATTAATTAGAAATATAAAAATTAAATAGTAAAAAAGAAGAAAGGAGGATATAAAACCTATTAATAAATAAAATAAAATAAATCCTATTAGTAATAACCTTCTTAAAGGTATTAAGAGAATTAAGCTTATTGTTAGAATATGTAACGGAAGTAAAGTTTAAAGTATAGTAGAAGTAAGGAATCTTACGAATAATATTAATTAAATTAATATAAAGATTGAAGGAGGAGGGGAGGAAATTATATTAGTTTTAAGGGGGATAACTACTAAAGAAATTATAAAGGGTATAAACGAAGAATATAGGCTCTAAGGGTATAACCGAAGGGATTGTAGGGAACGTAGGACTTAGGGATATAATAAAGGAGGAACCCTCTATATTAGAAGTTAAATCAATAGGGTTAAAATAATAATAGCCGGAGGAAATTATTTTAATAAAAGTTGCGATAGGGAAGAAGGAAAAGAAGGATTAAGAGGGGCACTATATAAGGGGATTATATAAATAAGGGAAGGGGCCCTTATACTAATATAAATAGGGGTAGAGCTATAGAGTAGGAGAGTAAATAATAGGACGGAGGTATTTATAAATAGAGGAAGGAAGCGGAGAAGCGGGGTAGTAAATAGAAAAATAGGATAGGGAAACGGGGAGAAGGCGGAAGAAGGAGCAGTAGGAAGTAAGATAGAAAGGCGGCGAAGGAAGCGGTGTACTAAATTTAGTCCTATTCCTATTATTCCTATTATTTTAATATTAGGATAATATAGCGGTGGAAGAAACGAAATTATATTCGTTATAGCGGTGGGTAAGAATTATTATAATTGTAAATAAAGTAGGAGCGGTATAGTAAACTACGGCCGAGATAGAGTTGGAGGTTTTTATTCGGAGGCGCTTAACGTCTTACGGTTTTCCCCTCTAGAGAACTAGAGAAGGACCTTATGCTAATAAGGCGCTATAGTTTATAGTATAAGGAATAAGACTATATATATATTATAAACCCTAAAGCTAATAACCGCTAATAAAGAAGAATAATTAAAGGATATAATAAATTAGAAATAGATATTGTATTATAATTACTACCTAACGGCGGCGGTAGCGAAATTAAAACGATAGTATAAATTTACTATTATAAACCTTACCTTTAAATTTAGCGGAGAGGCTATTTAATAATATATAGTTAGTATAAAAAAGAAGAAAGGAAAACGCTAATAATTAGAAGAAAATAAAGAAGAGCCGTACCTACTAATTAAAGTAAAAAGTTCCCTCCTTATTTAAATTAGAACGGAAATTATCAGCCTCCAGGCCTTCCTCTATTAAAGGAAAGTATTAGGCGTTTTAACTCCTATTTATACTTATAAATTCGAAAAAGAAATATTCGCTTATATTATTCTAAATTACTAATACGGATACTATCTTCTAATTAAATTTAAAAATTTAACTATTAACGAAGGAAGAACTTTAAGAATACCTAAATAATAGAATTAAAACCGAAAAGATTCTATTATAAGCATTAAAATTAGGGAGGTTAAGAAAGTACTATTTAGTAATTGAATTAGAGGAGGAGTAATATAAAGAAATTGTAAAATATTTTTAAAAGGAAAATAGAATATTAATAATATTAGAATAATAGGACGGGAACGAAGAGGAAATATTTATATTAATTATAAAAATTATTTAAATTATAATTATAGTAAGAATTAAAAAGTATTATCTAATAAGTACCTAATTATATTTAAGAAGTTACTCGAGTAATTCTATTATATAAACCTAATTTATAGTAACCTTACAACGTTATTAGATTTAATTATTATTTATAAGGGTATAGCCGGGAGTATTGACGGTTATAGGGCTGCCGGGAATAGAATTACTACTACTATTAAAATTAAAAACCGTACGAATAGAAATAATATAACCGCTACCGCCGGATATAATATATATAGGAGTAATAGTATTACTATTAGAACCGGACGTAATTCGAATTAGGTTTATAGTATTACCGCCGGGTAAAAAAGGGATACAATTGTAATAAACATCCTTTATAACCAATTTATAATAACCCTTCTACTACTATTTAGTAATATTATAATTTAAAGTATAAAGAAAACGCTTATAGTCAGTAGGAAGACCGTCCTACTCTAAATAAATATATATATAATTAGTAAAATTATTAATAATACGAATAAAGATATTTAAATTATAATTAAACCTATTTTAACTATTTAATACTATAGTAATAATTACCGTCTAAATAATATTACGGGCGTTATAAAAATTAGTAGGGACGTCTAATATATACCTACCGGAAGTGTAATTATAAGTAGCGTTCTAAGTACTACTAATTAAAAATATAGGAATTAAATAACGAAAAAGATAAATAGAGAATAAAGAATTTACCGGTAAACGAAATAAAGTAAATCCTATCGGTAACGACCTTCTTAAAGGTATTAGGGGAATTAGGCTTATTATTAAAGTATATAATGGAAGTAAAATTTAGAATATAATAAAAGTAAGGAATTTTATAGATAATACTAATTAAATTAGTATAAGGATTAAAGAAGGAAGGGAAGAAATTATACCGGTTTTGAAGGGGATAATTACTAAAGAAATTACAAAGGGTATAAACGAAGAATATAAATTCTAAAAGTATAACTAAAAGGACTATAGGGAATATAGAATTTAGAAATATAATAGGGGAAGAACCTTCCGCGTTAGAAATTAAATCGATAGAGCTAGGATAATAATAGCCGGAAGAAGCTATTTTAATAGAAGTTATAATAGGGAAAAAGGAGGAGAAGGATTAAGAGGGACGCTATATAGAAGGATTATATAAATGAAAGAAGGGGTTTTTATACCGATATAAATAGGGGTAGAATTGTAGGGTAGGAGAATAAATAATAGGACGGAAATATTTATAAACGGAGGAAGGAGGTGGAGAAGTAAAGTAATAAATAGAAAAATAAAATAAGGAAATAGGGAGGAGGTAAAAGAAGGAATAGTAGGGAATAAGATAGAAAGGCGGCGAAGGAGGCGGCGTATTAAACCTAGTCCTATTCCTATTATTCCTATTATTTTAGTATTAGGATAATATAGCGGTAGAAAAAACGAAATTATATTCGCTATAACGGTAGGTAAGAACCGTTATAGCTATAAGTAAAGTAAGAGTAGTATAGTAAATTACGGCCGAAATGGAGTTGGAGGTTTTTATCCGGGGGCGCTTAACGTTTTACGGTTTTCCCCTCCAGAGAACTGGAGAAGGACCTTATGCTAATAAGGCGCTATAGTTTATAGTATAGGGAATAAGACTATATATATAATTATAGCTACCTAAGAGTAACAAAAATTTGCTAACTAACGTTATTAGCCGGCCGAACGCTTCTAAATTAATAATAAAGTCTAATTTAATTTAAAGAATTATATAATAGACCGCCTAAAGAAAAAGTTCGATTAATTATATACGAAGTATATAATTTTTAAAGTTCTCTCTCCGTACGTAGTAGAATTCTCTAGCCTTTTTCGAATTATATATAATATTTTCTATATTAATTTTCTCCGTCGAATTACTACTAACCCCCTCCTAAGCTAAAAATTCACTAACGATTAATTGTCCGCTATTGAAATCGAAGGAGAATTAAAATTCTAAGTCGAAGAGATCTGATACCGGAATGGTATCGCTGGTGTCATCACATGTCAGATCACCTGACTGGATGACCCAGCCGCTCGGTCGGGTTCATTCAATTGAATGAACCGCTCCCACGGGAGCCCACCCACGTATGTCGGTCCTGTAGATTAGATAAGGCTTGCGCGCCTTGGTTAATCGACTGCGCGCAAGCTTCCTGATCTGGATTCTTTTCCGGATCATCACTTTGTATATATTTAATTAAGATATATATTGTTATAACGTTTAAATACCCTCTCAACGGTATTAAATAGTAGCTGTAACTTTCATTGTTTGATTTGAACTATACTATACTATCCCTATCGCCGACCGGCCTTATTTAAGAAGGTACTAGGCGTTGTCGCATCGAGCGATAGAAGATCGCTTCTCTCTTCTAACGAAGATAGGAAGTATCTAGAGGTACGTAAGACGAACTTAGGTACTCTTACGATTATAATTACCTTTCCGATTCTAGAGAACGTACTATTTATTTAGTTAATGCGATTTACCCCTTTTTACGGCGAATTTGGGTACCCGTGAAGATCCTTCGATATCGTAATGAATTTAGGTATTCGTAACGTTAATAAACTATACTACTTTACCCTATATAGCGAATTTGAATAATTATATATTACTATTTAAATTCTAACGGTTGTAAAACTTCTAAATACTAAAGGTTTCCCCTACTGCCGAATTTAGGTACGTAATAATATCCGATCCCATCTAATTCCTATTTATATACTTTCTATACTTTTATTACCGGTTATTATTAGGAAATAATATCTAAATTCGTACTTATTTAACGTACTTTAGCCGCCTAATATATTTAATTTATTTATTAAATCCGACGACCCTATGCCGGGCTTTAGGAATATTCTTCCTACCTCCGAGGTCGGTTTTAGCTTGCTAATTTAATATTATAATTATAATAATCTAGTAAATATATTAGATATTTAAAATAAATATATTTATAATATAAATAATAATATTAATTATATTAAAAGTAAGGCTAACCTCTATTAATCTAATTATAAGCCGGACGAATCCTATATAATAACCGCTACTAAACCTCGTAGTAAACCTTTATTAATTAATATTTATACTCCTTCCGTTACGGACTTATATCGCAAATTCTAATACCCCTCTATAAACTATCTTTATAAGGATCTTACGAAGGACCCTAAATTATAAGTAAGGTTGGAGTACAATTCTAAAACTATAAATCTACCTTGCAGCGACCTAAATAAAGCCCTTCCAGTAAGGTTAGCCAAATTTAGTAATAATGAAGAATCGATCGAATATTTCGATATTAAGCTCGATAGGTAAATCGATGCTCTATTTGACTAGATTACCTTATAATCGGTCAATATTTAAAATCGTTGGATAAGGATTGTAAGAAAATCGATAACTTACTAGCTAAGGAATTTATTAAAATTAGTGATATATTAGTCGAGTAATTAATTAACGTTAGAAAGATAATTAATAAATTGGATGAATAGAACGAAGCGATGTATAATTTTTAGCGTTATAATATTAATAGTGATTTTTTAAAAGCGTTGGACGAGTAAGTTAATATTTAAAAGAAGTACTTCGAAATAATTTTAAATAATACTATTAAAAAGTTCGCTAATTAGTAAAAGGAAATAGTTAAAATTATTATAGAAAACGTTATTAACCAAATTAATAGCGTTCGTATAGAGGTAATTAAAGAAATCTAAGAAGAGGTATTTAAAGGTTTATCTAATAACCCTTATACGCTTCCCAGCCCTATTCGTATTTAATTAAAGGAAGATTAAACTCCTTTAGTACTAATTAAGCCGGTAATTGAAATATTTGTTAAAGAAGTTAATAATATATTCGGTACTCCTTTTAAAATTATAATATATAACTATTTAATTAAAATAATTACGAAAACTAAATTAATTGTTAAAAGTAAATTTTAAGCTTTTTAAATATTTATAGAGAGTATACTTAAGGAAGCCCCCTATAAAATTTCATCCCCGAATAACCCTTTCCGAAAATATATTTCGTTTACTAGAATTAGTCGGATATTCGATGAAATTATTAAACCTAAGATAATCGTTACGCTACTACAATTAAGTATAGCTATTAATATAACCCAAATTTAGTCCGTACCCCCTTAAACTATATTACAATTTAGCTTTAGAGGAACGTTAATACTAGCCCTTACTAAAGCTTGGATATTATATTAATTTCGTATATTAAGCGCTCTATTATCTAATTCTCCTATTAAACCTATTATTATTTCTAATAATATTCCGCCTAAATAAATATTAAGCAATAACGAAATTATATATAGTAATAATAGTTTACCCTACCCCGGAGGAAGAGGAGGAAGAGGTCCCCTAAATTCCCTATCTAACGTAGGAGGAGGAAGAGGAGGTAATCCCCGTATTCCTAATATAGGCGGATATTACTATTATTCCTATTAAAGTTACGGCGGCGGCGGCGGCGGAAATTCCCCGCTAAGAAAGAATAGAGGAGGGTATAACAATTCAAATAATAGGCGCTATAAATATAGTTATAATAAGGATGAGGATAAAGATTTTTAAAAAATTAAGCGAAAAGATATTGGAAGTTTCGACTCCGATGGATATAACCCTAAGGATTAAAGTATCGTTAATAATAATAAATATACTTTATTATTAACGTTTACGCTTTTTATAAGTAAGTACTGTTTTTTATTACTGACGTAAAGTAGAGATACCTAACGAGTAAGATGAATAAACAATTAACCCGTTTATTTTATACTTATTTAGCGGGTATAATTTATATTTAATAGACGGTAGAAGTAAATAGCGGGACTAAGCTCGGATAGAAAAAAAAAAGTATTTACGAATTGTTAGACTATTTAATTTCGTACTTTTTACTAAACTCTGCTATAGTTACTGCTAAATTTATAAGAAGCTGGTTTTATTTCCGTAATATTAATAACAATTATAGTACCTTTATATATTACGTTTAGAAGTAAATATACTATACTAAAACTATAGGTACCCTAATTAAGGATAATATTAATTAATACGGAATTATAATACAAATTTAGTTAAATTTAGATTTGCGAGTAAAGTAGTATTTAAGAGCCCCGATAGAAGGAGAGACTCTAGCCGACTATATATAATTAATTATAACGTTCTAAATTGTATTTAAGGCTGTAGTTAGATAAGAATTAAGTATAAATTTTTCTAACTAATCTAATTTCGATTTACGCTTTCGAAATTATAATTGTAATTGCAATTAGGATTGTAATTGCGATCGAAGTTAAGATTGCAATTGTAATTGCAATTAGGATTGTAACTACGATTAGAGTTAGGAGTAAAACTAAAATTAGGATTATTATTATAATTATAGTTGCGATTGCTACCCCCCGTATAAAGATACTAATTATAATTATAGTTAAAATAGAGATTTAACGTACGATAAAAGGGTATATAATTGTATTTATTATATTAGAGAAAGTATAAATGATAAATATAGTTCGGATTCTAACGATTCTATTAATAGGGTAATAGTATATATAGTATTAGAATCTTTAAAGAAATATTATAAATATTCTAAATATTTTAAGACTATTGTAAAAAAGAGGGAATATTAAGATCGCTATTAATTACCCCTAGCCGCTAAAATTGAGAAGATCCGGACCTTATCGCTTCTAGCCCTAAAATAACGAACGTACGATTATTATAGGAAGTAATACGAATTATATAATAAATTTTTCTAGTATTTTAAGAGGTACTAAATAGCTATAAAAGGACGATTAAAGGGAGAAGAGTTAGGCCCCGTACCCTGGGTAATATTAATACCTATTAAAATAATAATCCTTATAAAAATTCGTAAAGTATATAATATAAAGTCTACTTCTAATATTAATAATAGCCCTATTTCTAATTATATTTATATAAGAATTAACGTCCGTCCGATTCCCGAAGGTAATTCCGTAGAAGTCTATATAAACCCTAATATAGGAAGAACTTTTATTAGGAGATGGTTTTTAAAAACCTTGGAATATATAGTCGAAATTAAACGTACTAAAATAAAAGGAGTAGGAGGAAAGTCTATTAATATTTCTGAATAAGCAACTTTTAAAGTTTATTTAGAAGGGTACAATAAAATAAGCAACCCTACTTTAATGAAATTTATAAAAGGAGGATAGGTAATTAACGAATTAGAGCCTAATATTCTATTTAATAACGACTTTTTATACTTTTATACTACTAATATAGATTATAAATCTAAAATTATTACCTTCCAGAATTTCAATAATTTTTAGGTAAACTTCGTTATATAAATTAATTTAAAAACGTACTTTTGTAAGGTAACTACCATTAAGAAAACTATTATTATACCCGGCTAGTTTAAGTATATCCCAATTTAGTATAAACTACTCCCTAAGGGACGAAGCTTTATATTGAATTCTAAGTACACTACAGCCGCTAATATAATAGTAGATTCGAAGTCCCCGGCTATAATATTTATTAATAATATTACTAATAGCGTATTAATAATCTTAAAAAGGTTTTACGTAGGTAACGTTACTAAAATAACCGATAGCGGCTACCTCTTATTATTAGAGGGAATAATAACTAACTTTACTATTATAGTATAAATAGAAATTTTATTCAATTATAAATTCGAAGTCCCTGTTATTAGGGTATATAATATAGTAGACGAGGCTAATTATAATATCGAATTAGAATAATTCCTAAAATATAAGGCGCCCCCTAGAAAATATAATTATATTAACGATATATCGGACGAAGAAATCCTAACTAAATTAATTATAGAATTTAAAGACGAGGATATAATATATAAAATTACCGAAATATTAAATAATATAGTAGACGTAGAGAGGTTGCCCCCGAAAGTAAGTTTAGAAAAGTATTTAATATTAGGATTGAAGACTTCCGAAAACTTACTCGAAAAAGTTACTAATAGAGGTATTTATATATATACTTAAGATTTAGCGTTAATATATAAGGTCGAACGTATTATTAACGAATACCCTTCCCTATAGGAGGAAGGAGGTATTATTTTAATAAAAGAAGAGGATATAATATATATACTATTAGTAGAAGGGTAGTAGAATTAGCGCATCCGGAGCCGCTCTTACCCTTTAAGTAAGAAGGATCGAGAAGTATTAAATTAAGTATTCGGCGTTCTATATGAATAAGGAAAAATAGATTAGGTTAACCGGGCTACCCCCTTCGCCCATTTAATTTTTATAGTCTAGCGCACTATTAAAGGATAGTAAAAAGGTTAGATTGTAATAGACCTTTATACGTTTAATAAGGTTATAGTCCTAGATAATTATCCCCTACCCTTTTAGTCTAAAGTTATTACGTCCCTTAAAGGTAAGAAATTTATTACTATTATTAACGCTATAATATTTTTGAATTAATTCGGCGTTTAACTTTAGTATTAGAATAAATTTATATTAATTAACCTACGAAGATTAGAGTAATTAAACGTAGTTTTAATAGGATATTGCAATTCCCTGGTATATATATAGAGGTTTATAAATTAATTTCTAGCGGTATTTACTACCTTTTATAGGGTATTTATTAATAATATTATTATTTTTTCGAATACGGCCGAGGATTATTTAAAGTACCTAAAATAAATATTCGACTTATTCGTATTAAAGAATATTACCTTATCCCCGATAAAATTATATATTAAATACTTAAATATAGAGCTATTAGATTTTAAGGTGGATGTTTTAGGCCTATTAATAACGAACGAAAGGATAACTACGTTTCGAAATTTAAAATTTCCTAATACTTTAAAATCGCTTAAGGAATATATAAATATATTAGGGTTTATTTAATATTTTATACCCTACTATACAAAATTATCGGAGCCCCTATAGGATAGGAAGGTAATTCTCCTAGTAGAGGGACGTAAATCGAGAATTATTATAGTAGGTAATCTAACCAAACGAACTAACTATTATATAAAGATAATATATATTTTAATTGAAGTAGAGGAATATATATTTAAAGTAGTTTAGAAAATTATTTATAACGATATAAAACTATATTATTTCAATCCTAATAAATAAATATTCCTATAAATTAACGGTTCCTTAGAGAGAGGATATAGTGTAATACTATACTATTTAAAGGAGGGATATACTTAATTGCCCGGCAGCTAAATTCTAGCGAATTAAATTTTACCTATTATATTTTTAAGTAAAACCCTCAATAAGGCTAAAATACGGTATAGACTATCGGAGATAGAGGTTGTATACTTTATATAGGTAGTTAAATAATTATAAATATTAATCTACTCTTATAATTATCCTATTATTATATTAATAGACTATACTATTATTAAAAGTATTTGTAAATAAACTATCCTAGATATATTGTTAACCGATAGGGGTAATCGCCATTTAATTAATGCATCTATCTATTTATTTTAATATAATTTTAAAATTTACTATATTGCGAGTAAATTGAATTTAGTATCGGACGCTTTAAGCCATCTACTAATTAAAAGTAACGAATTAAATTAATTAGAAGAAGTACTAGTACTAGATTAAATTTAACTAATTAGCGAGGCCGCCCACTTTATAAAAGTAGAGGTATAAATAGAAGTAGCGATTAAAGTACAGTTTAAGGAAGTATACGAGTAAAATACGAAATTTAATACTATTATAGCCGAATTTAAAACTTATATTAATACTACCGAGGTCAATAGTATTATTTTATACGCCGGCTACCCCTTCGAAATTATAGACGGACTATTATATAATATTAATCCAACGGACAAAATTAGAAGGCTATATATTCTAAAAGGTATAATTATAATAATTCTAAGTACTATGTACAATAAAAAGTACTATTTTAGAAGGGACTATATACTCTATAATTTTAAAGATTATATAATAGTTAGGAGAATATAGTAAATTGAAGAATACGTCTAATATTACCTAATTTACTAATTTAATTGTATAAATAGGGAAATTACTATCGGCGGATATTAATTAATTAACTTGGAATATATACTACTTATAAGGATAATAACTATAGACTTCATTATTAATTTCCCGAAAATTCCAATATTCGGTACCCTATAGTACTTATTAGGCTATAATTTCTTCGATACTTTAATATTAGTCTCCTACTACTCTTCTAAGAAATATAGACTTATTCTAGGATATTTAATATATACCGCTAAAGATTAGGGTATAATATTAATACGAAATTTAATATTAGGCGATTAGGGCCTCCTTTAAAACATTATATTGGACCGAGATTGTAAATTTATATCTTAAATATAGAAAGGAATATAGAAAGTATTGGGTACTAAACTTTTAATAACTATTACCTATTACCTTTAAAGTAACGGTATAGCCGAGTACTGAAATTAAAATATAGAAATTATAATATAATTCTATTATTTTATATTCCTGGAGTCTAATTAGGTAGAGGCCCTATTTAGCCTCTAATAAAATATAAATAATACCTACTCTAACCCGATTAAATCGTCCTTATACGAATAACTCTTCGGTTTTAAACTATTCGGACCGATAGAGGCGATCGTTAAGAAGGACGCTCTAGAATTAATTAAGGAATTTCTAACGCTAAGAGAAGGATTTAGAAAAGAAGTATAAATAGCTATAGTATTTATATCCGCTAATATAAAGAAGAAATATAATAGCAATTATAAATAATAATCCTTCGCTATAAGCGATAGAGTATTTTTCAAATTATATAAAGGGTATTATTTACCTAACTAACTATTTTATAAATTCTCTCAATAACGAATTAGTCTATTTATAATTACTAAGAAAGTAGGAAATTTAATATACTAATTAGATTTACCCCCTAAAATAACCGGCGTTTATCTAATTATTTTAGTAGCTTACCTCAAACGGGCTCCTATTAAGGAAAATCCTTATAGTCGGGTCCAACCTCCCCCTAATTTAATTATAGACGATTAAACTGGACTAGACGAGGAAGAGTACGAAATAGATATCATCCTAAACTATACGGAGGATAAAAAGAATAGGGGATAGAAATATTTAGTAAAATAGACCGGCTATAGCTACTATTATAATAAATACTTACCCGAAAAGGAAATAGGGAATGCCTAAAAGTTGGTAGTAGAATACTAAGAACGCTTCGGGGGTCCTTAGAAAGTAAGGACGCTATTACGGAAGGGTAGGAAGGTCCACTTTAAGTAAGATAAGGCGGATAAACCGATCGCTCCCGCTTACAGTAGGAATTTAAGGCCAAGGAAGAAGTAATAAACGCTATTTATACTTATATATTAGCTAAACTACTAAGGATAGTAGTATTTTCTTTTAGCCACCGGGATTTAATACCGAAATAGTATCGCTGGTATTATTACATGTCAGATCACCTGACTGGATGACCCAGCCGCTCGGTCGGGTTCATTCAATTGAATGAACCGCTCCCACGGGAGCCCACCCACGTATGTGGGTCCTGTAGATTAGATAAGGCTTGCGCGCCTTGGTCAATCGACTGCGCGCAAGCTTCCTGATCTGGATTCTTTTCCGGATCATCACTTTACACATATTCAATCAAGACACATATTGTCACAACGTTCAAATACCCTCTCAACGGTATTAAGATCCTATATACTAATACTATAAGATAATATAAAGGAATAGTTAGAGAAGTCCTGGTAAAATAGAAAGGGTATTGAAATTTAATTTAGGAATTATTATAAGAATTTTTAGAGATAATAGCGCTAAACTGGTTTGAAATAAAATATAGATCGGCGGCAACGAATAACGGACCCTTTAATTATTATATCAAGAAGTACCCGCCCAACGACGTATAAAATTATAAATTTATTAATAAATAGTATAGAATTAATTATAGAAGTACTATTAAGAGATAGAGCTAAAGATTTTTAAGTAGTATTATACTAAGTAAATATTTTATTCGGACTAAACTTGAAACTACCCTAAAATATTAAATATCCTTTATAATATTATTATTTAATAAATCCTTTATAGCGCTATTTACGTTAAAATAATTAATATCCTCTCTTCTACTACTAATAAAGTTCTTTAATATAATTTCGTATATATTATAGGGGTGAATATTCTTTAAACGAACGTTGGGCAATAGCGAAGGGAGCGGACGAATACCGTCCGAAGGACGGACTCCGAGGGGTAATTAAGGGATAGGAGTATCCTATTACTTAAATCCGCGAAGGGTAATAGTAGCGGGGGTATTAATATAAGGGCATTTACTAAGAATATTATCCTTCTTATAAATTAGAAAATAGCGTTTAGGTTAGGTACCGGAAGGGCCGGCTACCGGGGCGGGGGACTTAATAGTAGTAATAATAGCCGCCTTCTTCTTCTTCTTCTCCTTAAACCCTTTATTATATTAATCAATAAATTTATCAATCGACCTTATAATAAGAGGGTTTATTACCTACTTTATTTAATTAATGTTGAATTCTAGGGTAGCTATCCTCTTTTAAAGCTTAATTAACTTAATTTTCAATAAAGAATCAGCGCTAGACTCGCTAGGCTCAATCAAGGGACTTAGCGGGTAGGTAACGGCCGCCTTAATATTAATTCTACCCTAAGAGTTATTATGAAGGGAATTAAAATTAGTATTATAAAGTAAAAAAGAAACGAATAATTTATATAAGAATAAAACCCTTCTCTTCTAAGAGAGAGAGATTAAGTAGCGCTTTAAAGGCAGCTAAAAAAATAGCCCGCTGGGGACCAGAAATATGATTAACGGTATATTAAGCTATAAAGGCGTCCTAAATTTAAATTAGGATTAGTTTATAAATTACTTTAGTATATTAATAAAGGAAGTAAATAGTAGCCGAACTACCCGTAGGAGCAGCAATATAATTATATTTATAAAAGAAATAATAAATATATCAATTAAATTGAGGCTTAACTACTTTAATAACGAAAGTTAAAATCGTATTGTCGGTAATAGTCTTACTAATACCGACTATAATCGTACTAGGCCGGGTTTAAACCAGCTTAAAGATTTTAAATTTCTTAAGAACTAGAATAAAAATCGCGGGCGGGGCGGGGGAAGAACTTTACTACTATTACTATTGCAAGAATTATTAGAACTATTAGAATTGTACGAATTAGTTGAAATTAGGCTGGTTGAGAGTACCGGATATTTTGAAATAAATTACCGCCGTTATATTAATATAAGAATAGAGTAAAAATAGAATAAACGACGGAATAAAGTATAGCGAATAGTAAAAGCAATATAAGGATAAAGGTAAGGGAGAATAAAAGAAACGAAGCGATAGTAGAATAGTAGTAAAATAATAGTATTAAAGGGATACTTATAGTAGAAGGTTATAATCTCGTTAAAAGAGGAAGAAAAAGGAAAAAAAGGAAGGAGAAAGTAATTTGAAAGATATAGATTATTCGGGCGCAACGCAAGCAGTAGTAAGGAGGAGGCTTATTGTTTAATTTTAGGGGTATATGTAATAGAGTACGGGCTTATAAGTAGTCTTCTAATTGGAAGGGAGGAGGGGGCTAATATTATAGGACTTACTACCCGTAGTTTGAGTAACTAGTAATTTCGCCAATCCGAATCCCTAACCGGCTAGCAGCTAATACGACTAATTAGGTCGCTTGCCGCTGCGGTACTTCAGCGGCCCGTGCGCTCGCACGTCCCTTGAAAAAGGACAGCTGGCTATGCCCGCCCAGAGGGCGCTCTTTTACCCTCTTTTCTTCTTCGTAGAACCTTATCGATTGATTGAGGCCAGCATCTGTGCCAACTGTGCTGCACCCCTTACACTATATAAGCTGGGAAGGTAAAGATAAGGCCCAATAGCCGCTTATTATTATTTGGATCTATTTTTTTAATATATTTAATACTATTATTATTGAAAGACTTAATTAAAGCGCTAGTAGGAGTATAGCTATTGAGATTACGGCGTCGAATCTTCGTACGTATGTTATATATATCGGTTCGTATATGTATAAATCTAGGAAACTCCTTTCGAACTATGGCTATAATCTCTCAAACTTGTATAGTATTAAGCTTTGAAGTGTCGTTAATCTTCTTGAAAATATTTGACTTTATTTTGCAATGCTGGGGGTATATAGATGGGTACTAGGACTAGCTATAGTTATAGATTTGATAGTCTGGGTTTGAATGTAGCCGAAAGTGTTAGAAACTATTATCTTTATCTTTATTTGTAAGCGCTTTCTATTAATAACTATACTTCCTTGAGGTTATTTTTCGAGTAGTTGTTATAGATTCCCGAGGTTTACTATAACGGTCGTAGACAATATAATATTGTATATAATTTTTAATAACAGCTCTAGACTTACTACGACCTTATATATAGTTGATTGTAAAGTTATAGAGTTTAGCCTAGTTATTGATAGATTTGTATAGAGTTTTAATTGTGGCTGCGGGAGGTATGGTACTAGAAGGTAGATTAGTAATCATATTTCTATAATTAAAGAGCTTATTTTTAGGTTCGCTATTACTAGAAGTAAGGGGGTCGATTGAAGGGTTACAATCGCGATCGTCGTTAGAGAAGCCTTCCTACTCCTTATTATTGTTAATTAGGCTTGTAGTATCGCTACTGCTGTCTTCTACGTAAGTAAGGTCGATAGAGATAGTCGGCGCTATCTTTACGTAGTTCTAGGTCTTTAGAATAGTCAGTAAATACTTCTAGTAATTAATATAATTAATATCTACGTACGTACGGTCGATTCTAGCCTGTTCTAGTGTTTATAGCTAGTCTGGTTGTAAAGAGGGAGTAAAGAGAAGGTTGAAAACCACTAAGTCTAAGATCTGGGCATTGAGTGTAACGAAGTGAATGGGGGTTCTACTGGCTGACTGGGCTGGGCACCGTTTGTATTGAAATGCAGTTGTACGGTTATTGTCTAATAGTATTAAAGGGTTGAAAGAAAAAAATCTACACGTTAAACCCTAACCCGCAGGGTGCCCGTATAAGGTTGGGTGCCCGTGTAAGACGACCCGGGTGCCCGCGGAGTGAATGCCAACTCTAATTATAATAATTCTAATTATAACGCCTTTAATTGTAGTAACACCTCTAACTGTAATACCTCTAGTTGTAGTAATAATTCTAATTATAACGCCCCTAGCCGTAGCAATACCTCTAGTCGTAATACTAATCGTAATACCTCTAATCGTAGGAGCAACTCTAGCCGTAATAACTTTTCACAGGAAGGCTTTCCCTAAGAATTCTAAACTAATTTTTACGGCTTCTAATAACCGTATAGCTTCCTACAATATAGCCTATATACCCCTTAAAATTAATAGTTTTAAGGCCCTCAAGGTTAATAATTCTAAGCTCCATATATTCCCTAAGGCCTATATATACCGGGCCTATATATACTACCTTATAGCTTCTAAGGACTATAAGACCCTAATGCCTAGTAACCCGGCGGTTAGTCTAATTAACGGGAATTAGAGATACCGAAAGGTAGCTATAGTAGTAGCTATAGTAGTAATCGGGGTTATAACCATAGTAGTTAGGGTTCTAACTTATAGGGGTAAAGTAAATTAAATTTTAATATTAATAAATAAAAGCTCGAAGATTAATATCCTAAATACTTCCACAAACCCAACCGCACTATTTTATATTCGTTAAAAAATACTAGCGTATTCAGCTATATAAAGTTCAACCCAATTAACAACCAGGACGCCGCTATTAAGAACGTTATAAAACTAGTACCTAGGATAGAACTCCCCGAAATTATTAATTATATTTATAAAGAGATAAAGTTCTATCTTTTTATTTACTATTCAAACTAATTTATAAATTAGGTAGCTTTATAATTTATTTTATATATCGATACTTATAAAATACGATTCAAGAACCTTCGTAATTACGCGAAAGGTACGTATCAAACCCAAAAGTTTCGCTTTATTTAGAGAAATTTCTACCGATTCTTTATTACAATAGCCAAAGACTACCTAGAACTTATAGAATTCGACTTCGAAGATAAAGACGACTAAACCACCTTTATAATTATAGTAGAGCCTTATCTTATTTCAATATTTTTCAAGTAGGTCTTTTCCTATATTACACCTTATATTAACTATTAAACTAACTTCGGCGATGGGGAAAATATCCAATTTTTCTTTCTCAAAACGTAATTTCCGAATTTAGTATGATAGTTTGTAGGGTAATTTAATCCGAGGCCTAGTTTAATACTAGCTGTATTAAATTATAAATTAGAAAGAAAGATAGGAATCTACGCGACAAAATATTAACTATATATAATACCCTCGCCTTTTATTTATTATTCAAAGATATTAAAAGGGAGGATTTTATCGAAGTACCGGCCGAATTCGTAGTTAGTTAGTAGACCCGTTAGAATACCATCGACGAAGAGATATTAAAAAGATCTATTATTAGCGCGCCTCCCCGCCGCAAGTATAATAGACAATCGCAACCCTATATAAATACCTAGCGCCTAATGCCGGTTATTCAAATCCAATAATTTACTAATAGTAGTAGTAGTAATAATAGTAGTCCTTACTATATTTCTAGTCCTAACTCTACAACGGATAGCCCCCATTATTACAATAGTCCGTATAACCGTCCCCGTAGTAATAACTATCGCAATAAACGTCGTAATAACCGTCGCAATAACCGTCGTAATAATAGTCGTAGTAATTACAACCGTAATAATCGTTATAATAATAACTATTAAAATACATCTAGTAAGAGAAGCCGGTTATTCACCCCTACGCCCGCGCAGCTTCAATAGTAATAATAACGCCTAGTTAAACAACGTAATAATTACGAAGATGATTATAATTTGCTTAATCGTCGCTGCCGCTAGGGTTATAATTATAGTTGTCGTATATAATCTTTAATCGATATTCCTAAGACCCGTTAAGAACGTTATAAGCGTATTAATAATACTATTAATATTATACCCTATATCCTAAGGCGTAACTATAAGCCTACTCTATCGTCGGCTATATTGGATTCTACTACTCTTAAACAAGGTATAGGATCTTTACGCCTTTAAATTTGTCGTTGAACGTTTAGCATCCTTATTATTATATACAATAATGAATAATAGTCTTTCAGCGACGTCGTTGTATATATTATAATAAGTATTGTAATAAGTATCGCAACAAGTATCGTAATAAGCATCGCAATAAGCATCGCAATGAGTATTGTAATAAGTATTTGTTGTAGTGTGGAGCGCCCAGACTGCTATTTACTGGCATTGGGCCTGCCCGAATTGCTCGGTCACATGTGGGGCCCATTAGAGCGCCACCACTATATATTTTAGCCCTCCACAATTCTTTTCCTTTCTTATTCTTAACTTAGCACAATTAATACACTTCTTATACCTACGAGTCTAAGAGGTTATAAACCCTCTACATACGATCTATTATATTGTAATACTACGCGTAGCTATTTACAAGTCTTAGAAAATTAATTAATAAGAAGATTAGCGATATTTCTTCGAGCGTAAGTTAATAAGAATAAGACGACGAGCGATACCTTTTAAACGCGAATCAAAATCTGCAGTCTGCAACATCGAGTATATATTATATATAAGTACCTTTACAAGTCCCTTATTTTATAAGTCCCTAAATATATTTATTAAGCAATAAATAAAATAAGAATAAGAAAAAGAACTTATTAAGGAATAAGATTAATAGAAATTATAGGTAGTTCGAGATACGCTTACCTCTATACTATTACGACTCCGATAAATAACAATACGAACTATCTAAATTTATATTATAATTTTAATATTATTAACAATAGGAATATCGATAATATATCTTTTAATACAGCTATTTTAATCGCTTTAAAGGGCGAATCTAACTTTAAGGCTTAAATTTGTACTCTAAAGGTCGAGCTGACTTTACAAGGCCTTAATTTTTATATTACTAGCGATATTCCGGAGCCTACTATTAATAATATATCTAAAGAGGAGGATAAGAAACGTAATTTCTAATAATAGATAAATCGTACTAAAACTATAGCTATTATCTATTCTATTATTCGTAATAAGAAAGTTTAAATACTTTATTTATTAACAATTGGGACGAGGATAATAATAACCCTAAATCCTTATTCAACTTTATTAAAAATAGTATTTTGTAGTATTACTAACGAAGCGAAGAGCAATATCTTCGACGAATATTAGATTATTAAATACGCCTTATATACAACTTTGAAGACTTTCCTAATATATTAATAGGCCTTACATAAGCGTATAAGGGATATTAAAATAAGATCGACAATATAATCGAATTTATTAACCTCTTTAACACTATTAAACATTTATTCCCTACCGAAGCTATACTATAGGTAGCCGATATAAATAAGAACGAACTAACTATTATATCTTTTTTAGCCTATTTATCGACCTTAACTAATATTCAAAAGAATTATACTAATATAATTGTAGCAAAAATTAAGATTAATACTAAGGACGCAATAAAGGAGAGTAAGAATAAGAATAACGGCCTAAAGTATATTAATTACAATATCTATTAGAAGAGGATTTTTAAGGGCCTAAAGTATTACGCTTATAACTATTACTAGGTATTTAATACTCCGGACTACTAGTAGTACGAACCTAATAAGGCTCTAAATAGCTAGAAAAATAAAATAAAGGCTTTAATTTTTAAAAAGGGTAACGGTAATATTACTATAACTATCGTAAATAATAATACTAATACTAATAACCTTCCTATTGCCCCTACTATTAATTCCAATTTATTATTTAACCTTAGAGGATTATTTTTTAACAATAATTGGGATGAAGAAGATTTTTATTCGAATTCCTAACATTTTTAGAACCAACTACTTACTAAATAGATAGCATTTAATATAATTTTATTAAAATCTAATAAACTCCTAAGGCAATAAACGTAATACGAAATATAGTATTATTCAATAATAGAAATAATTCTAATATATTTAATAACGTTAAATAATCTATAGAATTATACCCCCTACCTCGGCTAATTACCTATTAAGTCGGTAATAGTAGGACAATTAAATTATACTATATTAGGGTAGTAGAATTAAATCTAATAACTACAATAGGGAGAAGGATACTAATTAAAATCAAAAATACTATACTCTATCCTTCAATTCCGGTAAACCTAATTATAATAATAAGTCTTCTTAATAGCAGTATAAGATAGTCTATAGAAACTAATAAAATAATTCTAAAAATAAAATAAGAGGAAGTGTAGTACAATTAGGTAGGGAATTTGCTAGTATTATTAATTATACTACCGCTAAATATTAACGAGAAATATAGGTCCTAGGTATTTAAATTAGCTCTTATAGTTACTATTAATTACGAGACTATATATCGCCGGCTTATATATATAGGAAAAGAGCAAATTATAAAGGCTTATAAGGATATAAGTATTAAATTAATTAATATTAGAAGGATAGAGTACCTTACTTATATCTAGAGTAAGTCAACCGACGTAGTCCACAAAACTTCAAACCCAGTAACAACTATACCTTTAGAGTTTATAAAGGTTAATATATAGAGTTACAATATAACCGGCCACTTAAGTATAAAATATATTATATACTTTATATATATAGTTTCAGGATTCTACTAGATTAAAGGTATAAGGAATAAGAATAAAGGTTTTAATACAATTAAAAAATAGAAGAAATAGGTAGAACTTCAAACGGGCTTAAAGGTTAAAGCACTTAGCTTAGATAGAAGTACGGAGTTTAGCTTTATTTTAAAAGATTTTTAGAATAATAAGATTATTATATAAGCACAATAAAAGGGTATTAAAATTATAAGAAGACTAATATATACCATATAAATAAATAGTATACCGGAATAAGTAGGAAGGGTAATAATAGAGAAAGTAAGGGCTATAATTATTTAATACGGAATTCCCATTGAGTTTTAGCTATTAGTAGTCGATTCTATAGTTAAAGTTAAAAACCTTTTGCCTATAAAAGCTAATAATAAATATATTAGTCTATATAAAATATTAAATCGAATTATAGGTATTTTAAACCCCAAACCTAATATTAAGCATCTTCGGATATATTACTATATAGTATACTACTATATTAAAAAGTAGAAACGCGTTTAAGGAAATAAATTTACTATATACTCAATAAAGGGTTATTTAATAGGTTATACCGATTTGAATAATAGAATTTTCTATATTTAGGATTCGGAATATAAATAATTTATTAAGGCTAGTATAATACGCTTCTTAAAATTAGAAGAAGAGTAATTGCCGGAGGAGTAGGTATTGGATTATACAATAGTATTCTCGGACTAATCGATTAAAAATATAAATAAAGTTCTAAAAAGCGGGAAAGAAGTTTAAATTACTATTATTAAACCTAAACTATCAGAAGTAACTTAGAATATTAGGATCTGAAAATAAAAAAAGGATAGAAAAGGAGGATATTATTAGCTATCTATTAATAAGATTATAGGCCTTAAATTACTAACGATTAATCAACTAAGATTATTAATACCTTCTCCGAATATTATTCTAACTCTAGAATTAGGATTGCTAACCCTATTATAAATTCTACTCTTGAAAAACTTATAAACCCCAACGCCGACCTCCTTAATTACCATAATAAATATCGAACTTTAAACCCTAATATAGAATATATAATCTACTATTATAATAGAAGAACCCCGAACCCTAACTTTAATAAATATATTTATATAGTTATAAATATCCTAAAGGGTAATACCTACTATTAATATAATAAATTCGATTGAATAAAATAATAATTAATTTAGATTATTTACTAATTCGGAAAATAGAAAGGAATTCGAACTATTTAATAATTCCCCCTTTATAGATCCAAATGACTTAGATAAAATGGAACCTATTCTAATACAAAGAAACTAGAGAAGATAGTCATCTCTAAATCCTATAATTAATACTCTATTAAAACTACTAAGGAATTCAATATAGGAAGAGACCTAATAATAAGAAGGATTTATAGAATAATAAGATATAGAAATGAATCGGACTAATACCTTATTAATAATATCCTTAATAAGAACCGGTAGATTAAAACAGTAAATAATACTATAATTAAGTACTTTAATCAGGAGATAAATCGTAGTCGATAGTGATAATAATCCTACCGGAAACGTCCCGATCTTCTATTTTGGCCTTTGAGAAAGGGGAATAGCTGAGAAAAATATTAATATCTTTTACTTTATAGGAATGAAGGTAGAGTATAATCTTTAGGAAGGAGTGCCTAAAAATTATAAGAAAGTACGGAAAATAACTAACTTTAAAGTATATTGGAAGTTAGCTATAGAGAATCAATTAAAGGTATTAGAAATTAGAGGGGTCTATAAATTAGTACTACTCGAAAGAAATATGGAGGTTCTCCCTAGAAAGTAAGTATATAATAAAAAGGATAATTATAATTTAAAAACAAAGGAGCCTAAAGCCCGATAGGTCGTATATAGTAATTTCGAATAAGGTTTATAGGATATAAAAGATATTTATACGGCTATCGCTAATATAGCAAGTATAAAAATCTTTCTAACTACTATAGTAATTATAAATTTTGAATATTACTAATTCGATTTTAATATTACGTTCTTAAATACCCTAATTCTAGATGGGAAAACATATTACGTAGAGTAGCCTACCGGGCTCGAAAAGGGACCCAAAGGACCTCAACGCTTAGTCTACCTATTGAAGAAAACCTTATATAAATTTAAGAATAACCCTCTTTATTAATTTTAAACGTTATTACCTATATTAAAGGATATAAGGTTTAAATTAGTAAGCAATAATATATATTTATTTAGCAATAGGAAGAGAGGAGCGCTAGTAATTCTATATATCGACGACTTTCTAGTTATAATACCAACGATCACTACGATCTTTGAAATTAAAAATTAATTACTTCAATATTTTAGGTTTAAGTATATAGAAGAGGTAAAAACGTTCTTAGGTTTCGACGTTGTAAGAGATTGTATTGAAAGAACAATCTTTATATTATAAACCTATTATATAAGATTATTCTTAAAGAAGTTTAATTACAAAGATCTCTATAGCGTTAATATACCCTAGCCTAACGATATAAAAGTAGGAAATTATAAGACTAGAGACGAACTACCTAGATAGTAGAAATTGTATATTAAGAAGACTAGGAGTCTTAATTATTTATTAATAAATACCCGGCCGGATATTATATCTATAATTAATAAACTCTGCGAAATTAATACTATACCGACTATAGGATTAATATTAGTACTAAAATACCTATTTAAGTACCTAACAAAGTATATTAATATAGGAATTACCCTAGGAAGTAAAATATTACCCTCGAATATAAATTTAATAGCATTCGGTAATATATCTTTTATAGATAACTTAATAATTCGATATAGTACCGGAAGATATATTATATTCGTAGTAGGAGGACTAATATATTAGAAATCGAAGAAGTAAACTTTTATTATAATTAGTATAATAAAAGCGGAATTTACTAATCTTATTCCAATTACAAAATTACTACAATAAATTTTATAAATAATGAAGGAATTAGGCCTCGGATAACTACTATTAAAAATGTTATACATTAATAGTAAGAATATGAGGGACCGAATTTTAAATTAAAAGGTCCCGGGTTACAATCGCTATATAAATATATATTTTAAATAGATTATTAAGTAGGTAAAAGGAAGGGAATTTAAAATTATTTATATTAAGGGAGAAAATATAATTATAAATAGACTAATAAAACTATTAAAATCGAATAAGTTCCCTCCTTATCCAGGCTAGAACGGAAGTTATCGGCCTCCGGGCCTTCCTCTACCGAAGGAAAGTGCCGGGCGTCCTAACTCCTATTTGCGCCTGCGGGCTCGAGAAAGAGACATTCGCCTATATTATCCTAAATTGCCTTAATGCGGACACTATCTTCTAGTCAAACCTACAAGCTTGGCTATTAACGAAGGAAGAATTCTAGGAATATTTAAACGATAGAGTTAAAGCCGAAAGGATTCTATTATAGGCGTTGAGGTTGGGAAGGTTAAGAAAGTACCGTCTAGTAATCGAATTAAAGGAGGAATAATATAAAGAAATTGTAAGGTACTCCTAAAAGGAAAATAGAATATTAATAATATTAAAATAATAAGACGGGAATAAGGAGGAGATATTTATACTAACTACGGGAGCTATCTAAGCTACGGCTATAGTAAAAATTGAAAAGTACTATCTAACGAACGCTTAATTACGCTTAAAAAACTATTCGAACAATTCTATCATACAAACCTAATTTATAGTAACCTTATAGTACTACTAGATTTAATTATTATTTATAAGGGGGCGATTGGGAGTATCGACGGCTATACGGCTACTAGGAATAGAATTACTACTATTATTAAAATTAGAAACTATATAAGTAGGAGTATTAAAACTGCTATTGCTGGATACGATACGTATAGGAGTAATAGTACTACCGCTAGAACCGGACGTAATCCGAACCGGGTTTATAGTACTACCGCCGAATAAAGAAGGGATACGACTATAATAAATATCCTTTACAATTAATTTATAGTAACCCTTCTATTATTAATCGGCGGTATTAAAACCTTAAATATAAGGAAGACGTTTAAAATCGGTAGGAAGGTCGTTTCGCTCTAAACGAATATATATATAATTAGTAAAATTATCAGTAGTATAAACGAAGGTATTTAAATTATAATTGAATTTATCCTAACTACCTAATATTATAGTAACGGCTACCGCTTAAATAACATTATAAATATTATAAAAGCCAATAGAGATATTTAATATATATATTTTATAAGTAAAATTATAAATAGTATTTTAAACGCTACTAATTAAAAATATAAAAATTAAATAGTAGAAAAGAAGAAAGGGGAGTAAGGAATTTACTAATAAACGAAATAAAATAAATCTTTCTAGCGACGACCTTTTTAAAAGTGCTAGGGGAATTAGGCTTATTATTAGAGCGTAGGATAGAAGCGAAATCCAAAGTATAGTAAAAGTAAAGAATTTTACGGATAATACTAGTTAGGTTAGTATAAGGATTAAGGAAGGAAGTAAGGAAATTATACTAGTTTTAAGGAGGATAATTATTAAGGAAATTATAGAAAATATAAACGAAGAATATAGGCTCTAAAGGTATAATTATAGGGGATATAGGGCCTAACGAATTAGAGGAGGGACCCTTTATATTAGAGGTTAAATTGATAGGGCTAGGACGATAATAGTTAGAGGAAATTATTTTATTAGAAATTGCAATAAGGAAGAAGGAGGAGAAGGATTAGGAGGGGCGCTATATAGGGGATTATATAAACGAAGGAAGGGGTCCTTATATTAATATAAATAGAGGTAGAACTGCGGAGTAGGAGAGTAAATAATAGGGCGGAGGTATTTACAAACGGGGGAAAGAAGCGGAGAAGTAGGGAAATAAATAGGAAGATAGGATAAGAAAGCGGAGAAAAAGTAGAGGAAGGAGCGGTAGGGAGTAAAATAGAGAGGTAGCGAAGAAAGTAGCGTACTAAATCTAATCCTATTCCTATTATTCCTATTATTTTAATATTAGGATAATATAGCAATAGAAGAAATAAAATTATATTCGCTATAGCGGTAGGTAAGAACCGTTATAGCTATAAATAAAGTAGGAGCGGTGTAGTAAACTACGGCCGAGATAGAACTGGAGGTTTTTATCCGGAGGCGCTTAACGTCTTACAGTTTTCCCCTCTAGAGAACTGGAGAAGGACCTTATGCCAATAAGGCGCTATAGTTTATAGTATAGGGAATAAGACTATATATATATTAAAATCGAATAAATATATTAGATTTATTAAACTTCTAAGTTTCAAAGTAAAGATAATACCTTAGGCGTAATAAGGAATAATATTATAGGTCCGGATATAAGAAAGAGTTGAACATCCTTACTATTTGAAAAAAAAAAGAAGAAGATCCAAAAAAAAGGAGTTCAATTCGATTTATTCCGCATACTCTGATCAAATACTTTATAGTATACCCTTTTATAGAGTGACTATTAATAATATTAAAAAATAGTACGTTTTATAGCAGTCTTACGTCTCCTATTCCCCAAATCGGCTATATACGTAATTAATATTAAAATTTAAAGATGAGAGGAATTTGAAAGTCTTTAAAATTAATAGTACAATAATTAAGCGTTTAAAGAGAAAAAAAATCAATAGTAGGGAGTTAAATATACGAATTTTCTAAACTTATATTAGTAGCGGTTACGGACGTCCTATATAAACCACTATACTACAGGCATCCTTATAGTACCCCCGGTAAGGTTAATAATAGTAAAATAGTTTAAAGAAGACTATATAGTATAATTAGAGCGTTTTAAATAAATTTACAATAGAAGAAGGAATTATTATATAGAATAATAGCTCTTACAATGGAAGGTTTAGATTAGCAATATTTTAAGTAGTATTCTACCCTTAAGTAGGAATCTAAATACCAAGCGGCTTCCCGTCTTAGCGCGGGCGCTAAAATTTTTAACGAATCTAATTAACTATACTAACCGACGGAGAAAAGGGGCCTACTTTAGATTAGAAAAGGGCAATTTATAGAGTTTATACCTTAATTAATAAGAGTAAGAGGAAAGACGAATCTATAGAGCCATTTCGGGTTACGGGGGGGTATTGCAGTATAGAGCGCCCAAACTACTATTTATTAGTATTGGGCCTACCCGAATTGCTCGGTCATATATAGGGCCTATTAGGGCGCTACTACTATATATTCTAGCCCTCCACAATTCTTTTCCTTTCTTATTCTTAGCTTAGCACAATCAATACACTTCTTGTGCCCACGAGTCCAAGAGCATTGCAATAAGCATCGCAGTAAGTATCGCAGCAAGTATCGCAGTAAGCATCGTAGTAAATATTATAGTAAGTATTATAGTATTCGATAGTACAATATAATCCAGGATTACTATATTTAGTACATTCAGTATTGGAATTAGCCTACCTATGAGATCACCAACGAGATCAAGCGGTTGGATACGATTGATTGAGTGTTATGGAGAAGAAAGAGGAAGAGGGAGACTGGCCGAGTCTGGAAGGCTAGATGTGGTGCGGTCTGGGCAGGGCACAGAGTGGGGACTGGGCTGTGCCTAGTGAATGCCAGAGACCCACCAACACTACCAGCTAATTGTACTATCTATATTTAAGTCGGAAGAGCGACGACATTCTGTATCCTAATGGTTACTAATAATTCAATTAAGTAACTAGAGTCGGAGGAGCGATATTATCCCGTATTCTAACGAGCTTAGTTAGTTAATATATTCCGTCTATTCTATCTTTATCGTACAGTGTCTTTATTGTATAGTATCTTTATCGTATAGTAACTTTATTGTATTAAATTGAGTAATATAACGGGAATAATTGAAATGCCTATTTGTAACACCTTCTTCTAAACCGTTGAATGACCGTTGTAATTGCCTAATACAGTTCGTGAACCGCATCTTTAATACGAACCGTTACAAATGTGCGAACCGGGACAAAAATGGCAATGGCATCTTCTGGTTTGGCAAGAACGAACCGTTCACGAACGGTATCAAACAATGAATGCAGTTCCCGAACCGTGCGACAACCGTACCTAGCGTCCTATATACCCCTAGCTAAGTACGTTTATGTAGAGGTTTTCTTATACCCGGTAGCCGACCTCTTCTCGGTAGTTAGGGTGGTGGCTATAATTATAGTTCGGAGGTCTCGATAGTACTATAATTAATAATATAGTTATCGATATCAAATATAGTATTTAGGGTATTAAGAGGATTCCTTATTCTAGGGAGGTAGGTAGGATCTCTAATACCAAATTCTTCGAAGAAATTATTATTATTATTTACAAAATTGTAAGTATATTACTTATTGTTATCCTAATTATTATTTTCATTAAACTAGTCCTAATATAACCGGTTATAGTTATATTCAATATTATAACTATTAAAGAAATCCCGCCGGGGATATTCTCGCTTACAATAAATTTAGACTTTAGCTTTATTATAAATATTGTAATTGGGATTATCGTGTATATATATAACGTAGAAGTTAGTAACGGGGTTATAGTTAATAGGCCGGCCTAGTTAATAATAGACCGGGTAGATAAAATATAGTACTTCGTTATCGTCGGGGATATTTTGAATAATATTACTAGATTACCCCTAGGTAAAGAAGTCTTACTTACAATTAGGGTATTTATTTAGCTCCCTATATATTGTATGGATATATTCTTAACGAGGCTATTTTTGATAGCAACGAATATAGATCTTTGTTTAAAACCAAATATTAGTATTAAAGAGAGGGATATAGATAATATAATAAAGTGAACTATCTAGACGATAATTACGAATATAGCAGGGTAAATTGTATATCCGGTATACGAATTGAAACTATTGTAATAGATCTATCTCTTAAAGACTCGGGTATTATCGTATAATAAGGGTAGTTAAAGAAGGTATTAGTGAAACCTCTTCTTATCTACGTTTTCATTAATAGTAATTACATTAGATATTTTTCAATTCGGCACGCACTCGAACGGTTTCTTCGTCGTCCTAT
This sequence comes from Neurospora intermedia, assembly GCA_037102815.1. Classification (NCBI taxonomy): domain Eukaryota; kingdom Fungi; phylum Ascomycota; class Sordariomycetes; order Sordariales; family Sordariaceae; genus Neurospora; species Neurospora intermedia. The sequence continues at coordinate 3,122,668 of BTPP01000005.1, read as the reverse complement.
AAATCATAAAGTTAGCTATTAATAGTAGGGAAATTACAAATGCTTAATTATACCTATAAATATTTATCTCGTTTCAAAATCTTGGGAGCTTTTAATAGTAATTATATAACCTTATCCTTAATTTATTAAAACTTAGGCTTATATATTTTTGAAGCGTGCTTCAACTATGCAGAGAAGGTGGATGACTTTCACAGTCTGGGGGTTCCTGAACCCACATCCACCGGAGCGGCCTGTTGAAGGACGGTTCGTCTACAGCCAGGTTTCTTTGTTGAAGTTTCTTGGCCTCTCATTGGTCAAAAGCGTGGCACGGCCCTACACTTGGTCAGGGCGTCTTGCCAAGCCATACCATGATTGGCTACTTTGCAGATAGTGTCGACGATAGTCCACGCTAGAATACACTAGGTCCTTCCGTTTTTGAAATCCTTCACTATATCGCCTATCGATAAGGTTATTGTCGTCCTCTACATTATGGAAGCTATCCCAATGAAGTAATGCAATGAAGCAATGAAGCAATGAAGCAATGAAGCAATGAAGCAAGGAGGCAAGGAAGCAAGGAAAGTATAGGAGCATAGTAAAGTGAAAAGAAAGAAGCAATTGGGTGAGGGCGGCTACAGCCGTCCGAACAAGGAGATACAGATATAGGTAGTATCCACGCTTCAGTAATACAGCGGGCGTTGCTTGAATTAGGGATCCAGCATCGGTAAAACTTCGGCTATTAAACTAGAGGTTGCTGGGGGGGTTATTAAATTTATTAAATAGGGCGTATAATTGGCAGCCGGGGAGGCTATTTATTAGAGTGAACCTTGGCGCACTCACCCCTAAACCTGCGCGCACCTCAAAACCAGGAAATATGGGACCATGCAGCTGATGACACCTGACATTGTAAACTCCGTTTTTATTAGCTAAATTTCGTCTTTTTAATATACGAAACATTCCCTCTAATTTGGGCATTTCTTTCGCGCTTTTTCACACGGCTATTTGCACTATTACAACACTTTAGCACATTTGCACATCGTAATCGCACTACTATATCCACCCCCCCCAACAACGTACGTAATATCGTTTAAATCAATCGCCCTTAATCGGCTATAAATAGTATTAATTATATTTAATTACTAACGTTTAATAAATATCATTTCAAATTCTCTATAACACCTCTATATTAGTGTAGCTTCACTATCATTACAATTTTATTACTTTATCGGCTACCTTCGCAAATACTTATACTTCAATCGACAACAATAAAATAGTCTATTCCGGCTACCGACGCCCTATTTAGCCTCCTTCCCAATAATATTAATACAATTATACGCAAGCTTATCGAAATATATCGCCGCTATAGATTTAGGGTCGCAACTATACGTAGCGATTACTTTAAAATAGGCCTTATAATTAGCAAAGTATATCATAGAATTTTTAAATACAATCGTATTGAATCGCGCCTACAAAAATCTAAGAACCCTTATGAAAAGCAATATTCAACAACTAGAAAGACCGTACGTAAATATCCTTTTAGTATCGTCGTCCAAATATTTAAGAAGAACAATTATAAATACACCGTACGGGCAATTAACCATATATACTACCATTATTTTCTATTTTGCAACTTCTCTTATCATTTAATCTTTCGATAATAGGTTAATTTAGATAATTATTCGTATATTTAGGGTCTCCTTTAATAACGCAAATTAACTATACGTAATATATATTTAATAATTAAAACCAAAATCCCTAAACTATTATATATATACAAAGACTTCAATAATTAGCACTAACTGTTGTAACAAATTAATAATAATAGATACACTAATATACAAACGTTCGTACGTACTATTGAGAATAATAAATTCGTTATACTCCGATACTACTATTTTAACTACAGTCTTAATAACGACAGCTATAAGGACGATAAAACTACTATAATACACTATAGTCTTTAGGTTCTATACAAGTAAAAGAAAATATAGAAGCGATACTCATATACCCTATTGCTTAATACTACGTATAAGACCAACCGGTATTATATACCAGCTATATGAGGTATTATAATTATAGTAGAGAAATTATCTATATTAGTCTTTTAAATAATTATTAATAACGAAAGGGATAAGGGATTTAGCTAGCTTATTAAGTATATTAAGAAAACGTTAAATAACCTCTCAATACCCTAACTAACGGTTATCATAACTAACGGTCATAATTAATTAATTAGAGCTATCAGCCAAATCTTCCCAAATACCTAGCGTTAACATTACGTATAGTATATCAACTATAATATCGTTAAGTACCTTAAAGATAATTAATAATATATAAATTAAGACGATTTGGCACAAATCGGAGCCGATAAGTAGCAGTCTAATAATAAAGAGGACAACAATAAGGGGGCTAACGAGGAGGACAACAGTAGAGACGATTCCAATAGTAACGAAGCGGCAATATAATAACTACAATAAGAAGTAATAGATTAACGTAATTAAAATAATATCGCTAGAGTACGCTATATATATAAGAAAATTAAAATAATTACTAGAACGTAAGTTAAATTCAGCGCACTTCCTAATAAGGTCGCTAATATTAGAGTAGGGTTTTTTTACGTATAGTAGCATATAATCTACGCACCGTTAGTATTAGAGTTTGAAAATACTTTATTACTTCTATATCGTTAATTTAAAGGGGTATAGGGAGCTATTATTAAATAAATTACAACCGATTTACTCCTTTACAAAATAGAGTAGGCTAGTTACTATATTAGAGGGTATTTTAATTATAGGTAAAGAACTACATCGCTAAATAAATTTAATAACGACTCCCTTAAATCGTATAGGTTATTCATACGCGGCGGTTTAATTAATTTATACAATACTAGTAAATAGTACTCCTTCCGCCGTTATATCTATTTTAAAGAAATTATTACGAAATTATCATTACGTATACGTATAGATATAATCGGGCTCCTATAGGTAGGTAATACTCCGCTTAGTATTACAACTTGGGTTTATAATTTACTTATTAATTAATATAATTAATCAAAGGGTAGCTTCCTTACTTCAAATTACCCTAGTAAAACTCTTTAACCGTATACTTAATAGTTTAGAGCGTAGTTTAGTTTGCCTTATACCTATAAGATAGAGGCCAAACAGGAAGTTAGTAAGATAGTACTAATTACTAAAAACGACTACCACCTATTCTAATATTTTATTTAACAACGGATAAAACTACTATTATCCCCTCCCCGAATTAATTCTATACTAACATCTATACTAAGATATAATAGATAAATATCTATATTTTCGTCCGGCTATTAAAGCTATACCCAAGGAACGCCCGCCAAAGTAGGGTAGTCCGTTTAGTAACGAAGCTATTCTATTAAATTCAAGTAAAAAGGCTAATAAAATACCTATAGCGCTATATAGTAAATTAAAAAATATTCAATCTATTCGAATAGTAAACCGCCGTAACTATTCTCAATACAAAGCTAATCCTACAATCGAAGAAATAAATGCCGGTAATATTCGCAATTATATATAGAGCGAAGTGTATAGTTGTATTAATATAGCCAATAACAATAAAGAGGAGGAGGAAGATAACGAACTAGGGAAATACTAGGAGGCGAAGGCTCGAAAGTAGATAGTAAAAGGGAAGGGGGATAAAGTTATCGAAATATTATCGTCGGGCTCGTCTAACGAGCTCTCTGAATCATTAGAGCTATTAAATATTAGTATTTAAAATAGTTTTAAAGTTAATTAACTCTAATTATCTATAAATACCGTTAATTGAATTGAATAAAACAGTCGATTGCTAGCATTTTATACTCAATACCATAAAAGTATTATGAAATTTAAGTAATTGGGCGTTGTAGAATTATATAGAGGTTTATATAATTGGGCGACCCAACTGCCAAATCTAACCAAGGTACCAGACATATAAAACGACTAAAAACACGGCAAAAATACGATAATCTTAATGTCGGCTGCCCAAGGGGTTCTTGGGTGCGCGCAGGTTTAGGGGTGGGTGCGCCGAGGTTTACTCATTTATTGATACGTTATTTTACTTGCCTCTAAATATTTATAATAGTAGTACAATCATTTTAAGATTCAGTTTCTATTAAACCTTATCCTCGAAGAGATTCTTCAACCCGCTATTCAAAAAGTTATTATTATTAATATCCGGCTTAGTACTATTGTTATTATTCAAAAAGTTATAGTCGGTATTACCTCGGCGGTTATTACTTCGGCTATAGTAGTCTAGCCTATAGCTAGATAACCTACTACTACTACGGCTATTATCCTCTTACTTCAAACTCTTATCTTATAACTATACAAAGGCCAAATATTCTAATTTCCTATTATTACTAACCTTATTGAGCTTCCAACAATTCTTGGGTAGAAATATTAATATCTTTACTATTAAAACGTTAACGGGGATTTAAGTATTAAAATACCGGACCCTAGAATATTAGAGCTTAAGGTAGTTCATAAGCGGCATCGAGAAACGCTTATAGAATCGGGGGACGTTAGGCACATCGTATACGGGCTTCGTCTAAAGAAGTTAATAGAGCATTATTAGGAAGTCTTTTATTGCCAATAAGGGTAGATAGCGCGTTGGAAGCTAATATTCGGATTAATAATTACATCTTTTACTTCTAAATCTTCTACTTTTAAATCTCGTTCCAAATAAAGGAAATATTAATTATTCAAAATACCAACTGTACAGCCAGCTAGTATTACCTAAATCGCACCCGCAACCCTCCGTAGCTCGGATCTTAACCATCGGGGGCACCATTTACCCGCAGGCAGTAGATCGATACAATATATTAGGTTCATAGTAGGATTTACGCATTTTAAAGGATTTACCGTTAAGTAGATAATATTAATTAATTAACTAACTAATCAAAAAAAGAACGATAGATTAATTAGATATAAAAGATACAATATTAATTTACCGTTTTATTGCAATAGGTATCGTATATTATCATATAATTACTAGGATCTGTTTTACTAATAAAAGTTTATATTAATTTAACTTTATTATATAACCGATACTTCCGAACTCCCTCTATCTTATATAACTAAATAACTAAATAACTAAATAACTAAAAAACAAATTGGCTAAATAATTAAAAGACTAAATAATTAAAAAACTAAATGATTAAATAATCAAAAAATAGAATATTTAACTTTAAATACGAATTGTAACTCTAATAGGAGTCGTTAATCTTATTACACTAACCAAATTACTCTCGCAAGTATCATCCTAATCCATATCGATAACTTATTTTTAAGGATCTGAAATAATTTTATCCGAGCCGATAGGGTAGGTAAATAAAATTAATCACATTACCCTTCCAGCTTCGTCCCAAAAGCCTCCGTATTACTAATTGGGTGCCCCGTAGAATAGGATAGTAATAATATCGGATATCGATATTAGGAAGGGATAGTATAAGGATACTAAATTAATAAAATTAAGAAGGCGGGCAAATCTATATAAGCCAACTATTAGTAAATAATCAAATAGGTATTGTAGGGAGGGGGGGGGACTTAATAATACGTATTTATACACGTCTTCAGTTCTATTTAATAACCGATACATTTTACCGGGTAATAAAAAATACCGATACGCTTATCTATAGTAGTAATATTAATAGTAAATACAAGGAGGGGAGATATAAGGAAGTACATTAACCCGGTTTTTAACCGCTCGTATAGCGTTTGGTTTTAGTAGCGAATAGCTACTTCGGGAAGCAATATTATTAATAGGTAAATAGTTAAGCCCAGGCTACCAATTTGGAAAAGCGGCTAATTTTCGATAGGTAGGCGAATAGTTAAACCTAAGCTGCTATAGGACAGTATTAAAATTATTTCGAAGGTAAAAAATATCTAAGATCAAGTATTAAAGTTAATCTCAAATATAAAATATTAATTGGATTATATTAAAAAGGAGAGAGTTTAAGAATTGAGAGGCGGGGGGAGCTAAATTCTTATACCCTTCTAGGAGGGAGCTAATAAGTGCCAAAAATTTCCGTCAATCTAATTAATACTCGGATTTACAGTGGGGTCGGCTAGTAAATAGTATTACGACTACTTTATTAGTATTGAGAAATAGAAGGTAGAAGGTTATCAGTGGAAAGTAGTAGGATAATTTAGAGTAGCGGTCGTCGGTAGCTTCCGTAGTATGCCCCGCAAACGAAGTAATATACGGTCGAATAGTGCAAACGGCCGCACAATCGTTTAAAGACTTCAAATCAACAGATATTAACAATTATAGATAATTCCTAATATTACGTAATAATTACAGAAATAAAAGAATATTAGCATTAATAATTAAAAGTAATAGTAAGGGTAATAATTAAAAGTAATAAATTAGGTAATAACATAAATAGTAGTATAATATACCGACTTACCGGGAGTAGCAGACTTACCGGGAGTAATAGACAGCCGGGTCTACAAACCACAGTCGTATGCCCAATCGCTTAGGAATTACAGCGGATCGAACTTTATAATACGATAACAACCGCATTTCAAACGATATTACTATAAAAAGCTAAATATATAATAAAATAATTATTCTATATAGAATTATCCACCATAGCCCACGGCGCGGGGAAGACGCATGTAGTCGGTGGGCAGGCCGTCCCGCTCCAGACGCGTATGTATACGATTAGTGAAGTCGTTGGCGGTACGAACGAAGGCATCCTGGTTGCGGTTGTACCCATCCTGACCACCCAATACTCTAGCAACGGCTATCGCCTAAATAGCGTTACGGGCGTCGTAAAGGCCAATAGGGACGTCCAATATATACCGTTTATAAGTGTAGGTATAAGTAGCGTTCTAGGCACCGCTAGTTAAAAACGTAGAAGTTAAATAATAAAAAAGAAGAATAGAGAATAAGGGACCTATTAGTCGCCGAAATAAAGTAAATCTTTTTAGTAATAATTTTATAGAAAGCGTTAAAGGAATTAAACTTATTATTGGAGCGTAGGATAGAAGCGAAATTTAGAATATAATAAAAGTAAAGAATTTTACGAATAATATTAATTAAATTAATATAAGGGCTAAAGAAGAAGGGGAAGAAACTATATTAATTCTAAAGGGGATAACTATTAACGAAAATATAGAGGGTATAAATAAAAAACGAAGGCTCTAAGGGTATAACTACCGGGGATATAGGGCTCGGGGATAAATTAGGGGAGGGACCTTCTACGTTGGAAATTAAATTAATCGGGCTAGGGCGATAATAACCGGAGGAAATTATTTTATTAAAGGTTGTAATAGGGAAGAAGGAGGAGAAGGATAAGGAAGGGGTACTATATAGGGGATTATATAAATAAAGGAAGGGGTCCTTATATTAATATAAATAGAGGTAAATCTATAGGGTAAAAGGGTAAATAACGGGGCGGAAGTATTTACAAACGGGGCAAAGAGGCGGAGAAGTAGGGTAGTAAATAGAAAGAAAGGATAAAGAAGTAGGAAGAAAGTAGAGGAAGGAACGGTAGAGAAGAAAATAGAAAAGTAGCGGAGGAAATAACGTACCGGGTCTAATCCTATTCCTATTATCCTTATTATTCTAGTATTAGAATAATATAATAGTAGGAGAGATGAAATTAATTCGCTATAGCGGTAGGTAAGAATTATTATAACTATAAATAAAATAGGAGCGGCGTAGTAAACTATAGCCAAAATAGAGCTAGAGGTTTTCATCCGGAGGCGTTTAACGCCTCATGGTTTTCCCCTCCAGAGAACTAGAGAAGGACCCCATGCCAATAAAGCGCTATAGTTTATAGTATAGGGAATAAGACTATTATTATTATATATAATTATCCATTTGCACGCTAATACACGTACGGGATGCGCAGCTATAGCACATTAAAAGCGACTAAAATACAGATTTCTATTGCAGCGTACGGGCTTTGAATTTAGTAAATATTTTAAATTTCCCTTTTCGAACACAAAGCTCCGCAATTAATAGTATTTGGACCGCTATAGACAGAACCGCCGCTCCTTCCTCGCTTCGATGTAGGCCCATAGCACCACGACCTCTAGTGTAGATTCTTGCCACGACACTTCTGGGCCCGACGACGAATCTTTGTGAAGGAATGGGCGTTTTAAATATGTTAACTTACGAATTTATTTTTTAAATTCGTAGTATAGTAAACACTATACCCGCTTGAAGTAATCTTTATTATTAATATATACTACTTACTTCCACCCAATTTAAAATCCCTTATATATATCTTAATAAAATTAATAAATTAGATTAAAGATTGGTATATTACGACGCTATAGAGCGATAGCTTCGATTAACGGTTTATTAATCGTTTTACGAATTCCTTAACTATTATTATATTATTAGGTAAAGTAATGAACGGCGGTAGTATCGTCGGCCTCTTTCAGATCTTCCTCCTCTAGGTTATTATCGATATATTCGTTAACGTTAATATTATTACCATTACTATCGATTAGAGTAATATAAAATAGGGGGTCCGGGCTATAGTTATCTAAATTCCGGGCAATTAGCGGGGGATTTAGTATATTAGCGGTCGGAATGAGCTCGGCACTACCTAGTTAAATCAATTTATTTTTGATATAGTAATTTACATTCTTTATAATATACTATATATAGAGCTGGTGTAGTACGTCTAGGTAAACGGTAATAGCGGCCTTCTTAAATCCCCTATTAAAGTCGGTAATAAGCACTACAAGGTTAAGAATCTCATAGTCCTCTTGGAGCTTCTTCAAGTAATTATTAAACTACTACTAAAAATCTTTTTATCTCTCCCTACTTAAGAGACCGTATACTATATTAAAATTATACCTAAGCGCATCAATACTAGTAACATTAAAGAGGGAGAGGTTGAAGCGGTTAACTTATATAAAGCTATGGTTAATTAAGTGCAATTTACAGTACACCGACTTTTTTCTAGGAAACCGACTTTAAAAAGTCGGTTTCCCAAACGAAAGGATTTACATACCTTATACGTATTATTTACTAGTAATATATGGGGATTTTTCTTTTATATCTCAATATACTAGTCGAAAGTCTAGAATACCCGTAATACCCTCTACTGGTTAGGAAAGAGTGGATTGTAGTTAATAAAGTATTCGATACTGTGGAAGTTCTTGTTATACTCTAGTAAATCGATGAATATCTTAGTCGAAGTATAAAAACTATACTTTATACGGCGAATATAGTATTGAATATTGTAGACTTCCTAGGCCGTAATAGGGACTCGAAAACTACGCAGCTCTAATACCAGACTATTACAGTTAATACGTTGGATGGCGGCGACGGTATCTTCCTCCTCGGGGTCTAGAGTACTACTTAAATAATAGGCAATTTAACGAACGCTTATTGTAGCGATACTAGATAGCCTCTCGACGGTTGTTTTAATTCCCTCCTTATAGTTACAACGAATCAATTATTAGTAAACAACATTTACCAACGAAGTTAGCAATATTAATAATATAGTTATAACAATTATTAATTTCTTTAGTAAACTACTAATTGCCCTACGTCTTCTATAGTACGACTTTTATTTAATATAAGTAATCGAATCGCGTTAATATAATATTTCGAATACCTTGCCCGGCTACTATATAAACGCGACCGTATATATAGCGGTAGTCGATACGTACAATAATACTTTTATCCCCCTTCTTTTTACTCTTTATATTACTACAGGATACAATTATAAAGCTTTACTATACGTAGTAATCTTACAGTACGTTGAAGGTAGCGACTCAATTATTATAGCTAGAGGAGGTAAATAGTAATTGGGTTAGCAATTAATTAGCAACGATACACTCGTTGGGAGATAGTAACCGTATTCTTAATAATTTATTATAACAGCGGCGCCGGATTGAAAGCAACTGGATTTCAGCAAGGCGAATCGTACTCCACTAGGAAGTAATTACTCGGACCGGAATTAAAGGCATTTTACTAACGATTTCTAATTAAATCTTATTAGCACTAATCTATATATATAGTCTTATTCCCTATACTATAAACTATAGCGCCTTGTTGGTATGAGGTCCTTCTCCAGTTCTCTAGAGGGGACAACCGTGAGACGTTAAGCGCCTCCGGATGAAAATCTCTAGCTCTATTTCGGCCGTAGTTTACTACGCCGCTCCTACTTTGCTTATAGTTATGACGGTTCTTACCTACCGCTATAGCGAATATAATTTCGTCTTTTCTACTATTGTGTTATCCTAATATTAGAATAATAGGAATAATAGGAATAGGATTAGACTTAGTACGTTATTTCCTTCGCCGTTTTTCTATTTTATTCCTTATTGCTCTTTCTTCCGCCTTCTCCCTACTTTCCTATCCTATTTTCCCATTTACCTCCCTACTTTTCCACTTCCTTCTCCCGTTTATAAATACTTCCGCCCTATTATTTACTCTTCTATTTCGCAATTCTATTTTTATTTATATTAGTATAAAAACCCTTTCCCTTATTTATATAATCCCTTATATAATACCCCTCTTAATCCTTCTTTTCCTTCTTTTTTATTATAATTTCTAATCAAATAGTTTCCTCTAACTATTATTATCCTAGCCCTATTAATTTAACTTCTAACGTAAAGGGTCCTTCCTCCGGCTTATTAGGCCCTACGTCCCTTATAATTATACCTTTAGAATTTATATTCTTTATTTATACTTTCTATAATTTCTTTAATAATCGTCCCCCTTAGAATTAATATAATTTCTTTACTTCCTTCCTTAATTTTTATATTAATTTAATTAATATTATCCGTAAGATTCTTTACTTTTACTATATTTTGGATTTCGCTTTCGTTTTATATTCTAACGATAAGTCCGATTCCTTCAGCGCTTTTAAAAAGGTTATTACTAGAAAGATTTATTTTATTTTATTTATTAGTAGGTTCTTCGTTCCCCTTTTTTCTTTTCTACTATTTAACTTTTATATTTCTAATTAACAGCGCCTAGAACGCTACTTATAATTTTACTTATAAAATATATATACTAAATATTTTTATTAACTTTTGCAATACCTATAATATTATTTAGGTAGTAACTATTACTATAATATTAGGTAGCTAGGATAAATTCAATTATAATCTAAATATTTTTATTTGTATTATTAATAACTTTATTAATTATATATATATTTATTTAGAATAAAACGACCTTCCTACCAATTTTAAATATTCTTTTTATATTTAGGGCTTTAATACTGCTAATTAGTAATAGAAGGGTTATTACGAATTAATTGCGAAGAATATTTATTATAGTTATATTTTTTTTTTATCCGGCGGTAGTATTATAAATTTAGTTCGGATTACATTTAATTTTCGCGGCGGCGCTATTATTCCTACGTATATCGTATCCGGCGGTAGTAATTTTAGTACTCCTATTCGTATAATTTCCAATTCTAATAGTAATAGTAGTTCTATTCTTAATAGCCCTATAACTATTAATACTCCCAGTCGTCCCTTTATAAATAATAATTAAATTTAATAATACTATAAAGTTACTATAAATTAAGTTTATATAATAGAATTACTCGAATAATTTTTTAAACGTAATTAGGTATTCGTTAGATAGTGTTTTTCAATTCTTACTATAATTATAGTTTAAATAATTCCTATAATTAGTATAAATATCTCTTCTTTATTCCCATCCTATTATTCTAATATTATTAATATTCTATTTTCCTCTTAAGAATATTTTATAATCTTTTTATATTACTCCTCTTCTAATTTAATCATTAGACGGTACTTTTTTAACCTTCCTAATTTTAATACTTATTATCACGGGCAAAGGGTAGATGGTAGATGTGATTATGCGTAATTGCACGAAGGAGAAAGGAAGAGAAGTGCAGCCGAGTGCCCGGAAGGCTGGCCTTATGAAGGCGACCGCCGGCGGGTCTGACAGGCCCGCGGCAGGCAGCGTTCTGACCAATCAGCTGCCGGCAATGGCTGGCTTGCCGGCGGTGATCACAGCGTACGGCAGTCTTAGAAGCTGCTGTACGCTGGCACCAGGCACAAGGCACACAGGCTAACCCTGTGACACTTATAATAGAATTCTTTCGGCTTTAGCTCTATTGTTTAAGTATTTCTAGAGTTTTTCCTTTATTAATAGTTAAGTTTTGAGGTTTAATTAGAAGATAGTATCCGTATTAAGGTAATTTAGGATAATATAGGTAAATATTTCTTTCTTAAATTTATAAGCGTAAATAGGAGTTAGGATATTCGGTACTTTCCTTTAATAGAGGAAGGCCCGGAGGCTAATAATTTCTATTTTAGCTTAAATAAGGAGGGAACTTTTCGCTTTAATTAATAAGTACGGCTCTTCTTCGTCTTCTTCCGGTTATTAGCGTCTTCCCTTCTTTTTCTTTATACTAACTATATATTATTAGATAGCCTCTCTATTAAATTTAGGAATAAGGTTAATAATAGTAAATTTATACTATCGCTCTAATTTTACTACTACTACCGTTAAGTAGTAGTTATAGTATAATATTTATTCCCAATTCATTATATCCTCTAATTATTCTTTTCTATTAGCGGCTATTAATTTTAGAGTTTATAATAGTAGTAATAATTAAATCTTTAATTCCGAGGGGGGGCTAATTACTATTACTAATAATTTTTCTGTTAGTACTTATATTTCGGTTTATTAAGCTTTAATTATACCGTTCTCTAATTTATCGGCGGGTAGCCAACCTTTAGTTTATTATATTTAAATATAATTAGAGACCTAAATTATAGTCCCCCGGACGAACCAAGCTTAGTCCGTCCGGGCGAACCTCTTTTTAAAAGCCCGGACTTTTTTATTGAAATAGAGATTGAGCGGCGGATAAAAGGTTTTTATTTTTAAATTTTATACCGGTATAGTTTTATATATTCCGGTAATAATTTTTAAATTTTTAGTTTGGTATTTCGCTAATTTAATAGCTATCCCCCGAAGTTTTTTATAAATTTTAGTCGGTTAATAGAATATTAAAGTTCCGTATATAATAGTACTATAAATATATTTAGTATATATTTTCCTTACCCGAATAAAAGAGTAACCCTATATCTTTATTATTAATTTTATAGATATATTCGTTTATATTATTATTTTCTTTTTTACCGCTTCCGTATAAACTTTATAATTGAATTTATAGTCTAGCCAAACCCCTAGGAATTATATCGATTCCGTTAGTTAAAGTACTATTTCCTTAAATTAGAGAGTTTCCGTCCTTAATACCTTCGTTCGTATAAAGTATATTAATTCTATTTTAATTACTTCGAATTTTATATTTTTTACCCCTATTTATTTTAAATATACCTTCTATACTATTTATAGCGTCCAATAGTTTTCTTTGGTAATATAGGCTATTATTATAATATTAATATTATTAGCGAAATTAATTATAATTATATTCGGGATTATTATTAATTTCTAGTATAGTAGGGTAATAAAGAGAATAAATAAAATAGGGGAGAGGGGGGAGCTTTATATTACTTTAATAATAATTATATAGGGGCGGGAGGTTTCGTCGTTGAAAGAGAGAAATCCTCTTCTTCTAATAATAAAGTTCGTTATTTACTAAATAATTTATATTGGGAATTATATTTCTTATAGGGTATATAGAAGCTATTTATAATTAATTCCATTGAACGCTCCCTTTAAATTTAGGAATATAAAGGATATTACAGCCCTAAACTTTTAAACCGTATATATTATATTAGTAACTACCCGGATTGTAAATTCTATGAAACGGCTTATCCGGTTACTTATTTAACCCTCTAGTAGGAGGTTAAACTCTTCGGCTACCTATATAAACCTTTTTACTATAAGTATTTTAAGGATTTTTCCTATATTATTAAATAGTAATATTAACCTCTATACGCCCGCTAACCTCTATTAGACGGCGCTCTTCCTAGGTTTTTTAAGGATAATTACTTTTATATTTTTAAATTACTATAAGAAATATTCGAGCCGGAAGTTAACGGATATTAAATATACTATAATTTGCCGGAATAATTATTTATATAATTTTAGAAACCTATTTAAATATTAATCGATCCCGGAGGCTTTATTAAATACTATTTGGGAGAGTACGTCCTAAATATCCTCCTTATCGATTAATTTATTAATAATTATTGGTTTAATATTATTTAGCGGTTTAATCCAATCCAGTAAGTAATCCGTTAGAACCTTTACCTTTAGGAAGAAATAATTGGCGAAAATCTCGGCCTTACTACTATAGTTTCTAATTTCTATTATCCCCTTATAAATTTAAAAGTTTAGTAGTTTAGGCAGGTTTATTAATCGGTAACTTCAATTATAAACCTATTATTCTAAGGGCTAAAATCGATTTAAATTTTTCGAAATTTTAATAACGCTATTACATTATATAGCTTATTAAACTTTTATAATTATTCTTTTCTTTTTTATTATAGTTTTAATAAATTTCCTCTAGTTCAATATTATTTAATATTTAAACTACTCCTAATATATCCTCTATACTTCTTTTATTACTATTTTATATCCTAATATTTACTAATTTACTCTCTTCCCTCAACCTTTCTTCCAGTATAAAACAAATTCCTCTATAATATTTATAAATTCCCTATCGAGCTTATAAAAAGCGAGCTCAAAATCCTCTATTATATTAATCCTTTCTAGGACCGATATCCGTTTTTCCAACGCCTCCTTCACCTTTACTATATTTATAAGACTCTAATTATATCCTCCTTCCTCTTCCACTTTTTTATTTTTTCTTCCTATTTAGATTTAAATTTCTTAAAGGTAATAGTCCAAGCCGGTTTACTCGCATCTTTACACTCCCTAATATTCGGCTTCAACCCCGGGTAATAGCTATATATAATTAATTATCCTATTCCTCTCTCTTTATATTGTATTCCCGAACCTTATTAGTTTATTGCGGGGGGTGAGTAGACTAAGTCTCTAGCATTGTACCTATGTAAGGAGGCGAGCGGCCCTTGGGTTGGTCCTTGTAAGGGATCTACGAGGTATACACGCAGGTAGGCCTTGTAAAGAGCTTGAAATAATCGACAAAGAGGAAGAGGGAGGTCTGTGCCAGTAAGGCATAGAGCTTCCAGCTAAATATACGAAATGCGGTGGGCATCGAAGGTGCTAGAAATGCTAAGGCTAGAAATGTGGCCCGTGCGGCGCCCCGAGGGATATACCTAATAGTACGTAGTGCATCCGGTGCTAAGACGGCTGCCGATAGCCGACCGACTGATATACCTAATTAGAAGGCGCGTCTAGCTTATACCCAATTAAGCTAAGTATTACCTCTGGGCGCCAGCCCTGTAATATTACTTCCTACCTCTCCCTTCGAAAAATGGCTAGAAATGCTATATATACGAAGAATCCTCCAATAAGCTAGATGGCGTTCCAGCCCCCTAGCGCTCCAATAACCTTGTATGCTCCCGAATACTCCTAACGCCTTACTGCCCGGGTTTTTATAAGAGAAAACGATTAAGTAAATAATTAACGATAGTTAATAAACAAATCTCCCTAGGAAAGTCCTATTTATTACCTTAATACCTATTATTTACGTATACGCTAGTGCCGGTTATACCCCCGGATTGTACGGTAGCTACCGTACCGGGCCGGACATTTCTAATCCCTAGCCTTATAATATCTAATTCTATCTAACTATAAAGATTACTATCCTACTATTCCCCATCCCTAATAATAATAGTACATAGTATATATATTTTTAATAAGACTTACTACTACCTTACGCGCTAATAGGGTACGTGCGGCCTTCCCGGGCATCTCTAGAACCCCGCCGGCTAATAAAACTCTAGAATTTACCTTTCGGGTCTTATTAGGCTAATATCCTTACCTTACTACTCATTATTATTATAAATTTTATTATTTTCCTCTAGGCCCCCTTCTAATTCTAGAATAATTCGGATATATTAGATCTCAACCTTCTTATAATCCTTAGCCTAATAGGAAAATAAGCCGTACGCTATATAAGTACCCTTCTTCTTCTACTTCTTCCGTTATACCTCCGTTAAATTATTATTATAATTATTAAAACTACTAATCCGGGTAGTAATAATATCTATTAGTTCCCCTTTATTAATATAAACGGCGGTACTAGAGTTCGAATACCCTATACTACTCCCCCTAAGAAAATTATTACCGTTAAAGCGTTTCAAAAAGGCGTAAAATTCCGGATAGGAGTTTGGAGCTTCCGGTCGTTTACGGAGGCGCCCGAACTACTCGTCGTTTAAGGAGGATATTAATAAATTAATAATAGCTTAATCTAACTACATATTAATTTTAGCTCGGTATAAAACTTCTTTAAAACGGATAAGGAAGTAGGATATAGATTCTCGAAACTTCTATTGCAAAGTAAAGAGCTCGAAACTAACTTTCTTATTTTAATTAACTTCGTTATAATTAACCCGGAACTTTTCAAGAAGTCCGGCCGGGGTCCGGTTTACTAGAAACTATATAAAGGAGAAGAGAGTCCGGCGGACGGCGGGCGAAAGGCTAGAATAGAAATAGTAGAACTAGGCTTCTAAATCGCTAATAGTACGGCCGTTAATATACAATTTCACTTCAATTATATAAATCTACGTATCGAACTCCTTCTTATCCCCCGTAAATTTATCGAAATAAGGAAGAATAGGCTTAATACTAGAGCTCTCCCCAAGTATACTAGAGGCCTTAAAAGTAGCCAATTCGTTAATTAAAACTTAAATAACTATAGCGAACTACTATTAATACTCACTAATATTCTAAGCCCAAAGAATCAAAGCCATAGTAAAAAAAAGGTTAATAGCTAGAGTACTCTTTAATAGCTAGAGAGAACGGTAGCGGCGGGTATACTAGAGACCGCTTAAGGGAGCTAGAGGGTTAAGAAGAGGGTCGATTATAATATAAGGGATCTACGAAGTATATACGCAAGTAGGCCTTATAAAAAGCTTAAAATAATTAACAAAGAGGAAGAGGGAGGTCTATACTAGTAAAGTACAGAGCTTCCAGCTAAATATACGAAATACGGTAGGCATCGAAGGTACTAGAAATACCAAGGCTAGAAATGTGGCCCGTGCGGCGCCCCGAGGGATGCACCCAATGGTACGTAGTGCATCCGGTGCTAAGACGGCTGCCGACAGCCGACCGACCGATACACCCAATCAGAAGGCGCGCCTGGCTTACACCCAGTTAAGCCAGGCATTACCTCTAGGCGCCAGCCCCGTGACAGTCCTATTCTCTAGATCCCAATCGGGATGGTGGAAATTGTAGTCCCCGACTGCGACTAGGTTTCCCGCCGGGGGTCCGACCTCGATAAATTTAAGGAGTATTAGCACTAATCGTTATAGTCGGTTGGGAGGTCAACTTACTATAGGTAATCGAAGGGATAGAGGTATAACTAGTACGGGTATAGCTAGTACGGGAGGTATAGCTGGTAGGGAAGGTATAGCTAGTAGGTACGGGAGATATAGCACAACGCTGTATTATACTAAACAATTGTAAAGATACTAGATAATCGTTATAAAAAATCGCTTAACGCTAGAGTAAGATCTCGCGATACCTTTATCCAATTACCAACGGCTAACAATCGCTAACAGAGTGTACGCGCGCGTTGGGCAGCGATGCCTCAATTGTGTGTATATACGCTGGCTGGGCGGCTGGGCGGCTGGCTGGGCTTACTCAGCGATATGTGTGGGGGGGACTAGCCATGCACGCTTTTTGGTCTAGCCAGCTAAAGAAATCGGCCCTGGCCGTGGTACCGGACTGGGCATGGCTCAATTGAGCTGCATGCCAGCCCAGCACCCTACTCTATAGCTAATCGTACATATCCGGTAACAGTCTTATGTATAGTATTGAGTAATAAAGTATAAGTGTATTTCATCTATATGCTCTTTTAGGCGCAGGTTAATTAGAGAGTGTAACGTAGTAAAATTCCCTCCTCCTCCTCCTCCTCGTCTCTATTTTTTAAACTCAAATTTTTTAAACCTAATAGACTTATTATTATCAAACTTCTTAATAAAGGTTTAAGTATCTATATACTTATCCCTATTATCAGACCGTAGTATTTATTATATATTTTCGAAATCTTTATATAAGATGAAACTTAGGATAGTACTATCGAACGGTAGTATAGATAGACTGTGTTAGTAGATCCTCTTAATCAAAAAGACTTATAAAATCCTCCTACGTGTCAATATTAGTGCCCCAACTTCGAAATATTATATGTATAGAAAGATCTTAAGAAGGGGGGTACCTATAATATATACGGTCTATCGTTGTAATGGTCCAATTATAATCATGAACTTTTAAATTTAATAATACTATCCGGAAGGCGTTTACTCTGGGGGCACCCGGGTCGTCTTACGCGGGCACCCAACCTTATTGGGGCACCCGCGCGGGTTAGGGTTTAACGTGTCTATTGATTTTTTTCAGGCGTTTAATAAAGCCAGACAATGATCGTACAGCCGCAATTCCGTACAGACAGTGCCAAGCCTATTTGACTAGTGGAACCCCATCTACTCATCGGTGTACAACCCCCCCTCCCCCCCCCCTGGCCTGGCTTAGATTTGGTAATTTTGACTATTACTTACAATCTTCTTTAGCTACCTCTATAGACACTAGAACAAATTGAACTCGACCGCACACACGTGAAGTCAATCGCATTAGTCACTAAGACTATTCTTCAACTTTCTTCTATAAACCTATATTATTGGCTATTACCGGCGTTCTTCGACATTAATGTACTACCCTGGAATTTACCGTGTAAAAAATATTTTATTCCAAAATTACATGCCAAGGATTGAAATATGGGTGCCCCAATGAGGTTGGGTGCCCGTGTAAGACAGCCCGGGTGCCCCCAGAGTAAATGCCATCCGGAAAGAACAACCGCGTACGATTTTTCGTAATTTAGTCCGTTGCTTTTTATAGGAATTATCGTCAGAGTACTCTTAATGTTCGGCGTAGTTATATTGTATAATTATTTCCTATCGTTTACTATAGGTCTCTAGAATTCTAAGGTTATCATATTTTTAATTTCGCTAAATTATAACACTAAAGCAGTAATAATAGTATATTTCAATAATTTTAAGAATAGCATAATCCAGCGAGGGTTAAAGAGGGAGGTTAAAGATTGGGTCGTTAGTAGGTACCTCCTATTTAATATTATAGTTAAAGGAGGCCTCGCTAGCCAAGGTAATTAATAAAGTATTTGAATCGCGATAGCGACGTTGCGCAATCGGTTGTATAGTCAAATAAGCGTTACGGGGTATTTAAATCAATTATTAGCGATTAAAAGCAATGAAAATTAGTCAATTTGAGTGCGATTATATACGTTGGAGTAGTGTTATATATAGAGGTATTGGTATGCGACGTATAAATGGCTGTAAATGAGTAATATAAATGTGGTGCAAATAGCCGTATGAAAAAGAGTAAAAGAAACAATTAAGTTAGGAGGATGTTACGTGTATTTGAAAGTCAAAATATAGTAGGTAAAAACGGGGTTTTTAATGTCAGGTATTGTTTAGCTGTCGTCCTACTTTTCTGGGTGGGACTAGGTACCTGTAGGGAATAGGGTGGGTGCGGGGAGGGATTACCATAATTATACTCTTTATTACAATACCGACCTTAAAGATATAGAATTTGAAGAGACTATAATACTTTTCCCTATAGTTGAATATTTAAATTTACTAAAAATAAATAATAACTACCAACTTTCTACCCGCTACTAAACCCAGTCTTCGTTTATAATAGGGCGGCCGGGGGTATTGAAAGCTATATGGCTGCTAAGGGTAGTACTACCACTACTAGAGCCGGAGGCTGCACGGGTATAAGTAGGAGTACTACTACTACTAGGACCGGATATAACGCACGTGGGAGTAATCGCGCTACCGCTAGAACTAGAATTAATACAGACGAAATCATCGCGCCGCTACTATTAAGGCCGGAAGAAGTGCGACTATAGAAGACGTTCTTTATATATAATCTATACTATTCCTTCTATTAAAAGGTAAGAATATTATAGTATAGGGTATAGGGATAACTATTAACATTATTTAAAGAATTATATTACGGTAAACAATTATATATATATTTAGTGAAACAATGGACGGCGTGGACGAAGGCTTTCAATTCGTAACATCATCCGGCCAAACTATTGAATATTATAATAATGATCATGGACTGAATAGTATTATAGTTGTTATAAAAGCAGATAAGAATATTAAGTTAAAATTTGCCGGTAATACAAATAGAGGTTATAGTTTATGGATTAATAATTAGGAGTAGAGGTTAATTAGGAAAGAAGAATACAAAAGAGAAGAGAAAGCTTCGATACACCCACCCCAAACCTTCCCATACCCAGAAATCTACTAAAAGTGGGTTTGTCAGCTGGATAACACCTAATATCTGTAAGGGATCTAGGAGGTATACACGCAGGTAGGCCTTATAAAGAGCTTAAAATAATCGACAAAGAGGAAGAGGGAGGTCTATACTAGTAAGGCATAGAGCTTCTAACTAAATATACGAAATACAGTGGGTATCGAAGGTGCTAAAAATGCTAAGGCTAGAAATATAGCCCGTACGGCTCCCGAGGGATGTACTTAATAGTACGTAGTGTATTTAGCGCTAAGACGGCTAACGGCAGCCGATTAGCCCGTATACCCAATTAGAGGGTACGCCTGGCTTATACGCCAGGTAAATATATATCCCTGGGCGCCAGCCCTATAATATTACTTCCTACCTCCCCCTTTGAAAAATAGTTAGAAATACTATATATAATAAAGATAAAGAATCCTAACGTTCCAATAACCCTAGTACTTTCGAATATTCTTAATACTTTACTACCCGGGTTTTTATGATAGAAAACAATTAAATAAATAATCAACGGCCGGCACTCGAGTATATCTCCCTAGGAAAATCCTATTTATTACTTCAATATTTATTATTTATATGAACGTTAGCGCCGATTCTATATTACCCCCGAACTATGTAGTAGCTATTACGCTGGGCACCACGAACTCCCTGTAAAGTTTTGAAATACCCTATAATATTTAATTCTATTTATCCGTAAAAATTACCGTCCTACTAACCTTATTATAAGACCTATCCTTATAATAACGATACGTAGTATATATACTTTTAATAAGATTCGCTATTATTAAGAGACTTGCTCGGCGGGCAGTGTCACTTTTCTCCGCGGGCAGTGTGACACTGCCCGTATAGCGACTCTATATGGGGTTCCCTCTGCGGGCAGTACTATATAGCAATTTCTATTATTAGTAAATCCCCTATACGGGTACACTGAGTAATACTGTTAGTAAAATATAACTATTATAAAAGGTTGTAGAAGTAATATTAATTATAGGCATTTACTCCGCGGGCACCCGGGTCGTCTTACACGGGCACCCAACCTTATACGGGCACCCATATTTCGATTCTTGGCATGTAATTTTGAGGTAAAATATCATTTACATGGTAAATTCCAAAGTATTACAGCTACACTTAGAAAAGTAGTGATACATAGTAAGTCTTTAGAAAGTTGGTAGACGTAGTCTTGTTAATTAAAGTAGGTCCTCAATACCTATACCCGAACGGTCGATTTCAGCCTAGTCTAGTATTTGTAGCTTTGGAAGGTTGAAAAAACATATTCAAAATTACCAAATTCCGGGGGGGGGGGGGGGGGGGGGGGGGTTGTGCAGAGATAAGTAAATAGGGGTTCCACCAGCTGATTGAGCTTGGCACTGTCGGTACGGAAATGTAGCTGTACGCTTACGGTATAACTGTATTAATCGGCTGTAAGAATCAATCTACATACTAAACCCTAACCCGCGTGGGTGCCCCAATAAGGTTGGGTGCCCGTGTAAGACGACCCGGGTGCCCGCGGAGTAAACGCCTAATTATATTATTTCTTTGTAATAACTATTAACTAATATAATAAAATATAATAATCCTATTAAAAATACTTATAATTAGATAAAAGTAGTATTAGTATACTCGTTGCAACGCTTTAAACTACCTATTAACCTTTTTCTTTTCAAGAGTATATTAGCTATCGAACTTATAGGTAAATCTAGTCTATACTATACTTCTAATAAAAATATATATTATAAGTTTATACTAACTATTATTTATACTATAGCTACTAAGAGGCTACTTTTAACTTACTACCTATTACTTAAGAATTCTATAATAATAGTATTGACCATAGAGTTTTGAAGTACAGACTATTTAAGGTTAAAGATTACTATATAGCACTGCCCGCGGAGGGAACCTTATATAGAGTCGCTATACGGGCAGTGACACTGCCCGTGGAGTAAATAGACACTGCCCGCCGAGTAAGTCTCATTATTAATATATAAGTAGGGTATATACGGCCTTCCTAGGCTGGAAATTTCTAAAGTCCGGCTAAATTCCTATCGGAAGTTCTAATACCCTTCGGATTTTTGAAGCGTGCTTCAACTATGCAGAGGAGGTGGATGACTTTCACAGTCTGGGGGTCAGGGACCCACATCCACCGGAGCGGCCTATTGAAGGACGGTTCGTCTACAGTCAGGTCTTCGTGCAATAGTTTCCTGTGCTCTTATTGGCTTAATGCGTGGCACGGACCTACAACTGGTCAGGGCGTTTTGCCCCGCTACCTTCTTATTGGTCAACTCGTGGACAGTGTCGACGACAGTCCGCGCTAGAATACACTGGGTCCTTCCGTTTCTGAAATCCTTCACCAAATCTTTCAATATCGCCTATCGATAAAGTTATCGTTATCCTCTTTACTATCAAGCAGTTCCAATGAAGCAATTCCAATGAAGCAATTCCAATGAAGCAATTCCAATGAAGCAATACCAATGAAGCAACGAAGCAATGAAGCAATGAAGCAATGAAGCAATTGGGTGAGGACGGCTACAGCCGTCCGAACAAGAGATACAGATATAGGCAGTATCCACGCTTCAGTAATACAGCGGGCGTTGCTTGAACTAGGGATCCAGCATCGCGTCGGTGTCTGAAAACTATTTTATTAAATTAATATTTATATCTCTTTAATACTTATCGCCGTTATTGTTAATCTTATTATCTTCTTCCGAGCCCCCTTCCGGCTCAAATATTCGAATATACCAAAATTAAACCTTCTATTTATTCGGGTATATATTAATTTAATAGGAAAGTAAACTATAAATTATATAAGTACCCTTTTTCTTCTACCTTTTTTATTAAATATCCGACGGCCTATTAGAATTAGAGTTCCCCAATATCCGGGTTATAATAATATTTATCGGTTCCTCTTTATTTATAATGGCGGTGAAACTAATTAGGAAGTAAATAGCTCGCGAAAACGTTGACATACGGGTACTTGGTCGACGATAGTAATAAAATTGTTTTTAATATTAGAATTATATTTAGGACGTCCGATTACCCCCTTCTATAATATCGTATTAATTATATATTGAGGACGCGGGTATTAGGGCGACCGGAAGCATTAGGGGCGGGTTAATATCGAGCCGATATATACCCGGAGCGACCGGAGCCGATATAACAACGATAATACCCCGGGCCAGCGTAGAGCCGGCGGAAGCCTCGGAAATTTTAGACCTATCTTAGAAGGAGCGAGAGAAGTTTATAAAAGAGGTTATAAACTTTCCTAGCGTCAATAGTCCGCCCGTTAATTAAATAGTATAAGCGGAAAAACTTTTCGGGATTATAGTAATTACCTTATACGCCCGCGGTTAGAACCCTTAAATTAAAAATAATAAAGTAAAGTAATTTTAGAATAATATAAACGAATTAAAGAAAATAGTCGTTAAAATTGTAAAAATATAAAAGTCCCCCCCCCTGAAATCTTAAGTTATAATTACTATAGGCCCGAACACCCCCCCTATAGGACTAAAGAAACCCTATTTTATACTAATAGGTACTTAAACTATCGTCCTACTTTAAACCGATCGGTATTTAATAGTAAAATTAAATAGAAAACCCTTACTAATTAAAAGAGAGCAACGTTCGGTAGTAAATACAATCGACGCAATTAATAAGAAATATTCTAAAGTTAAGGCTAAGGCGGTAACAAAATTATATTTTAATAGAAATTATATAGTAATATTTAATAAAGAAGGCAGATACTAGTATTTTGAGAATTAGATTTAAACTATATATATTTTCTATTAGGATACAATAGTCGCCTTTAAAATAGTTTTATTAATAGTCCGAAGCGTATTATAGGCGTTTATCGATAATTCTGAGCTCGAAGCGCTAGTAAAAGGTTTCTTTAAGAAGAATAATATTAATATTATCCGGGTAAAAGTATAGTAGAGGAAGTACGGTAGTAAAAGGGGTTCCTTACTATTCGAAGTACTAACGGAGGATAATAGAATATATTTAATAAAGGATTCCTTTCTTTAGATAGGTAATATTTTCTATTATAAATCCTTCGAATGAAATATAACTCCTTGATAGTATTATAATTACTAGGAATTTGATTATTTAGGTTAGTTCTACTTTAACGAGAAGGAGGTACGGTACTTCCGTTGCGCTGAGAAGAGATATTCAAATACGATTATAATAGAATCCGAAGTTAATTACCCCTCTAATTAGTAATCCGAGTTTAAAAAGTGCCTCCTCTATAACTGTAAAGGTTATACCGCGGTATCGAACGAGTGCCCGCTCGTAAGAATTGTGCGAGGCCGTATTTTAACGGCGTTTATAGAACGACCGAAGGAGTACGCCCTACGATCCGTACCGATTATTATCGAAGATATACTAGCCCCGAGCTAGGACCGCCGGGAAGCTACCTATGCCGTCCTTGCGAATTGTAGAACGGATTGTATTCGCGGCGGAAGAGTATAGGCTCCTACCCGAAGGCTAGATAGGGAATTGGAAAGGAAGATTAATTAAATTTATAATAAGGGTTGTAACGGAAATGGTATATATAGTATAGGAATTAAGGGCGGTTATATTACTACTCTTCTTCGACTTTAAAGGGGCGTTTAACTAGGTGGATTATAGATAGTTCTTATATATATTCTAGGACAAAGGATTATCGATATAGCTTTTATATTAGATAGTAAACTTTTTATTAGATAGAATAGGTAGCTTCTACTTCGATAGGGTAATATTAAGGGAGTTCTATATAGTTGTAGGGGTATTATAAGGCTCCCCCCTCTCCTTAATTTTATTCCTCCTCTTTATTATAATACTATACGAAGTACTAAAAAGGCTTAAAGGTACTATTATAGTAGGATATACTAATAATATTAATATTTTAGCCTTCTTAAAGTTGATAAGGGAGAATTGCGAAAAATTCGCGGTTATATAAAGGATTTACCATAAATAGGCGATAGAAAGAGGAATAGAATTCGAAGTAGTAAAGTTGGAGTTTATTTATTTTATATGGATGTAATAACCTAAGTAAGTGACGGTTAATTTAGGAGGCTACTAATTGGTACCTACGGAATCGGTATAATTCTTAAGTATATAATTTAATTATAAATTTACTTATAGAATATACCTTTAAGCGGTAAAGAAGAAGATATTAATATAAATATACGTCCTAGTACAAATTGTAGCGAAGATGTAAGGGTATAGTTTCGTACGCGTATGGGAAGTTTATATTAAAGTAATTTAGGTAGTAGTAACCTATAGTATATTGGCTTATGATATTCCGATAGAGCTAATAGGAGAATTATATAGATTAGCGCGAAGCCTAACTGTAATTTAACATAATTATTTATAGGTAATATCTAGTATATATAAAGTAATATTAATATTTAACTTCGAAATAGAGACTTTCTACCCTCTTTTCGACCTTTACTTTAATAAAAAGGTCCGAGCATTCAAAGAACAGTTGGCCCGCTCTCCGGTTACAGCCTTTATACGGGGTATACTAATATAAGTAGTAGTTAAAATCCGAGAGTAAAGGGTACAACGCTTATTAAACCTAATACTAATTAGTAGTAAAGTAAAAGTTAAGTAAACTATATAGTAAGCGCTATTTAAAGATATTCCGGCGTTATAAGGGGAGGCGAAAAAACTTATATTAAAGGAGAAGGAGAAGGAGAAGTAATTGGAAGAGGCAACGAGAAGGAAATAGATTGTAAAATAATATATAAGAGTAGCCGAAGTTATAAAAAAGAAGAAGCGCTTTAGCGTCGCGAAAGTACATATATAATTCGATAAAACTACGCTATAATATTATATATAGCCTAGTACGGATGAAAATCCCTTGCTATATTACTTATTAAAGGTTATAAATTCCCTATTAATAGGAATAAGGATTGGGAAGATAGGCCTATACATATTCCTCTTTACAAAGAAAGTACTAGAAGTAATAATACTACATTACTAATATAGCGTAGGGAAGGAAACGTTCGAATATTTAGTACTAGAATACTAGAAAATAAAATAGATTTAACTATAGGGTAAGAATATACTTATATAATTAATAAATAAAAAAGAATTCTATAATAAATTCGAAATAAATATAGAACAAATCCTACAATAGGCCTTATAATTTGAGAGACTATAAAAATACGAATTAGTAATTAAAATTAAAAGGTAAAGGAAATAGAAAAAGTATTCGGAGGTATAGACTAATATAATTAATTATATATATAAAGGACCCGGCTATAACTAGTAGTTATTTAATTGAAATAGAATTGTAGCGGAACTAAAGAAAAGCCGATTAGACGTATATTAGATATATCGAAAGCGACCCCGGAAGAAAATTAAATTATAATTAAATTAGGGGGGTCGGGGTACTAAGTATTCTATATTACTATTATTCAATACTGTATCGGCGCTATTAGGAGTACTAGTATTTTCCGGACTATAGTTATCCTTTAGGTCGGAACCTCTAATATTAAATTAATATTCTTATTCCCTATACTATAAATTATAGTACCTTATTAGCATGGGGTCCTTCTCTAGTTCTCCGGAGGGGAAAACCGTAAGGCGTTAAGCGCCTCCGGATAAAAACTTCTAGCTCTATTTCGGCTATAGTTTACTACGCCGCTCCTACTTTATTTATAACTATAATGGTTATTACCTACCGCTATAGCGAATATAATTTCGTTTCTCCTACCGCTGCGTTATTTTAATATTAAAATAATAAGGATAATAGGAATAGGATTAGACCTAGTACGCTACTTCCTTCGCCGCCTTTCTATTTTACTCTCTATTGCTCTTTCCTCTGCTTTCTCCCCGCTTTCCTATCTTATCCTTCCGTTTACTACCCTACTTTTCCGCCTCCTTCCCCTATTTATAAATATTTTTACCCTATTATTTATTCTCCTACCCTACAGTTCTACCCCTATTTATATTAATATAAAAACCCTTTCCCTTATTTATATAATCCCTTATATAGTACCCCCTCCTAACCCTTCTCTTTCTTCTTCCCTATTATAACCTCTAATAAAATAACTTCCTCCGGCTATTATTATCCCAACCTTATCGATTTAACTTCCAATATAAAGGGTCCTTCCTTTAATTCGTCCCCAAGCCTTACGTCCCTTACGGTCGTACTTTTAGAATTTATATTCTTCGTTCGTACTCTCTATAATTTCTTTAATAATTACCCCCCTCAAAACCAATATAATTTCCTTTCCTCCTTCCTTAATCCTTATATTAACCTAAGTAGTATTATTCGTAAGATTTTTTACTTTTATTATATTTTAAATCTTACTTCCGTCCTACGTTTTAGTAATAAATTTAACTCCCCTAACGCCTTTAATAAGGTCGTCGCTAGAAAAATCTATTTTATTTTATCTATTAGTAAATTCCTTATTTTTTATTCTCCTTTTCTATTATTTAACTTCTATATTTTTAATTAATAGTACTTAGAACGCTACTTACGATTTTACTTACAAAATATATATATTAAACATCCTTATTAGTTTTTACAACGTTTATAACGTTATTAAATAATAGCCGTTACTATAGTATTAAGTAATTAGGATAGGTTTAATTACAACCCAAATGCCTTTATTTATACTATTAATAACTTTATTAATTGTATATATATTCGTTTAGGGCGAAATAACCTATTTACCGACTATAAATATCTTCTTCGCACCTTAGGCTATAGTATTATTAAATAGTAGTAGAAGGGTTATTATAAATTAAATACGAAGGACGTTCGTTATAGTTATATTTTTCCCCTATTTAATAGTAGTACTATAAACCCGGTTTGGATTGCGTCCGGTTTTAACGGTAGCGCTATTATTCTTACGTATATTATATCCGGCGGTAGCAACTTTACTATTCTTACTTATATAATTTCTAGTTTTAATAGTAGTAATAATTCTATTCCTAACAATCCTATAGCCGTTAATACTCCTAATTGCCCCTTTATAAATAATAATTAGGTCTAATAGCGCTATAAGGTTACTATAAACTAGGCTTATATAATAGAATTATTTAAATAGCTTCTTAAATACAATTAAACGTTCGTAAAATAGTATTTTTCGGTTCTTACTATAACTATAATTTAAATAACTTCTATAGTTAATATGAATATTTCTTCCCTATTTCTATCCTATTATTCTAATATTATTAATATTCTACTTTCCTTTTAAAAATACCTTATAATTTCTTTATATTACTCCTCCCTTAATTCGATTATAAGATAATATTCTCCTAACTTCCCTAACTTTAACACTTATAATAGAATCCTTTCAGCTTTAATTCCGTCGTTTAAATATTCTTAGAATTCTTCCCTCGTTAATAATTAAATTTTCAAATTTAATTAAAAGTTAGTATCCGTATTAAGGCAATTTAGGATAATATAGGCGAATATTTCTTTTTTCAACTTATAAGCGTAAATAAAAATTAGGACGTCCAGTACTTTCTTCTAGTAGAAGAAGGCCCGGAGGCTAATAATTTCTATTCTAATTTAGATTAAGAAGGAACTTTTTACTTTAATTAATAAGTACGGCTCTTCTTCGGTTTTTTTTAATTATTATTGCCTTTCCTTCTTCTTTTTTATATTAACTATATATCGTTAGATAACTTTTCTATTAAATTTAGGGGTAAAATTGGTAATAGTAAATTTATATTATCGCCCTAATTTTACTACCGCCGCCGCTAAGTAGTAATTATAATGTAATACCTATTCCTAATTCGTTATATCCTCTAACTATTCCTTTCTATTAGCGGTTATTAACTTTTAGAATTTACAATAGTAGTAATAATTAAATCCCTAACTCCGAAGGGGGGTTAACTACTATTACTAGTAACTTTTCTATTAATACCTATATTTTAGCCTATTGAATTTTAGTTATACTATTTTTCAATTTATTAGCGGGTAGCCAACCTCTAGTTCGTTATATTTAAATATAATTAGAAATCTAAATTACAATCCTCCGGACAAACTAAGCTTAGTCTATCCGGACGAGCCTTTCTTTAAAGACCCGGACCCTTTTATTAAAATAGAAGTCGAATAATAAATAAAAGGTTTCTATTTTTAAATTTTATACTAGTATAACTTTATACACCCTAATAATAATTCTTAAATATTTAGTCTAATATTTCGCTAACCTAATTACTATCCTCCGAAATTTTTTATAAATTTTAATCGGCTAGTAGAATACTAAAGTTCTATATATAATAGTATTATAAATATATTTAATATATATTTCCCTTATCCGAATAAAAGAATAACCTTATATCTTCATTATTAATTTTATAAGTATATTCGTTTGTATTATTATTTTCTTTTTTACTACTTCCGTATAAGCCCTATAATTGAATATATAGTCCAACTAAACCCTTAGGAATTATATTAATTCTATTAATTAAAATACTATTTCTTCGAATTAGAGAGTTTCCGTCCTTAATACCCTTATTTATATAAAGTATATTAATTCCATCTTAATTACTTCAAATTCTATACTTCTTACCCCTACTTATTCCGAATATACCTCCTATATTACTTATAGCGTCCAGTAATTTCCTTCGGTAATATAAACTATTACTATAATATTAATATCGTTCGCGAAGCTAATTATAATTATATTTAGGATTATAACCAATTTATAGTATAGTAAAGTAATAAAGAGAATAAATAAAATTGGAGAGAGGCGGGAGCTTTATAGTATTCTAATAATAATTATATAGGGGCGGGAAGTTTTATTATTAAAAAAGAGAGAGCCTCTTCTTCTAGCAATAAAATTTATTACTTACCGAATAATTTATATTAGGAATTATATTTCCTATAGGGTATATAGAAGCTACTTATAATTAATTCTATTAAATACTCCTTTTAAATTTAGGAGTATAAGGGATATTACAACCCCGAACTTTTAAATTATATATACCGCATTAATAACTACCCAAATTGCAAATTCTATTAAATAATCTACTTAATTACCTATCTAACCCTCTAATAGGAAATTGAATTCTTCGGCTACCTATATAAACGTCTTAATTAGGAACGCTTTAAAAATCTTTTTTATATTATTAAATAGCAATATTAACCTCTATACGCTTATTAACCTCTATTAAATAGTACTCTTCCTAAATTTTTTAAAGATAATTACTTTTATATTTTTAAACCGTTATAGGAAATGTCCGAACCGGAAATTAATAAATATTAAATATACTAAAGTTTATTAGAATAATTATTTATATAATTTTAAAAGCCTGTTTAAATATTAGTCAATCCTAAGGGCCTTATAAAATATTATTTAGGAAAATATATTTTAAATATCCTCTTCGTCGATTAACTTATTAATAATTATTAATTTAGTACTATTTAATAATTTAATTTAATTTAGTAGGTAATCCATTAGGACTTTTACCTTCGGGAAGAAACGATTAGTAAAAATTTTAGCCTTACTACTATAATTTCCGAATTTTATTACTCTTTTATAGGTTCGAAGGGTTAATAGTTTAGGCGGGTTTATTAATTAGTAATTTCGGGTTTAAACTTATTATTCTAAGGGTTGAAATTAATTTAGATTCTTTAAAACTTTAGTAACGCTATTGTACTATATAGCCTACTAAATTTTTATAATTATTTTTTTCTTTTTTATTATAGCTTCGATAAAACCCTTCTAATTTAATACTATTTAGTATTTAAATTACTCCTAATATATCCTCCGTACTTCTTTTATTATTATTTTATATTTTAATATTTATTAATTTACTCTCTTCTTTCGACCTTTCTTCTAATATAAAACGAATTCCTCTATAATACTTATAAATTCCCTATCGAATTTGCGAAAAGCGAATTTAAAATATTCTATTATATCGATCCTTTCTAAGACTAATATCCGTTTTTCTAACGCCTCCTTTACTTTTACTATATTTATAAGACTCTAATTATATCCTCCTTCTTCTTCTACTTTTTTATTTTTTTTCTTATTTAAATTTAAATTTCCTAAGGGTAGTAGTCCGAGCCGGTTTATTCGTATTTCCATACTCCCTAATATTCGGCCTTAACCCTAGGTAATAGCTATATATAATTAATTATCCTATCTTTCTTTCTTTATATTATATTTTTAAACCTTATTGGTTTACTATAGGGGGTAAATAGACTAAATCTCTAACGTTATACCTATATAAGGAGGCGAACGGCCTTTAAGCTAATCCTATTTTTTAAATTCTAATTAGGATAGTAGAAATTATAATCCCCGATTACAATTAGGTTTCCCGCTAAAGGTCCAACTTCAATAAATTCAAAGTGCGGCGACCTTTACTAATATTCTAATATTCCTTATATAAAAATAGGAAAATAAATGGAAAAAACGGTCGTTAAATCCCTTAGGTTTTTAAATATTATTATAATTTAATCTTTTCCGGCCTAAAAATTTAGGTCCTTTGAATTCTATTTCTTATTTATATATAGTATTACCCTTCCCTTCTCTATATAATTAACCCCGAAATATCTTCCGCCTTTAGGACGGTAAATATTTTTATTCAAACTTTTACCTAACTTTTAAATCATTATAATTTTATAAGTCTCCTCTTATTCGAATAGAAGTTTCCCTCTCTCGTACGATTTTCCTACGTTCTAATAGAGTATTTTTAATTAAATTATTAATTATCTCAAAATAGGGTTCCTTTTAGTCCTTCGACGGAGAATAAAAGTATTACTTCCTTAGAGGGGACTATAATCGTATAAATACTATTACCGTTATATAATTAATTCCCCCTTATATTCTATAAGTATAAATAATATATATTTATTAAACCCTATAGGTTTAACGGCTTCAATCGGGAGGACGGGCCGACGATCTTCTTCGGCCGTCTTTTCTTTATAGTTCTTCTAATATATTTTTCCAAGGTAATAATAATACGGGAATTAAGGGGGGCGTCCGGGAGGATACTTTTATTTATAATTTTTATTATTAATTCTAATACCTTTCCAGTTAGGTTCTTATAAGGGGCGAATACCTATAACCTTTCGGCGTATATAATAAATACCTTTGTAATTACCTTCCAAAAAATAGGATACTCTTTACAATTATATATATAGTAGTTCTTCTTCCTATATAGTTTATAATAAACGAATAATTTATTATTATTAAACGGACAATTTACTTTACTAAAGCGATCTCCTTTATATTCAATTTCGCTATAGCGGGCGTAGATATTTTCTTAACGGTAGAATTTCGCCGTATATCCAATTCCCTAATATTTAAAATATTATCAAATATTATTTAAAATTTAGAATAATTCGTATAGGTATACACTACTATCCTAAAGGAAAAGGTTATTCTAAAGGAAGTATACCGCTAACGTAATAACAACCTCTATTAGAAATAAGCCTCTATTCTCTCCGTCCCTTCTTTTCTATAATTAAATTCTAATAATAAATACCTCCGGGTTTTTTTCCTTTACTATATTTAATATAACTTCCGCCGTAGTATAATTATTAATACTATTCTAGGGTACGCTCCGAATTAGAACGCCTATAATACTTATAGTAACGAAAGTATTAGGGCTAAAAACTTCTTTAACTTATATTTAATTATATTAATATTAATTATATATAAATTCGTCGAATATAATTATATAATTTCTAATTATTAATATTCTAATAACCAATCGAATTATTAGGCCGGTATTCTTCTTACTTAGGTATATAGCTAAGGTCGTTTTTATATTTTCATTCGAACGGTTTATAAATTCAACAGCAATTGTCACTCCCTTAATAGTAAATTATTATTCGAAATTAGGGGGAATAAACTTCTTAATAATAATAAATAATTATTAAAAAGTAATACTAATTTTACTCGGGCTAACTTTTACTATAATATTGGTTTAATATTTCGGTACCTCTTAGGCGCCTTTTTTAATTTCCTTTAGAATATCCTTCTTTAAATCATTAAAATCCTTTTTAGTAATAAACTAATCGGTTTTAACCTTACTAACTTCAGGTCGTATAGACCTATTTTTTCTAATACGTACCTTCGCGAATTCGAAAAGTAATTTCTAAACCTAACGATGGTCCTTAATTAAAATAGTATTATAATTTACAAACTTATTCGCTTTAGCAATAAATTTCTTTAATTATTTTATTATCTTCCTCTATTTTATCTAAAGTCTTCGTAGTAAGTATAGCTTTAAGATTATTATATATTGAGATTTCCGCGAGTAGGTTATAGACACTATTTTCGAATCTACGAATACCGCTATCGATAGCCATCGGCAATAACAATACAACGCCATCGCTACGCTCGTCGTAGGATATTGTAAGGGACGTAAACGACCCTCCTGAATCGATTGCCGTTATCAGTTTTCGTTTTGGAGCACTCCTCGACCAGAAATCGGCGTTTCCGGTTTCAAAGCAGTTTTTAGGTAGAGAGCGGTATGGAACCTCTATTATTATCTTTATTAAAATCCTTAATAATAATATTAGTAAGTACTATCTTTATATTATAGTAAAGTCGAATAGAAGAAGATTTATCGACTGGATTTATATTTATAAAATAAATATAAATATTACGAATAGTCTATTTAATACTAATAAATTATACTAGGAGGGTTAGTTGAAGAGTCGATATAGAGATAATATATGGTATTTATAGAGGAAAGATAGTTATTAAAGCTATTTTACCGAGCGCGGACCGCTATTAAACCTTCGCCGATACGTACGATATTAATAGTAATTATATTAATTTTTTCGGAAAGAAGGCGGATAGTATCCTCGACCTTTATAATATAAAGACGAATTATAGTAATATTATTACGGAGTATAGTAAGATTTATAGAGGAGTCGATAGTAATATAAGCGAATTTTCTCTTCTTAATAAGGGATTTAATTATAGTTATCGAATTCGAGGCTAAAAAATCGCCGATAGAAGAAAGTTCGGCGCTAATACGATCCGCTATAATCTATGTAGCGTTCGTAACTTTTACTTTACTAACGAGATTTTTAAAATTATTCTTAGTAATATTATAATTGTATAGAGGTATAGTAATTTCAACGAAGGTATATACTAGGGGAGTAAATTCGCCCTCTAAGTACTCTTCGGTCCTCTTTTATATTTAGTACTTGTAGTAAGGAATATAGGGACGGACTATTTTATAAATTGGAAACGAAAATGCTATAGCGACGAAACGGAGATTTATAAGGATCCTAGAGGTATTAAGTTTAATTAAAAATAACTTTAAAGGTAGTTAAATCCTAATAAATTAAAAGGAGGGTGCGTTAGAAATTATAGGTATAAACCTTATACTATTTATAATTTTTAAAAGGCCGGAAATATTCTATAATAGCGCCTTTCTTTTTTAATATCTCTTTTAATAAATACTTCCGGACCTTCTCGAAAATAATTAATTTAACGGGGGCGTCGCCCTACAACGAACTACCAAGGCCAATATTGAATATTATAACATTTAAAGTAGTACTACCCTCTAAATTGTTAAGGAGGGTTATAACCTTTGCTACTTTAGAGGTAGGCGTCTTTTTAACGGCGCTAGGGGGTTTCTTATAAGGTATAGCGAAGTATTAATAATATTAAAGCGGGTTAAATATAGTTATAAGGTAGCGGTAGATTTGGTAGTAGAATAAATATAATGTAGCGAATATAGTAGTATAGTATAAAGAAGAAAGAAGGGAAGGAAGGAGGAAGGCGGGTCGAAGTTTCCTTTATAGGAAATTTAGGCGACCCGGAATAATATAATTGAAGAAAGATAGGATAAAAGGCTACCGACCGTAGGGAAATTATAATAAAAAGGACGGGGACGGGGCGGTAATAGGCCGGGGCCAGGACGGCCACGTATATAATATAAGTTTATAGCCTCGGTTATAGCGGTAAAGTTATACCGAGAGGAAGGAAAACGGGACGGCACGGAACCGATACAGTACTGTTGCGATAGCAAAGCGGAGGGTTTTCATCCGGTTATTACAGTACGGTTTTTCCTACCGACTACGAACGAAGCAGCACCGTATGCCCACTGGGCGGACTATATATATAGTTAGCGTGTATAAGACTTATAATAATAATAATATAATACTATTTAAGTAGTAGTTATTACTATAGTATTAAATAATTAAAAGGGGTATAATTGTAAGTTAAATAATTTTATTCGTATTATTAATAACTTTTCTAATTATATACGTAAATATTTAGAATAAAATAGCCTACCTACTAATATTAATCGCCTTCCTTATACTATAAATTATAATACCACCGAATCTTAAGAGAAAGACTACTATAAGTTGATTATAAGGGATATTTATTATAATTATATCCCCTCCCTCTTGAATAGTAATAATCTAAATCTAACTCGGATTACGTCCAATTCTAATAGTAATATTACTACTCTTATTCGTATTATATTGGGCGGTAATAGTTTCATTACTTTTACTTACATAGTCTTCGGTTTTAATAATAGTAGTTCTATTCCTAGTAGCCCTATAGCCGTTAATACTCCTGACTACCCTAATATTAATAGTAATTAGATTCAATAGCGCTATAAAGTTAGTAAAAATTAGATTCGTATAATAGAACTATTCGAATAATTCTTAAAATATAATTAGACGTTTATTAAATAGTATTTCTCGGTTCTTATTATAATTATAATTTAAATAACTCCTATAACTAATCCAATTATGTTCTCCCCATTCCTATTCTTATTATTCTAATATTATTAATATTCTATCTTCTTCTTAGGAATATTTTATAATTCCTTCATATTACTCCTCCTCTAATTCGATTACTAAACGGTATTCTATTAGCCTCCCTAATTTTAATACCTAAAATAGAAATCTTTCGGCTTCAACTCTAATATTTAAGTATTTTTAAAATGCTCCTTTAATTAATAGTTAGGCTTTTATATCCCATTAGAAATCAGTATCTGTATTAAAGTAATTTAGAATAATATAAACGAAGGTTTCTTCCTCGAATTTATAAGTATAAATAGGAATTAGGATATTTAGTACTTTCCTCCGGTAAAAGAAAGCCCGGAGACTAATAATCTCCATCCTAATTTAACTAAAAAAGGATGTCTTTATTTTAATTAATAAATATAATTCTTTTCATTTTCTTCTAATTATTAATATTTTCCCTTCTTTTTTCTTATATTAACTATATACTATTAAATAGCCTTTCCATTAAATTTAATAGTAAAGGTAGCTATAGTAAATTTATACCGCCGCTTTAACTTTACTACCGCTGCCGCTGGGTAATAATTATAGTATAATACTTATTTCCAATTCATTACATTTTCTAACTACTCCTCTCAGTCGGCGGTAATTAATTCCAGGATTTATAATAATAATAGTAGTAAAGCCCCTAATTCCGAAGGGGGATTAATTACTATTATTAGTAATTTCTCTATTAGTACTTATATTTCAGCTTATTAAATTTTAACTATACTATTCATCGATTTATTAGCGGATAGCCAACTTTTAATTCGTTATATTTAAATATAATTAGAGACTTAGGCTATAGTCCCCCGTATAAACCAGGTTTAATCCGTCCGGATAAGCCTTTCTTCAAAGGCCCGGAATCTTTTATTAAAGTAGAGGTCGAATGGCAAATAAAATATTTCTATCTTCAAATTTCGTATTAATATAACTTTATACGCTCTAGTAATAATTCTTAAATATATAATTTAGTACTTCGCCAACCCAATTACTATCCCTTAAAGTTTTCTATAGATTTTAATCGGTTAATAGAATATAAAGCTCTATATATAATAATACTATAAATATATTTAGTATATATTTCCCTAGCCCGAATAAAGGAATAACCCTATAGCTTTATTACTTATTTTATAAGTATATTTATTTGATTTATTATTTTCTTTTTTACAACTTTTATACAAGTTTTATAATTGAATTCCAATTTGATTAAACCCTCAGGAATTATATTAATTCTTTTAGTCAAAGTACTATCTTCCTAAATTAAAGAGTTTCCATCCTTAGTACCCTCGTCCGTATAAAATATATTAATTCCATTTTAATTACTTCGAATTCTATACCTCTCGCCCCTATTTATTCCGAATATACTTCCTATACTATTTATAATATCCGGCAATTCTCTTCGGTAGTATAGGCTATTACTATAATATTAATATCGCTAGCGAAACTAATTATAATTATATTTAAAATTATTACTAACTTCCAGTATAATAGAGTAATAAATAGAATAAATAATATAGAAGAAAGGGGGGAGCTTTATAATATTATAATAATAATTATATAGAGGCGGGAAATTTCATTATTAAAAAAGATAGAACTTTTTCTACTAGTAATAAAATTCGTTATTTACCGAATAATTTATATTAAGAATTATATTTCTTATAAAGTATATAAAAACTATTTATAATTAATTTTATTGACCGCTCTTTTTAAATTTAAAGATATAAGGGATATTATAACCCTAAATCTCTAAACTAAATATACTATATTAATAATTACCTAAATTATAAATTCTATCGATTAGCCTATCCAATTACTTATATAACCCTCTAGTAGGAAGTTAAACTCTTCGGCTACTTATATAAACCTCTTAATTACAAATATTTCAAGGATTTTTCTTATATTACTAAATAGTAATATTAGCCTCTATACACTTACTAACTTTTATTAAGCGGCGCTCTTTCTAAATTTCTTAAGGATAATTACTTTCGTATCATTAAATTACTACAGGAAATATCTAAGTTAGCGGTTAACGAATATTAAATGTACTATAATTTAGCGGAATAATTACTCATATAACTTTAGAAATTCATTTAAATATTAATTAATCCTAAGGGCTCTATTAAACACTATTTAGGAAAATACGTCCTAAATATCCTCCTTACTAATTAATTTATTAATAATTATTAGGTCAATACTATTTAATAATTCAGTCTAATTTAATAAATAATTTATTAAAACCTTTACTTCCAAAAAGAAACAATTAGTAAGGATTTTAATTTTACTATTATATTCTTCAATTTCTATAACCCCTTTATAGGTTTAAAGGGTTAGTAATTTAGACGGGTTTAT
This sequence comes from Neurospora intermedia, assembly GCA_037102815.1. NCBI lineage: Eukaryota > Fungi > Ascomycota > Sordariomycetes > Sordariales > Sordariaceae > Neurospora > Neurospora intermedia. The sequence continues at coordinate 3,084,267 of BTPP01000005.1, read as the reverse complement.
TGATTAATAATTCTAAGTTCGCGCTTATTAGTTTAGAGGCCAAAATTAATTTAGGTTCTTCGAAGCTTCGGCAATACTATTATTGTTGGTGGGTCTCTGGCATTCACTGGGCACAGCGGTATTCACTGGGCACAGCCCAATCCCCACTCTATGCCCTGCCCAGACCGCACCATATCTAGCCTTCCAGACTCTGCCAGTCTCCCTCTCTCTCCATAGTATACACTCAATCAATCGTATTCAACCGCTTAATCTCGTTGGTAATCTTACAGGTTATAAGCCCTCTCTCTAACCTTCCCTATAATCGCATTTAACGAACGCATCTTCAAGCGCATCGTCAGCTTCAACTTCAATAAAGCGCTGCAGTACCGGGTTAAAAGAAGCAACGCGACCTTCGTCCTTAACGATTCGCCCGCTCGCCCACAAACCAGCCTCGCTACATAAAGGTTTTTGCCAATACTTGTTGTACAGCGACCCTATCGAATTAGTTATCGATTTATTCAGCGAACTAATTATTAGTTTATCCATCGAATTAAACGATTCAACTAAATTAATTAGTAGCTAGTCTAGCGACACCTACCCATTTCTTTCTTAATATATTAAACCCTCCTATGCCTACAACGATTACCAGCTCGTTGCTAGTTCCCCTCCTTAGCAACTATAATATCGCTAATTAACATTAGGGTTGTATAACCGAACTTAATTATTTTTAATTCGCCGAATACGTCTTTGATACAATCCCGGAGCCTAATAAGGCAATAGAGCCCGAGAAGTATAATACCTAGTAGACTAAACGTACTAATATTAATAAAATCCTACTCTCTACCCTTAAAAACCCCAACGTCAACATTATTTTAAATATTAATAGTTAAAATAGAACCAATAGAGACCCAACGGTTACGTATAATCTTATTTAATCTTATATTGCCCGTATCACTAAAGAGGCTCGTAACGAGATCTTCGCCAAATATTTAACTATTAAACACACTAACTTTAATATTATAACTTCTTTCTTTAATCGTTATACCTTACTACGTAAGCATATTAAGGACACGAAGTTCAAAATCGATAAGGACTTCGAAATTACTTTCCTTTATAATACTATAAAGACCGCCTACCCTATCGACGCTAAACATTAAGGGTAAACCTCCGCACACCCACCCAAAACCTACATACACCCAAAAACTAAGGATGTTAGCTGTTATGTAAAATACGTTGTTTTAGCTGTAAAAACCGTGCTTTTTGATGTCTTGCACATTCTGACCCAGTAAATCCCATGTAGCAAATCCTATACAGCGAATCTAATAGCGCTGATCTAGTGATACTTTTATGGTGTTGAGAATTCTACTCTACTCTACTCTAAATATTAATATTTGATAGTTTAGATAGCTCGTTAGATGAGGCTGTTGACGATATTTTAATAGCCTCCTCCTCCTTCGCCTCCCCTCTCGCTATCTGCTCTCTCGCTCTCGCCTCCTAGTATTTAGTTAGTTCGTTATCCTTATCCTTATCCTCATCTTCGTTAACTACCTCAATATAGTTACGTATCTCATTTTGGGTATTTAGCTATTCAATATTGGGCCCAACCTTGTGTTGGGAGTAATTGCGCCGTACTGAAGCTTATATGGGCTGTATATTCCTCGATCTACTACGGGGCGCTACCGTACCAGCTTTCTTACCCTGGGTTACCCGGCTAGATGATCTAGTTGGTAGTGTCATGGCATAGCTGGATGGCCCAGCGTACAGGGCACTATGGCACATCGGATGGAATGAGGCTTATGCTTTTATCGATAGGACTGACGGAAAAGGAAGGCGGCGACGAGTGGCAGGATCTGACTTATATGTCCAGACCCGCGATGCCCTTGTTTGATAGCTTCCTTTTCCTCTTTATACTTAATATTACTTTGATTTGTAGCTTCTAGTCTTATTATCTTCATTACTCGTAGGATTACACTTTTATATAATATTAAGTATTAATCTTTACGACCGGGGACGGTATTAAATATTCTACTATATTAGCGTACATTAAGTAATTGGTTTATTCGATTCGATTGCGGTTAATCTTTCGCGTGAATTTTGGATAGAAGGATTATTAAGCTTTACTATAGTTGTTGTACTGCGGTATTGATAAGAGTAAATACTCTACCCCCCGTCTTCCGCCTTTCGGATTTAAGTTAATTATATAATGACTAACGCCGGAGATAGTTTGAGCCCCTTTAGCGGTACTTCGAATTATAATTCGTACTACGAATAAGAAGCGGATTTGTTCGATTAAATTTAGAAGAACGAAGGCTTTAGCCTAATCGTTAGATTAGCTAATCCCCTTATTTAATTAAGCGGACGAGCCGATAATACTTCGATAGACCTAAATAATATACGCCCTAACGCGGCCTCTACGTTTGGAGTGTTTATTAATTTGTAGGGCCCGTCTAAAACCCTTACTAAATTTAAATATTACCCTCCTAAGGTGGAAGAAGACGATTTATTTTAATATATAAAGAATCTACCTTTTATAAACCCTTAGAGTATCTTTTAGGAGGCGAGAAAGAAGTTGAAGGGTAAAGGGAAGGCGGTCCTACTTCCTATTTCTAAGATGGGACTTACTATTATTAAAAGATTAATAAACTTCTCCCGGATCCTTTAATATATAAAAGTCTTATAGAACTTTAGCACTGATTAGAATTTACATTTTACTATATTGGACCGATCCTACTAAATACCTAATACAAAGGTCCGTTAATAAATTAAATAAAAAGAGGATAAGATTCTAACGAAGGAAGAGGTAGAAGTTATAATAATTAATACTATAGTATTAATTGGTAGTAATTATAAATAGGCTACTATTTTAAATTTGAGGAGTTATTACTTACTCCGTCTATACCCCCGAACGAAGTTCCTTTATTATATCCTTAATTGCGACGAATTAGCAGAAGAAGTCTATATACGAATAAACGCTATTGACGAGGTTTGGAAAGGCGACCGATACGAGGATATTCTACTCTTTAAACCGGTTGTACAATTAGTAGAAACGAACCCTAACTTTGGAAAATACAGCCTTAATATTATATACCGGTTTATAGACGAGAAAATATTTTATAAGGCTTATAAACTAGAACTATTAGTAGTATAGGAAGAATTCCGGACGAGGATCCTTCTAGACGAGGCGGTAAACGATCTACTATATAATATACCTACCCTCCTTAATAGAATATGCTAAGACGTTGTACATTTAGATTTATAGGTACTATACTTCGCCAACTAGGCTTACTAATTGTACTAAGAAAATAAACGCTTGGTAAAGGATATCTTTAAAGTAGGTATAGAGTTGAAAACCGTTAAAAGCTATACGAAGTAGTATAAACTATCCTTGTAGTTTAAAATATAGTACTAAACGTTAAAAGAATAAAATTAATTACTTACTAAAATAATTACATCCTTTACTATATTGCCTCCTCCCGTTATAAACGAACCGATTAAATACGGTATTACCTTTATAGACGCAGCTAAATATAACGAAAGAAGTAACCCTAGTCCTTCAAATAGCGGAAATATTAGTAAGAATATATAATAGTAATTAATACGAAGAACGATACAATTATACGTCTATACTAGCGTAGATCCGCCTAACGGCAACGACCCGTCGGATAATAATAACGAGAGTAGCAACGGTAGTAACGATGGTAATGGCCGACTGCCCCTAAGGTACGTACTATTTCCCCCCTCTCTACTAAATTCCTTTCGTCCCGATATAGGGATTATAATAACGAAAGGATATACGCCCCTCGGCCCTTGGGCTCCTCCAGTCCGTAGCTATAAATAATCTCCTAAGGTAGCGGACCTATTTATATTTAATAATAATACGAGCGATAAGGTTTCCTTTAATATATAAATACTTTAAGTGCAGAATAAGTTGAGAAGTAATACCGATTACTTTATAGACGAATAAGTATATATCGGGGAAGTATTAATAAGATTAGGAGGTAAGGTAGCCGAAGGAATCCTACTCTACTTTAATAGGAGTTATTTAAAAGCGATAATTATTATTAATAACCTCCTATAATACTTGTAGAACAATTACTACGACTATATAGTAAAGGAGAAGGTTATCCAAGAATTCGAAAGGTTAAAAATAAAACTATAGGAACGCTTTTAAAACTTCAAAACCACGTTCGTACGATTAGTTAGTTAATGTATAGTATTAAAATAATTGTAGAAATGAGATATAAGGAGGAAGGTCCTTAAGGTCCTTATAATACCGGTTGAAACTATGTATTTGAAAGAATATAAGTCCTTTGAAGATTATTATTTATTTCTTTAATCGTTAAACCCTAGTATTAAGAGGGAAGAATAGAAACCTACCTTTAAAGATAAAAAGAATTATTTATATAAGGGTTAAAGTAATAAGAAAAATAGTAAACCCCGAACTTTTACTCCGATTATTATATTTAAATATTAGCGTCCTATTTTCGAGGAGATGAAAAAGTTGACCGTTGAGAATTGTTATTTTAATTGTAGAAAGGTCGGTTACTATTTAAATTCTTATCCCGATTTAAATAAAATATTTACTTTAGAGGTTAAATTCAACGCTATTACTAATAAAACCTAGGGATCGAAGGCAACCGATATAAAAGAAGTTGAATAATTGGAAATTACGCCCGAAGGATTGGAAGCCGATGGATCGGATATAGTAGAATTAGGTTCGGAATTGGAAAATTAAATACCCTAGGGAAAGAAGTCTCTATCCTAGGGGAAGTATTTATATAAATTAATAATATAAATAATAATATAAAGGATTAGTATAGTAAAATATACCCGAATTTCAATTTGAAGAATTATTTAGGTAGAGGAAAACCGTTCCTTATTAATTGTATTATAATTAAAAATAGATTAACTATTTCAATATAATACGCTTTAGTAGATATTAGAGTAGACGTATATATTATTATAAATTAATCCTTTGCTAATAAATTGAAAAAATACTTAGAGTTCGAAATTTATAAAAATTTCGAACTAGGGCTGGTAATACTATATAAAAAGGTTAAACTAAACGAGATTCGATAAGCTTTGAAAGGCTACCTATATATTGATAATATTATATTTAAAAAATAATAGATAGTAGTATTACTAAACCTAAAACGAAATATAATTTTAGGGCGAATATAGTTAGTTGAGAATAACGTTTTACCTAATTACCGGAGAGGAGTATTATTATTTAAGCTTAAAATTATATTTACCCCCGTATTAAATATTAAAGTAGGTAAGGCCGGCCCTCTAGTAGAAAACTTTAACTTTTAGGAAGACGTATAGAGAAGAGAAAAACTAATAGTATAAAAGGACCTACGGAGAGAAGTAGACCGCCGGGTAGAAGTAAGAAAAAGATTATAATAGACCCTAGTAAGGATTTACGAATTAGAACTCTTCGAGAAAAATTAGATACCGAAAGTAGAAATTGAATTAAAGTCTAATCTAGAATAGAAACCCCTAGATATTCTATAAAGGCTATTAAATTGGTTATTATCCTAAAATATTATAAAAAGAGTAATTAATTAAATAGAAAGGGAATTAAAAGAAGAGGTAGAGGATTTAGCGGATTAGAACGAGGGTACGGGAAGGTTAGAATTTACTATAATAGTAGAAATATATCCTTTGAAGGATGAAAGGGGACCTTACTATTTTAAATGAGAATAGGGGTAGACGAAAAGTCGCCCTCTAGATTTGGCGGTAATTAATAGTACTATATTTAATTATTATGTGAAGGAAAGGAGAGTGAAATTAGAAGTGACTAGTTTTTATAAAATTAATAGAATAATCGAATCCCTGCGTATAGGCACTCTATTAAGAGACGATAAAGAATTATAATAAGTAGTACTAGTAAAGGTTCTAAAAGATTATTATAGTCCAGAGGAGTTAGAAGTCTTTAGTAAAGTAGATTTAAACGCCTTATTAAACCATCGACTAAGTGTAGACTATAATATCGTCCTCTAAGAGGGCTATCGACCGGAGGAGTTAGGAATTAATCCATTGTATTAAATAATTCTAAAAGAGCTAGAAGAGTATCGAAAGTATATTATTAAGAGCCTATAAAAAGGGTTTATTAAAGCGAGTACTATACTTTAGGCTATACTAGTCCTCTTCGTTCTAAAGGCGAATGGGGGAGGGCTCCGATTCTACGTAGATTATTGAAAATTTAATACTATAATTTAAAAAGATAGGTACCCCCTTCCTTTAATTAATAAGACGTTAATATATATTAGTAAAGTAAAGATCTTTATTAAAATCGATATACGATAAACGTTCTATTATATTCGTATAACGGCGGGATAGGAAGATTTAATTACCTTTAGAACGAGCTTTGGCGTTTATTATTATAAGGTACTACCCTTTGGATTATATGGAGGACCCTTATTATTCTAAAGGTTTATTAATAATGAATTTATAGGTTATTAAAACTTTTATAGTACCTATATTAATAATATTTTTATTTTTTCGAATTTATTAAAAGAATATAGGATATATATAAAGAAAGTATTCTAAAGACTCCGCTCAGCGGGATTATAGGCGGATATATATAAATACAAGTTCTATGTAATTAAGATGAAATTTTTGGGATTTATTGTCAATACCATAGGAATTGCGGTAGACCCTGAAAAAATTATAGCTATGAAGGATTAACTGCGATTAGTCAATTTGAAGGGGGTCTAAGCCTTCCTAGGGTTCTACAATTTTTATAGGAAATTTATTAAGGAATTCGGTAAATTGGCGAAGCCTTTAAACGGTTTAACCTAAAAAGATAAAGAATTTACCTAGATTAAGGAATATTAATTTGCATTCGAAAAATTGAAGGAGGCTCTATTAAAAGCCCCCGTCCTTATTTACTACTAATTCAGAAGGGATACCCGTATAGAGATTAATACTTCGGATAGTATTTGCGCCAGTATTCTTTTATAGAGGCTAGAAGACGATTATTAGTACCTAGTAACCTTTTATTTAGAAATAATAGTACCGGCCGAATTGAATTATCCAATTTATAATAAGGAATTATTGGCCGTAATAAAAGTAATTAAAATGTAGAGGCTAGAGTTGAAGGGTACGCCCAATATATTCGATATTATTACAGACTATTAAACGCTAGAATACTTTGCAACAAAGAGATTATTTAATTCTAAATAAACTGCTTGGGCCGAACTCCTATTAGAGTATAATTTTAAAATAATTTATAGATTAGGGAAGGATAATATAATAGTAGACGCCCTTTCTAGGAAGTTAGAGATATTTAAAATAATACTATAAAAACGGAATAATTAGAAGATTTTACGATTATTAAAGCCGTCGTTGGAAGGTTATTTCGTTTATACGGGCAATAAAGAAGATATGCTAACAGCCGAGTTGAATATAATCCTAGAGATTTCTAAGCCTTCTGAAATCTTAGAGGCGGACCCTAAAAAACCGGAGGCTGAATCCGAAATAATAGAAAGTCCGAATAAAACGGTAGAATAGGAGCGCCCCGCCCTATTAATAGATTGACTATTAAAAGTTAATTAATAAGAAGAATTACTATTTATATACCGAATTAAAGTAGAGGTAGAATCTAAACTTTATATAATAGAAGAGGGATTGTTCTTATATAACGGTAAATTAATTGTACTAGATAAAAATATATTGAGAATGGAAATTATTCGAATAGGATACGAAACTTTAATAATAATTTATCCCGGCCGTAATAAAATTAGAAAGTTATTAGCTAAATAATATTGGTAGCCCGGAATAACGGGAGATATTAATAAATATATAAATAATTACTAGATATGCCGAACCTTAAAAGTTCTATACGATAAGACCCTTGGATTACTATACCCCTAACCTATCGAGAAGAATAGTAGAATTTAGGAATTTATAGTTATTAATTTTAAATCGATACTAAAAGAAAAGCTCCGGGGATATAATAATTTAATGGTTATAATAGATAGAATATCGAAAACCTCTTGGTATAGCCTATATTATAATATTATTATAGTAAAAGATATTGTAATACTTTACTACGATAGTTTATATTAGGTCTATAGGTTACTTAAGGATATAATTAGCAATAGAGGGCCCTAATTCGTTTTAGAATTTACAAAAGAATTATTAAGTATTTTAAATATTAATTAGAGGTTGAATTTATTTAGTTATTCCTAGACAGTCGGCTAAACGGAGATTATAAACTAGTATATCGATTAATAATTTCGTCCTTTTATTAATTATAATTAGGATAATTAATTAGTAGTAATACCGGCGTTAGACGTAATTTAAGCTACTTTGCCGTACGATAGTCTAGGAGGCCTAAGCCTATACGAGGTATTCTTTAGGTTCTTGATAAATTTACTATTTGATTGGGATAAAAGGACTATAGAGACGAAGATAAACTTGCAATACGTAGAGGTGTAAAAGTTATTAGATTTATTAAAAAAATACTACAATTAGGTACGATAAATTATTATTAAGGCGTAAGAATAATAAACAAAATAAATTAATAAATATTAGAGGATCCCTAACTTCGGAGTAGGCAATAAAATATTTATTATTAAGAAAGGATAGTCGATAAATAGGCTTAGCGACAAATTAGATTACCCGTTAATAAGGATCTTATACGAGATTATTAGAATAAAAAGGACGTTATATGAATTAGATTTACTAGAGGGATAGAAAGGAAATAAAATCTACTACATAAATAGATTAAGGAAAAATCCGGGGAATCCCCTACTAAGCTAAGCTAATAAGAACCCGGTAGGGATTATAGTAAAGGACGATAAGGGCGAAGTAGAAAAATAGGAAGTAAAGGATATTCTAATTTACAAATTAACAAATAAAATACTAGAGTATTAGGTTATATAGAAGGGTTAGGACTTAGACCCTAAATAGTATTTAACGGAGTGTTTCCGAAATACTAAAGAGAAGTTGATTACCTATTATAAAGAAAACCCAGATAAATTAGGACCGCCGAAATAGTTAGGAATATAGATAAAGGCTTCCTAGAATAGAAGAACGGCGAGGAAGTATACGGAGGATAACCGCCTTAAGGAAATAATAATAAAATTAAAGATAAGACGTGTACGTAAAAAATAATAAATAGGAGGAGGATAGAAATATAGGTTAATAAAGAAAGGTTGTAGTACGACTATTACCGACCGTAACTTTAGTTGCGTAATACAATAGCGTGGCGTAATAGTCTACAAAATTGTATAATGACGTACTAAGGTTCGAAGGTATTTGTCCTCTGCTGGGGAAGCGGCCGGTTTAAATCTATTCAGGGGGAAGTTTTTTTTTTTTATGCTTTTAAGGGCGTACGGGCGGCGCTGTAGCAATAAAATTAAAGGCGGCTATAATACTTAGCGTAGAATTCGTTTTAGCTTTCTTTTATTGTAAAATAATAAAATTGGACCAACCGTTGCGATAGATTTATAAGAGTAGTTATTTTATGTATTGATATTTGCTTTTTATTTCTTTTTTTTTCTTTTCTTTTCTTTCAGCTCTGGGGCTGAACCTTAATTCCGAGGGGGGGGTAATGTTATAGCATAGCTGGATGGCCCAGCGCACAGGGTACTATAGTACATCGGATGGAATGAGGCTTATACTCTTATCGATAGGACTGACGGAAAAGGAAGGCGGCGACGAGTGGCAGGATCTGACTTATATATCCAAACCCGCGATGCCCTCGTTTAATAGCTTCCTTTTCCTCTTTATACTTAATATTACTTTGATTTGTGGCTTCTAGTCTTGTTGTCTTCATTACTCGTAGGATTACGCTTTCACAGGTAGAATAGCTTTATTGCTAAATAGGCCGCCCTATTTAGGAGGGCGACCTTTGGGTATACTTTTAGCGGCCGATCGAAGACGTAGATATTTATCTACTGTATTTTAATGTGGTAGTTAGTATGGGGATGGTTGGGAAGGGGATAGTAGTAATTTTACCCGTTGTTGAACTAGATGCTAAAATAGATAATAGTCATCTTTAGTAATTAAGATTGTTTTACTAATTTCCCTCTTTACCTCTGTCACGGGGCTGCCGCCCCAGAGGTCATATCGGGCTCTGCAGCCCGACTACCGCCGTGGCTCAGCCCGTGGCTTACAGCAGCGCCGCTCCGCTATAGCGCTAGTTACATACCTACAGCCCCCTTCAAAAGGCCGCCGCCGCAAACTCCACTTACAGACCTTTCCCCCTTTCCTCTTTATAGAACCTTATTAATTACTTAGGTATAGTATCTATATATACTCTACTATCCCCCTTACATTAGGTTCTATCTCCTTTTATTTAGATAGAGCTTACAATTACGAGCGCGGTAATATTAGATATTAATTATTAGAATAGTAGAATTTAGTATACCCGCAAATACCGACGAAGATATAGCATCTACCTCCTCTTTCTAGGATACCCCCTCGGGCTCTATAAATATTATTAGTATTACCCCTAAGCCCAACCTTAAGAAGAGTATTACTAACCTTATTACGGCCATTATTAATACCTTTAATCTTAATAATTTAGATTTTATAAGAATCCTCCGCTCTATAGCTATAAACCCCACCTCGAACCGCTCCCCAACGTTAGAACCGAACCTTTACTTTTCTACAACTATAATTAATACTACTAGTAATAATAATAATAGTAATAATAATAAATATACCTACAACCGGAAACCCTTAACTCTCCCTACGTAGGACGGCTAATAATTAATCTTCTCATTCTACTATATACTACTAATTAAAACGTATAATACTAATAATAAAGCAAGTCTCCGTATAAATAAAAACGCTACTTAGAGATTTTAGGTACCCTGCCCGATAATAAAAAGAAGAAGTTAGAGGGGTTCTAAATTATATATATAATTAATAGCAATATAGACCTAAAATTCCTACTAGCGTAGATCAATCGTTTCTTTAACGTATACCACCTCCGCAATACGGCTCTAACTAAATTGTACGCTATAAAACAATACAACGGCTAACCCTTCTCGTCCTTCCTTATAGATTGGAAAGACGAATTCTTTAAAATTAAAAGCGTAATATAGAATAACGACTCTAAATTGGGTATTTTAAATAATACCCTTGATATTAAATTTATAAATACAATTTTTATAGTTACACTCCCAAACAATTATAACAAATATATTGAAGTATTCCAAATTAATACTACACACTACAAACATATAGAAGCTTTTAAACTATTAAAATAATAGAATAGTAGACGCTAGGGTAGAAGGAAGAACTAAAATTCTAATTATACCCCCAGCCGGTTCTCCTCCAAACCCTCCAAAACCCAGCTTATAACTATATAGAACCAACCCCCTCCTACGAATAATTCCAATTCGTCCACACTAAGCCGGGTATAAAAAACGCTAATAGTAATTATAATATATTTATAAATAAAACGGCGGCCAGCCCTACTCGCGAATACAGCGGCGGCCGAAGAAGTAAAAGTAATAATACTACATACTACGCTAAATAGGTCTCCGACGAAGAACGTTAGAAGCGTAGAGAGAATAACCTATATATAAAGTACGGCGCTTCCGACTATTATACCGCGCACTACCTATACTTAGTAACTATAAACCCTGAGAATAAGGTTAGTATTAATACAATTACGATTATTACGGCCCCCCTTATATTAAAAGAAGAAGAATAGTATAAATCTACAGCGGAAGACTAGGGAAAAGAATAATTCGAATATATAGTCGGGCGCTAGAGTCCTTAGAAATATTAAATAATAAAATGGAAGACTTTAAACTAGAAAATAAATTAGAAATTAAACCTACTTTAATTCTATTTATTATTAATAATTAAAATAGGTAGTCGTTCCTTGGCCGGAGCCGGATATAGCCAACGAAGACAATGAAACGCCTATTATCCTAATATAATAAATGTTAAAGTATCTAAGTAATTAAAAGTCTTTAAGGTTAATATTATAAATTTAATACTTACATTATATTTCTAGATATATTTAATAATATATATAATATTTAATTATTATTTAATTATATAATTATTACGGGGGCCTCGCCGGCCCCCTGCACCCCCGCTACTAACCCTAACCCTAACTACTTCTTATATAAATAATCCATTTACAAGCGGGGGCCTCCCGCCGGCCCCCTGCACCCCGGGAGCTAACCCTAACCCTAACTAACCCTAACCCAAACTAACCCTAACCCTAATTTCTTCTGCTATAAAGATCATTTTTATTAGTATTAGAAAGTTGATATTACTTTACTAAATAAAAAAAAAAGAATCTTTATAATAATTTTTAATTAAAGAAATATATTAATAATCTTTATTTTGAATTTTTAAAGTTTTATTTAAATTTTCTATATATTTTTTAATTGATATAAATTTTAGATTTTTATTATTAAATATATATTTTTTTGTTTTTCAAAAAAATACAGTTCACCTGGGCGGAGCCAAAGTCCAGGGGAGACAGAGAGACGCCCTTAGAAATTACCTAGTAAAAAAAAAAAAGAAAAAAAAAACTCAAAGCTGAACTGAACGAGTAACCTTTAAAAAAGAGAATACTAATAATAACCATTAAGCTACAAGCTCTATTAGTTTCTTGAATAAGTAGTTGAATTACCTATCCTATATTACTAACTTCGCTACCCCACACCCCCCCCCCCCCCCCCTTTTCACCCACCCCTTCAAAAAAAAAAAAAAAAAAAAAAAAAAAAAAAAAAAACTCAAAGCCAAAATTTTGAATTTTTTTTTTTCATTTTTTTCACTTTTACGATTTTCAACTTCTAACCCTAACCCTAACCCCCTCTCCAAATTCTTAGGGTTAAAGCTCTAGCCTGGGACTTGGTTATTTTTAGGACTTGGTCATTTTTCGGACTTGGTCATTTTTCGGACTTGGTCATTTTTCGGACTTAGTCATTTTTCGGACTTGGTCATTTTTCGGACTTGGTAATTTTTCGGACTTGGTCATTTGCATTCACTACCAAAATCCTTATTTTCAACTTCTTTTGCATTTTTCTCAACAACCAGGGCATGCAGCACAATGCGACCGGTACCAAAATGACCGCCTTTTTTTTCTCTTCAATCTGACACCAGGTGCATCCTGATGCATCTGACGGTCGTGGAGCAATTCCAACTGCAAAGGAAAAAGTGGCTTTTTGGAGCTGCTATTTAAACCGTGTCTTGCTTGGCGCCAAGTTTTTCTATTTAGGACTGCCAAGACGGGTAATTTTCTACATTCTGGCCTATTATAGACAGATACGCCGCGCCTTCCTCGCTTGCGGCGTTGGAGTGGGCCTATAGACTACGACCTTTGGTGTGGATCTTCCATGTCACCTTTCGGGCCCACGACAACGGCCGGGCAAGCTCTGAAAGCAAGGGCGTTTCAATAATAAAAACTAAACTTTAAACTGGATTGAACTAACTACCTCTCTAACATTTGAGTAATATAATAACCATTAAGCCACTAAGCTTATTGAGTGACTAACTCAGATTATTGAAAAGGGATTCCTTTTCTTTACTTATATTATTAACAATCTTAAAAAAAAAAAAAAAAAAAAAAAAAAAAAAAAAAAAACTCAAATGCAAAATTTTGAAATTTTTTTTTCCCATTCTTTTTCCAAATTTCCAATCCTCAACCCTAACCCTAACCCTCCCTGAAATTCCAGGGTTAAAGGCGCTATTATCATCAAAATTCTTCTTTTTATCTTCTTTTGCCTTTTACTCAATAATTAGAGCGTGCACTATAATGTGACTGGTATCAAAATGACCACCTTATTTTTCTCGTCATTTTGGTACCCTATAAGCTTTAATGCACGCGACGGTCGAGGAGCAATTTCAATTGCAAAGGAAAAAGTAGCTTTTTGCAACTAAAAGCACGGGCCTCGAGTTCAGCTCGATGTCCAAATTTCCTCTTTGGGACAGAGGGCTCCGCAATTAATAGTATTTAGACCACTATAGACAGAACCGCCGCTCCTTCCTCGCTTCGAAGTGGGCCTATGGCACTACGACCTCTGGTGTGGATTTCTGCTACGATTTTTGGGCCCGACACCGAATCTGTAAAGGAATGGGCGTTTCAATAATTTGTTCTACATCCTTATAGACGAGGGTTACTAATATTATACTACAATTAATAAAAAGGTCGTTTATAATTTTAAAATCCCTATAATTCCCATCCCTATACGCTAAGTAAAGGGTACGTCTATAGCTATAGAAAGCACGGCTATTAAGAATTTCGCTTAATTCGTTATAGAGGTTAACGGCTATACTAAGCTAATAATAGCTTATATTATCCCTAAACTCAAATATCCCCTAATTTTAAGCAAACTATAGCTCGCTACCTATAGAGCCTACTCAATCCCCTACGAGAAGCGCCTCTATATAGGAGTAACGGGCAATTAGATTCCCTACGTTAAAAGCAAGGAGAAAAAAGAAACCCCATTCATTAAGGAAGTAAAATCTACTATATATATAATAACTATTACGTTTATAAGCACTATTAATTACGTACGTAAAGAGTATAGCCGAGCTATAGCCGAAAATTATATTTTTATTATTAGCTTTAAAAACGTAAAGAAGGCCCTTACCCCGAAGAAGGTCTATATAGAAGCGTAATTCTAAGAGAAAATCCCTAAGTAATTCTACTACTTCCTCCCTTTATAAATAAAAAAAGAAACTAATAAATTTAATCCCTACAAACCTAATATTGATTATAAAATCCCCTTTAAGAAGGGCCTAGATAAGTAGGACCTTCCCCTCCCTTTTAGCCCCCTATATAATATATTTAGAGAAGAGTTATTAATATTAAAGAAAACGCTTAAAGACTTCTTTAATAAAGGATATATTCGGGCGAATAGTTTAGAGGCTGGAGCCCCGGTACTATTCGTTTATAAATTAGGAGGCGGACTTTACTTTTACTATGATTATAGAACTTTAAACGCTATTACCCGTATAGATTACTACCTTCTCCCCCTTATTTACAAAACGTTCAAAATTTTAAAATGAGCGTACTAATATACGAAGGTCGATATTATAGTAGCGTTCTATAAAATATATATAACTATAAGAGAGGAGAGTAAAATTACTTTTAGAATACGCTATAGACTTTTTAAATAGATAATAGTCCCCTTCGATCTCTTTAAAACCCTAGCTTCGTTCTAGAGGTATATTAATTCTATCCTCTATAATTACTTAAATAACTTCTATTCTACTTATATAAATAATATATTTATTTACTCCTCTAGATCTAAAAAAGACTATAAAAAGAAGGTGGTAATAGTTCTAAAAAGATTTAAGGAGTGTAGGTTGTATTTCAACCCCGATAAATACGAATTCTATATAAAAAAGGTTGTTACTAAGAGGCTCACGCAGGTAGCCGAAGAGTTCAACCTCTTGCTAGAGGGCTAGATGGGCAACCGGGCAGGCCGTTCGATAGAATTTATAGTCCGGGTAGTCACCGATATAGTATACACAGCCTAGAAGCTCGGGGCTGTAACGTCCTTTATACTCCTAAATTTAAAAGGAGCGTTCGATAGAATTAACTATAGGTAGCTTCTATATACCCTATAGAAAATACAACTCCTAACGTAAATTATTCGGTAAATAGCAAACTTTATCGCTAGAAGAAGAAGTTCTCTCTTCTTTAACGACGAAACCTCCTACTCCTATATAATTACTATTAGAATACTATAAAGTTCCCCCCTCTCCTTTATTTTATTTATTCTCTTTATTACCCTATTATATTAGAAGTTAATAATAATTCCGAATATAATTATAATTAACTTCGCTAATAATATTAATATTATAGCGGTAGCCCGTACTACCGAAGAAAATTATTGAATATTATAAATAATATAGGAAATATATTTAGAATAAGTAAGGGCGAAGGGTATAGAGTTCGAAGTAATTAAAATGGAATTAATATACTTTATACGGATAAGGGTACTAAGGATAGAAACTCTCTAATTTAGGGAAGTAGTATTTCAATTAATAAAACTAATATAATTCTTAGCGGTCTAATTAAATTGTAAATTTAATTATAGAGCTTACGTAAAAGTAATAAAAAAGGAAATAATAATATAAACGAATATATTTACGAGATTAGTAGTAAAAATATAAAGTTACTCCTTTATTCGGGTAAGGGAAATATATATTAAATATATTTATAGTATTATTATATACGGGGCCTTAATATTCTACTAACCAATTGAAATTTACAATAAACTTCGGGGGATAGTAATTAGATTAGTAAAATATTAGACTAAATATTTGAAAGTTATTATTAAAGCGTATAAAATTACGTTAGTACGAAATTTAAAAACGGAAACCTTTTATTTACTATTCGACTTCTATTTTAATAAAAGGGTCCGGGCCTTTGAAGAAAGGTTCGCCCGGACGGACTAAACCCGGTTCGTCCGGGGGATTATAATTTAAATCTCTAATTATATTTAAATATAATAAATTAGAAGTCGGCTATTTACTAATAAATTAAAGAGTAGTATAATTAAGGTTTAGTAAATTGAAATATAGGTACTAACGGAGAAATTATTAATAATAATAATTAGCCCCCCCTCGGAATTAGGGATTTAGCCGTTACTACTATTGTAAGTTCTAGAATTAATAGCCGCTAATAGAGAAGAATAATTAGAGGATATAATAAATTAGGAATAGGTATTGTACTATAATTACTATTTAACGGCGGTAGTAATAAAATTAGAGTAATAGTATAAATTTACTATTATTAACCTTACTCCTAAATTTAGCGGAGAGGCTATCTAACGATATATAATTAGTATAAAGAAGAAGAAAGGAAAATGCTAATAACTAAAAGAAAATAAAGAAGAGCTGTACCTATTAATTAAAGCGAAGAATTCCCTCCTTATTTAAATTAGAATAGAAATTATTAGCTTCCGGGCCTTCCTTTACCGGAGGAAAGTATTAAACGTTCTAACTCCTATTTATATTTATAAATTCGAAAAAAAGATATTCGCTTATATTATCCTAAATTACTTTAATACGGATATTATCTTCTAATTAAATTTAAAAGCTTAATTATTAATAAAGGAAGAATTTTAAGAATACTTAAATAATAGAATTAAAGCCGAAAGGATTTTATTATAGGCGTTAAAGTTAAGGAGGTTAAAAAAATACTATTTAATAATCGAATTAGAGGAGGAGTAATATAAGGAAATTATAAAATATTCCTAAAAGGAAAATAGAATATTAATAATATTAGAATAATAGGACGGGACCGAAGAAGAGATATTTATATTAACTATGGGAATTATTTAAATTATAGTTATAATAAGAACCGAAAAGTACTATCTAATAAACGCTTAATTATATTTAAAAAATTATTCGAATAATTCTATTATATAAGCCTAATTTATAGTAATTTTATAGCGCTACTAAATTTAATTATTATTTATAAGGGCGCGGCCGGGAATATTAATAATTATAAAGCTATTGGGAATAGAATTATTATTACTATTAGAATTGGAAATTATATAAGTAGGAATAGTATAATTGTTATTGCCGGATATAATATGCGTAGGAGTAATAGTACTACTATTAGAATTGGACGTAATCCGAATTAGGTTTATAGTATTACCGTTAAGTAAGGAAGGGATATAATTATAATAAATATCCTTTATAACTAATTTGTAATAACCTTTCTATTAATATTTAGTAATATTATAATTTAAAGTACGAAGAAAATATTTATAGTCGGTAGGAAGATTATTCTATTCTAAATAAATATATATATAATTAATAAAATTATTAATAATACGAATTAAAATATTTAGGTTGCAATTAAATTTATTTTAACTATTTAATATTATAATAATAGTTATTATTTAAATAGTATTATAAATATTGTAAAGATTGGCGGAAATGTTTAGTATATATTTACTAGAAGTATAGTCGTAGGTAGCGTTCTAGGTACCGCTAGTTAGGAGCGTAGGAATTAAATAACGAAAAAAACGAATAGAGAATAAAAGATTTACTAATAGACGAGATAAAGTAAATCCTATTAGCGACGACCTTTTTAAAAGTATTAGGGGAATTAAACCTATTATTAAAATGCGTAACGGAGGTAAGATTTAGAATATAGTAAAAGTAAGGAATTTTACGGATAATATTAATTAAATTAATATAAGGACCGAAGAAGGAAAGGAAGAAATTATATTAATTTTAAGGAAGATAATTATTAAGGAAATTATAAAGGGTACGAGCGAGGAATGTAAGTTCTAAAGGTATAATTGAGGGGATTGCGGAGGATATAGAATTTAGGGATATAATAGGGGAGGAACCCTTTGCGTTAGAAGTTAAATTAATAAAGTTAGGATAATAACGGCCGGAGGAAACTATTTTAATAGAAATTGCAATAGGGAAGAAGGAGGAGAAGGATTAGGAGGGGTATTATAAGGAGGGATTATATAAATAAGGGAAGGGGTCTTTATACTAATATAAATAGGAGTAGAATTATAGGGTAGGAAAGTAAATAATAGGGCGGAAGTATTTATAAATGGAGGAAGGAAGTAGAAAAGTAGGGTAATAAATAGAAAGATAAAATAAGGAAGCGGGGAGGAGGCGGAAGGAGGAGTAGTAAGGAATAAGATAGAGAAGCGGCGAAGGAGGCGGCGTACTAAGCCTAGTCCTATTCCTATTATTCTTATTATTTTAGTATTAGAACGATATAGCAGTAGAAGAGACGAGATTATATTCGCTATAGCGGTAAGTAAAAACCGTTATAGTTATAAGTAAAGTAGGAGTGGTGTAGTAAACTACGGCCGAGATAGAGCTGGAGGTTTTCATTCGGAGGCGCTTAACGTCTGACGGTTTTCCCTTCTAGAGAACTGGAGAAGGACCTCATACTAATAAGGCGCTATAGTTTATAGTATAGGGAATAAGACTATATATATATATATAAAAGGTTAAATATCTCAGTTTTATTATTTATATAAGTATAAGCGTATAGGCCGGCCCCGAGAAAGTTAAAGTAATTTGTAATTAGTTCGCTCCTACTTTGTGAAAGGGCGTCTATAACTTCCTTAGATTTATAAACTATTATTATATATTTATCCCCTACTTCTCTAAAGTAGCTGTACCCCTAATTAAACATACAAATAAGGGAATTATATTCGAATAAACTAAAGAATATAATATAGTTTTCCAAATCTTTAAATATATATTTATACGTACGCCCATCCTTATAGAATTCGACCCCGACCGTAAGACCTTTTTAAAAATAGATTATAGTAGTTATGCACTTAGAGGTATACTAATATAAGAAGTAAATAACGGTATCCAGCGTACTATAGCCTTCTATTTTAGAAAATTCTCTATAGTCGAACGTAATTACCCTATCTATAATAAGGAAATACTAATAATTATCTCCTACTTTAAAGAATAGTCCGTAGAATTATATAGTTGTAAAACCTTTATAGTCCTTACCGACTATTGTAACCTAGAGTATTTTATAAAGCGCTAAGGCCTTTTTAAATAGTAAGCTTACTAAGTAAAGTACCTATCGCAATTTAATTTCCACCTTATTTACCGCCCGGGTAAGGAGGCCGTAGTCCTAAATACATTATCCTATAGAAATTAAAACCGGCCCTTAAGTAAGGACTATAAGGCTAGGAATATATAATTTATTCCTAAGGTAGCCTTATAAATATACGTCCGAATTTCTACCTCTACCGTCTCCCCGGCGCAGAATATATATATATTTAAAGATCTAGATTTATAACAACTCTAAAATTAAACCGTCTACTTCAATTCTATATACTAAGCCGCCCTGTACGTAGTTAAAGAGAATACTCAAACCTTCGTACTATTACTCTAACTAAAAGTCTAAATTATTAATTACTCTATAAATAAATTGGGCTAACTATATTATAAGGGACGCCTCTAAATCCTAAAGACCCTAGCCGTATCCGAAGCCGCAATATTTACAATTACCGATTAAAAATAGCGTTTCAACGCCCTCCGTACAATTATTATATAGAAAATATATAAAGCCATAGTATTTAACTACCCGGGTAGAGAAGGAATAATCTTCACTCTCTTAAAAGAATACTACTAGCTTCTATTAAAAACCTATATAAAGTGCTTTCTACGCAACTACTATATTTATATATATAGTCTTATTCCTTGTACTATAAACTATAGCGCCTTATTAGTATAAGGTCCTTCTTTAGTTCTCTAGAGGGGAAAACTGTAAGACGTTAAGCGCCTCCGGATAAAAACCTCTAACTCTATTTCGGCTATAGTTTACTACGCCGCTCCTACTTTACTTATAATTATAACGGTTCTTATCCACCGCTATAGCGAATATAATTTCGTTTCTCCTACCGCTATATTATTTTAATATTAAAATAATAGGAATAATAGGAATAGGACTAAACCCGGTACGCCGCCTCCTTCGCCGCTTTTCTATCTTATTCCCTATTACTCCTTCCTCCGCCTTCTCCCTACTTTTTTATTTTATCTTTCTATTTACTACCCTACTTTTTTACTTCCTTCCCCCATTTGTAAATACTTCCGCCCCGTTATTTATTCTTTTACTCTACAATTTTACCCCTATTTATATTAGTATAAAAGCTCCTTCCTTTATTTATATAATCCCCCTATATAGTACCCCTCCTAGTCCTTCTCCTCCTTCTTCCCTATTATAATTTCTATTAAAATAGCTTCCTCTAGCTATTATTATTCTAACCTTATTAATTTAACTTCCAATACGGAAGGTTCCTCCCCTATTATATCCCTAAATTCTATATCCTCCGTAATCCCTTCAATTATACCTTTAGAACCTATATTCTTCGTTTATACCCTTTATAATTTCTTCGGTAATTATCCCCCTTAAAACCGGTATAGTTTCCTCCCCTCTTCTTTCGGTCTTTATATTAATTTAATTAGTATTATTTATAAAATTCTTTACCTCTACTATACTTTAAACCTCGTTTCCATTATATACTTTAATAATAGGCCTAATTCCCCTAATACTTTCAAAAAGGTTATTATAAATAGGATTTGCTTTATCTTATTTACTAGTAGGTTTTATATCCTCCTTTCTTCTTTTTCGCTATTTAATTCCTATACTTTTAATTAATAGTACTTAGAACGCTATTTACAATTATACTACTAGTAGATATATATTGGACGTCCCCGCCGGTTTCTATAACGCTTATAATACTATTTAGGCGGTAGTTATTACTATAATATTAGATAGTTTAAATAATTTTAATTATAACCTAAATACTTTCTATTATATTACTAACGACTTCTCTAATTATATATATACTCGCTTAGAATAGAATAGCCTTCCTACCGACTATAAACGTCTTCTTTATACTATAGGTTATAATATTATTGAATAATAATAGAAGGGTTATTGTAAACTAATTACGAAGGATATTTATTATAGTTATATTCCTTCCTTACCCGGCGGTAGTATTATAAACCTAATTTGGATTACATTTAATTCTAATAGTAGCGCTATTATTCTTATATATATTATATCTAGCGGTAATAATTATACTACTTTTATTCGTATAATTTCCGGTTTTAGTAATAGTAATAGTTCTATTCCCGGTAGCCTTATAACCGTCGATATTCCCGGCCGCGCCCTTATAAATAATAATTAGATTTAGTAGCGCTATAAAATTACTACGAACTAGGCTTATATAATAGAATTATTCGAATAGTTTTTTAAACGTAATTAGGCGCTCGTTAAATAGTACTTTTCGATTCTTATTATAACCGTAATTTAAATAATTCTTATAATTAATATAAATATTTCCTCTTTATTTTCGTCCTATTATTTTAGTATTATTAATATTCTATCTTCTTCCTAGGAATACTTTGCGATTTCCTTACGTTACTCTTCTTCTAATTTGATTGCTAAATAGTATTCTCTTAACCTCCCTAACTTTAACGCCTATAATAGAATCCTTTCAGCTTTAATTCCGTTATTTAGGTATTTTTAGAATTCTTCCTTTATTAATAGCTAAGCTTCTAAATTTAACTAAAAGATAGTATCTATATTAAAGCAATTTAGGATAATATAGGCGAATATCTCCTTCTTAAACCTATAGGCGCAAATAGGAATTAAGACGCCCGATACCTTCCTCTAGTAAAGGAAGGCTTAGAGGTTAATAATTTCTATTTTAATTTAAATAAAGAGGGAATTCTTTACTTTAATTAATAAATATAATTCCTCTTCGGTTTCCTCTAATTATTAGTATTTTCCTTTCTTCTTTTTTATACCGACTATATATTATTAAATAGCCTCTCTACTAAATTTAAAGGTAAAGTTAATAATAGTAAATTCGTATTATTACTCTAATTTTACTATTACCGCCGCTAGGTAGTAATTATAGTACGATATTTATTTTTAATTTATTATATCCTTTAATTATTCTTTTCTATTAACGGTTATTAGCTTTAAAACTTATAATAATAGTAATAATTAAATCCCTAACTCCGAGGGGGGGCTAATTACTATTATTAGTAGCTTCTCTATTAGTATTTATATTTCAACCTACCGAGCCTTAATTATACTATTCTCTAATTTATTAGTAAATAACCAACCTCTAATTTATTATACCTAAATATAATTAGAGACCTAAACTATAATCCTTCGGACAAACCGGGCTTGGTCCGTCCGGGCGAACTTTTCTTTAAAAGTTTAGACCTTTTTATTAAAGTAGAGGTCGAATAGTAGATAAAAGGTTTCTATTTCTAAATTTTATACCGGCGTAGCTTTATACGCCCCGGCAATAATTTTTAAATATTTAATTTAATATTTCGCTAGCCCAACTACTATCCTCCGAAATTTACTATAGATTTTAATTAGTTAATAGAATATTAAGGCTCTATATATAATAATACTATAAATATATTTAATATATATTTCCTTTACTTAAATAAAGGAATAACCCTATATTTTCACTACTAATCTTATAAATATATTCGTCTATATCGTTATTTTCTTTTTTACTACTTCCGTATAAGCCTTATAATTAAATTTATAGTCTAATTAAACCCTTAGGAATTATATTAATTCCGTCGGTTAAAGTACTACTTCTCCGAATTAGAGAGTTTCTATCCTTAGTACCTTCGTCCGTATAAAGTATATTAATTCTATTTTAATTATTTCGAACTCTATACCTCTTGCCTTTACTTATTCCGAATATACTTCCTACGTTACTTATAACGTCCGGTAATTTTCTTTAATAGTACGGACTATTATTATAATATTAATATTGTTAGTAAAGTTAATTATAATTATATTTAAAATTATTACTAACTTCTAATATAGTAGGGTAATAAAAAGAATAAATAAAATAGGGGAGAGGAGGGAGCTTTATAATACTCTAGCGGTAATTATATAGGGGTAGGAGGTTTTATTATTAAAGAAGAAAGAACCTCTCTTTCCGGTAATAAAATTCGTTACCTACCGAATAATTTATATTAGGAATTATATTTCCTATAGGGTATATAAAAGTTACTTATAATTAATTTTATTGAATATTCCTTTTAAATTTAAGAATATAAAGGACGTTATAGCCCTAAGTTTTTAAGTTATATATATTGCGTCGGTAATTATCCGGATTATAAATTCTATTAAATAGTTTATTTAATTACTTATCTAGCCCTCTAGTAGGAAGTTAAACTCTTCGGCTACCTACGTAAACCTTTTAATTATAAATATTTTAAAAATCTTTCTTATATTATTAAATAATAATATTAGCCTTTATACGCTTACTAGCTTCTATTAGGCGGTACCCTTTTTAAATTTTTTAAGGATAATTATTTTTACATCCTTAAACTGCTATAGGAAATATTTAAATTAGAGGCTAATAGATATTAAATATACTATAGCCTATTGGAATAGTTATTTATATATTTTTAGAAACCTATTTAAGTATTAATCGATCCTAGGGGCTTTATTAGGCGCTATTTAAGAAAATACGTCCTAAATATCCTCTTTATCGATTAATTTACTAATAATTATTAATTTAATACTATTTAGTAATTTAATTTAATCCGGTAGGTAATCCGTTAGAATTTTTATTTTTAGGAAGAAATAATCGGTAAGAATTTCGGCTTTACTATTATAATTTCCGATTTTTATTACCCCTTCGTAAGTTTAAAAGGTTAGTAATTTAGGCGGGTCTATTAATTTATAATTTTAAGTACGGATTTATTATTTTAAGGGCTAAAATTAATTTAGGTTCTTCGAAGCTTTAGCAACGCTATTATACTATATAACTTATTAAATTTTTATAATTATCTTCTTCTTTTTTATTATAACTTCGATAAAATCCCTTTAGTTTAATACTATTTAATATTTAAATTATTCTTAATATATCTTCCGTACTTCTTTCGTTATTATTTTATATTTTAATATTTATTAATTTACTTTCCTCCTTCGACTTTTCTTCTAGTACGGAATAAATTCTTTTATAATATTTATAAATTCCCCGTCGAACTTACGAAAAGCGAATTTAAAATCCTTTATTATATTAATCCTTTCTAGGACTAATATTTATTTCTCTACTACTTCCTTTACTTTTACTATATTTATAAAATTTTAATTATATCTTCCTTCCTTTTCCGCTTTTTATTCTTTCTTTTTACTTAGATTTAAATTTCCTAAGGGTAATAGTCCGAACCGGTTTATTCGTACTTTTATATTCCCTAATATTCGGCTTTAACCTTAGGTAATAATTATATATAATTAATTATTTTATCCTTCTCTCTTCGTATTGTATTTTTGAGTTTTATTAGTTTATTACGGGGGGTAAATAGATTAAATCTTTAGTATTATACCTATATAAGGAAGCGAGCGGCCTTTAAACTAATCCTATTTTCTAGATTTTAATTAGGATAGTAGAAATTATAATCTCTAATTATAATTAAATTTCCTACTAGGGGCCCGACTTTAAAAAATTTAAAGAGCGGTAATTTTTATTAATATTCCGGTATTCCCTATATAAAAATAGGAGAGTAAATAGAAAAGACGGTTGTTAAATCCCTCAAACTCTTAAATATTACTATAGCCTAATCCTTTCCGGTTTAGAAATTTAGGTCCTTTAAATTCTATTTCTTATTTATATATATTATTACCCTTCCCTTTTTTATATAATCGACCCCGAAATATCTTCCGCCTCTAGGACGGTAAATATCCCTATTTAAATTTCTACCCGGCTCCTAAATTGCTATAATATTATAAGTTTCCTTTTATTCGAATAGAAGTTTCCTTCTCTCGTATAACTTCCTTATATTCTAATAGAGTATTTTTAATTAGATTATTAATTACCCTAAAATAGGGTTCCTTCTAGCCCTTTTATAGAGGATAAGGGTATTATTTCTTTAAGGGGGGTTATAGTCGTATAAATACTATTATTACTATACGATCGATTCCTTCCTATATTTTAGGAGTATATATAAATATCTATTGGATTTTAAGGGTTTAATAGCTTCGGTCGGGAGGATAGGCCGACGACTTTCTTCGGCCGTCCCCTCTTTACAATTCTTTTAATATATCTCTCTAGGGTAATAATAGTACGGGAGTTAGAGGGAGCGTTTAGAAGGACACTCTTATTTATAATCTCTATCGTCGGCTCTAATACCTTTCCGGCCGGGTTCTTACAGGGGGTAAACGCCCGCGGCCTTTTAATATATACAATAGACGCCTTTATAATTACCTTCCAGAGAATAAGGTACTCTTTATAATTATATATATAGTAGCCCTTCTTCCTATATAACTTATAATAGACGAGTAATTTATTATTATTAGACGGGCAATTTACTTCGTTAAAGCGATCTCTTTTATATTTAGCTTTACTATAGTGGGCGTAGATATTTTTTTGACGGTAGAATCTCGTTGTATATCCGATTCCTTAATATTTAAAGTATTATTGGATATTATTCGAGGTTTAGAACGGTTTGTATAGGTATACGTTATTATCCTAGAGGAAGAGGTTATCCTAGAGGAAATATACTACTAATACGGTAGCGACCTCTATTAGAAGTAGGCCTCTATTCTCTCTATCCCTTTTTTTCTATAACCGAATTCTAATAATAAATACCTCCGGATTCTTTTCCTTCGCTATATTCGATATAACTTCCGCCGTAGTATAATTATTAATACTATTTTAGAGTACGCCCCGAATTAATATACTTATAATATTTATAGTAATAAAAGCATCGGGGCCGAAAACTTCTTTAGCCTATATTTAGTTACACTAGTACTAATTATATATAGATTCGTCGAATATAATTATATAGTTTCCGGTTATTAGTATTTTAGTAGCCGTTCGAATTATTAGGCTAGTATTCTTCTTATTTAAATACGTAACTAAGGTCGTCTTCGTATCTTCATTCGAACGGTTTATAAATTCGACGGTAATTATCGCTCCCTTAATAGTAAATTACTATTCGAAGTTAAAGGGGATAAATTTCTTAATAGTAGTAAGTAATTATTAGAGGGTAGTATCGATTTTACTCGGGCTAACTTTTGCTATAATATCGGTCTAATACTTCGGTACCTCTTAAGCGCCTTTCTTAATTTCTTTTAGAATATCCTTCTTTAAATCGTTAAAATCCTTCTTAGTAATAAATTAATCGGTTTTAACCTTATTAGCTTCGGGTCGCGTAGACCTACTTTTTCCGACGTATACCTTCGCAAACTCGAGAAATAATTTTTAAGCTTAACAACGGTCCTCGGTCGAAATAGTATTATAGTTTATAGATTTATTCGCTTTAATAATAAATTTCTTTAATATTTTATTATCTTCCTCTATTTTATCCGAGGTCTTTATAGTAAGTGCGGCTTTAGGATTATTATATACTGAGATCTCCGCGAACGGGTTGTAGACGCTATTTTCGAGTCCACGGGTACCGCTATCGATGGCCATCGGTAACGACGATACAACACCGTCGCTGCGCTCGTCGCAGGACATCGTGAGGGACGTAAACGACCCTCCTAAGTCGATTGCCGTTGTTAGTTTTCGTTTTGGAGCACTCCTCGACCAGAAATCGGCGTTTCCGGTTTCAAAGCAGTTTTTTATTAATCATCCCAATTACTATATTTATAGTTCTATAAAAGTTTGGAAAAATATAAAGAGAGGCTTTTTATAAACGTTAGCGACCCCCGACTAATACTATAGAAATATTTAAATAAACTTTATTACTAATTTCCCGAACGCTAATAAGAATATGTATCTATAAGTTATTAAAAATAGGTTTAGTAAGAACGTTATCTTTAAATTTATACCTTCTATAAATATAAACCTTTATGTAGAACGCTTCCTTTAATACTTCGTACGCTACTACGGTTAACTACGCTCAATCGTTAGTAATAGAAGTACTAATTAAACGAATAGGTTCTAGAGGCGTCTCTACAAATTAATATATATAGAGCAACTCCTTAATATAGTCTACTATCTCTAGACCGATAATAGTCCCGAGAGAATAAATTAGGAAATATACGCCTTCTCTAGAACTTATATTAACTATTTATAAAACGATTGGGATTATTAGACCCTTATAACCTAATTAGTAATTAATAGTAGGATAAATACTTCTATCGGTATAACCCCCTTCTTTGCAACCTACGGCTATAAAGTAGGCCCTATTATCCCTACTATTAAAGAATCCCTAGAAGAATTGCCTATTATATTTATCCCTAAGCGAAAAACCTACGAATGTATAAAGAAATTACAATAAATTTTAAATATTTATTAGATTATTATAACTATAGTTGTATAATAATAAAAGAAATTCGTAAACTATTCTAAGTAACCGGCCGAATGATTCTAAATTAGAAATAAGGTTTAGTTTAATTTTAAAAACTATAGTTCTACGCGCTTTAAGAAGAGATTTAATATAGTCTATACTAAATATACCGTCTCTAAAATTTTATTACTATATATAGTCGAATTTAAAGGATTACTATTTATAATTTATAATATCTTTTATATAAACCTCCTCCGTAGAGCCGCCAAAGACCCTCTACCCGGATAATATACTATAAATTTACAACCCCTAATTATTATAATCGAAGGAGAGAAAGAGTAGGAAGTAGAGTAGATCCTTTATATAAGTAATTTTAAAGAGAAAAGAGGATATATAATCCATATAGTCTATATAAAATAAAAAGGGTTTAGAAAAATTATTTGGGAATTGCTTAAAGAGTTTTTAAAGATAACTATATTTAATAAATTTAAATAGAAGTACGGACCTATAAATACAAATAACGGACTATTAGAATAATATTAGTACGAAGGAACTACTCGCTCTAATAAGCGTAAGAGAAATTAATTATAGTTCGAAGTTAGAGCCCCTTTCCCCCTTACTATAGAAAGGATATAGGGAGGTTAATCCTTTACTTAAATATAATTAATTTATGAAAGTATAAAAAATAGAAAACCGAAGGAAGAGTACGGCTATAGTAATAGACCTTATTTGCGGATTTCGCCCTTCTTTAATATTTTAATATCGGTAGAAGTACGGCCAATAGGAGCCTCTTCCTTTATACTACCGGCCAGGGAAGTAAAACTAATAGGAGGATCGACTTTTACATT
The DNA here is from genome assembly GCA_037102815.1 of Neurospora intermedia. Taxonomy (NCBI): domain Eukaryota; kingdom Fungi; phylum Ascomycota; class Sordariomycetes; order Sordariales; family Sordariaceae; genus Neurospora; species Neurospora intermedia. Next base: position 3,055,699 of record BTPP01000005.1, on the reverse strand, counting down.
ATTATTAGTAGTACTAGGAGTACGGGGCGGGGTAATTGCAAAATCGACGGCAGGGCCAATTAAAGAAATAGTTTAAACGCGAATAGTAAAGCAAATTTAATAAAGGAGCGAAATACTAAATAATCCCTAAATTCCTCCTTTAACCGAACTATATTTATTCGGCTTTAGAATTAGAGGGAACAATTCCTTCTAAGCCTATAGGTTAGCTACCTATATATAGAGATTATCTATAGTATAATATAGAGACTTAATATTGCTATAGATATTATTTATATTACCTATAGCCTACTATAAGGATTTTAGGTAGGTATAAACGTTATTAAACTTAATAAAAATAGTAAAATTAACGCTAGTAATAGAAGGGGGCGTAGTAAAATCGTTAAAAATAGGCGGATTAATAACTGTAGTAACTATATTAAAATTAGATAATCAATAACTATATTATTAAACTAACTATAAGTAAAGAAACGGTTATTATACTCTAAAATCTCTATAATTGAAATTATATCTTTACGTACAACGGTAATAGTACCCTCAGTGCTAAAAGTAAAATATCCCTACAATCTCTAATTGTAATAAATAAATTAAATAACGTTAGGAATAGGAAGATAAACCTTACTAAATTCTACCTTATATATAATATACTTCGTACCGGAATTGAAATTAACGCCTACATACTTATAACCGCGAAAAAGGCAAAGCTAATACTAAGAAATAGCCGGACTATACTTCTCGGCCGTAGCGAAGCCTGTGAGGGCATGCACATCCACGAGCGAAAGCCAGCGCAGGAAGGATATGGCATAAATCAAATACAAAACTAAAACTAAAGAGGGAAAAGAAAGAAGTCCCAAGGTGGGCTGGCTGTACGAAGTTAAATGTTTGTGCGCTAGCGACCTATAGTAGGTCCTGTACCTGGTCCGTAGATATAGTGCCTAAGCTATAAAGGCGGCACGCCTATACGTGACCTAGGTCTTCTAGGGAGTTATAGGACTAGGCTATAACATCACCCCCCCCCTCATATAAGGCTCAGCCCCAAAGCCGATATAAGAATTAAAAATATAAAAGGTAAAAAAAATTTCCTATTATAAACCTATTTTGAACCTACGACGTCTCGCTTCCTAAATATATTGAATATCCTTGGGTTGGGAATAGCGATTATTCTACTACGCTATTTATCCATTTCTACGATCGTTGCCAACTTATTATTTACAAGCGCGAATTTCCTATTTATATCTTTATTCTAATACCTTACTTCCTTCTTCGTATTATTCCCCTCCTAATTGTAGGCGCCGGCGTATTATTATTAGAATAATCACTTATATCCTTACTAAATTAATACTATAAACGATTTAAAAATCCTAACTTATTGGGATATTCGTCGTAGTACACTTTAAATACTTCCGCTATATTCTTAAAACCCTCTATAAAGTACTATTCCGGATCCGGATCTTAGCCCTTCTATTCTACCTAATACTAAAACTTATTATTAATAACCTTCAATAATACTACTTTATATACTTCCTACTCTTCTTCTCTATCCTCTATAATAATTTCACCCGCTAGATTTTACCTACTTTATCCCAGTAATAAATTTCCCGGGTCCCTCCTTAGCCGTTTAATATAAAAGACTTTTCTACTCCTTTAAGAGGCTAGGAAGTCCAATTCGTACGAAAATCCCTTTATAGTTTTAATATAATATAATATCTTCGTTAATAGGAAGTCTAATTTATTACTAGGGCGGTCTATCGACTAATATTTCTTAATAATAAAAACTTTATCGCCTACACCGAAATCGGGATCCCTCTAATACCAATTTACCTAGGCTATTTATCGTACTGTACTTTATCGATTGCCTTTCTAGCTGTATCCCTTAATAATTCCAGCTATTTAACCGTTATTTATACCTCTAAGCGGTTCAACCTTTCTTATATAGGTAATCTAACCAATTTAGTACGACTCTACTAATTAAATAATACTAATATAGGGTATCCTATAACTACTTCGTAGGGAGATAGGCCGTTAAGATTTTTATAAAGGAGGCTCGTTTATACTAAATCTAATATAAGCAGCTTTATCGACCAATCGTCTTAATTATAGTTAATAAATAGACGTAAACGTTAATCCAAATACTAATTTATAATTTCTACTTATCCTACTGTTTAGGAGTATTTTAAGCTATTAAGCTTCTAAATAATTCCTATCAACTTTATTAATTCTTATATAAAATCGGAAATAAATTAAGGGCTACAGTCGCTAATAATTTTATTAAAGTAGCCGAAAATACAATAGGGACCGTAGTAGTATATCTCCGCCGCTTATTTAACTATAACTATATCTTTACAAGGGATATACTAAAATATTCTAAAAAAACGATCTACTATCACCAATACATTATTATAACCCTTCTTATTTATTAGCATTAATTTAAAATCAACTATTACACTTCTCCAAGGCCGTCTATCCCTCATAAATATTAAATAGAATTTTCCTAGAGTTTTATTACAAGGGTACTTTAATACCTAATATTCTTAGTAGTTTACTATAAAATAATCTATATCTAAGGTTATTATAGGCCACTAATACTAACTTTAAATAAATCTCCTAGTTTTAGCTTTACTAGGGTAAGCTATTAGTATCTATAAATAAATATCCTAGATAAGGTAAGTCCGAATATAATCGTCTTTAAAGACTACCAACTTCCCTTTACAATATAGAAGACTATTATTAAAAGTAAATAACGTATCTAACTAACGTACCTTCTCTCTATAAACTAAAATAGACTTACTATTTCGGTTTAAAGATAATAACTTATTTACTAATATAATCCCTATAAATTATAGTATTAACTCTATATTCTCTTCCTCAATAGTTTAATTCAATAGGGATAATTTACCCTCTATCTTCTTAATTTTAACTATTCCAATAAATAATATTATACATAATTCAATTGTAAGTATTTCTTCTTTATTTTTTATAAATATAAAGAAACCCTCCTCGTTTAGCTTTAATAACCGGAGGGTATATTAATTATCCTTCTTAACTTTTATAGTTTTAAAATCCTTAAACTTTCGGAATAATACGTCTACGGTTACGTTTTCCCTTCCGGGTCGATAAATCATATAAAATTAATATTCCAAAAAGGTTTCCAACTACTATACTTATTTATTATTCAACATTCTTTTACTTCCAAAATATTCTAATACTTAATAATTAATAATAATAGTAAAGGGTATTACCCTTTTTAACTCCGGTCTCCACTATTCAATCGCCTTTATTACGGCTAATAATTCTTTATTGTAAATAGAATAATTTAATTCAGCGGGTACTATTATTTCGGAATAGAAGGCGATCGGGTGCTATTTATCGTTTTATTACTAACTTATAACGCTTATATATACCCCGTTAAAGGAGTCCATCTCGATCTTTATCTTTTAATAGTAATTAAAGTAGGCTAGGATAGGCGTACTTAAGAGAATCGCCTTCAATTTTTCAAATACCTTTTAATAACGTTCAATTTATAAAAAAAGTAAATCCTTCTTAATTAAATTAGAAAATAGTTTAGCAATTCGGCTAAAATCTTTAATAAATTTTCGGTAAAAATTATAAAACCCTAAGAAAACTTATATCCCTTTTACTAACGTTAGTTACTTCTAATTTCTTACTATAATTATCTTTTCGGGGTCTACGGAAATTCCTTAAGTATTAATAATAAAACTTAGGAATTTAATTTCCGTAATACTAAATTTATATTTCTTTATATCGGCCTAGAATCCTACGTTCTTTAATCGATCTAAGACCTTACGGACGTAATCCTTGTAATTATTAATATTTTCCGAGTAAATTAGAATATTGTCGATATATATACTATAAAGTATAATAAAATAATTAATAAGAATATTATTAATAAATTGTTAGAAAGACGATAATCCTCTAGTAAAACCGAATAGAAATACTTTGTATTTATACGCCCCGTATCTAATTCTAAATATTATTAAATCTTTATAGTTTAAATATATACGGATCCTATAGAAGGCTTACCGAATATCGATTTTTATAAAGATCTTAACCTAACTAATACGAACCAACATTTCGTTAATTAAAGGTAGGGGGTATTTATCCTTCTTTAATAAAACATTCAACTTCCGGTAATCTATATAGAACTTAAGACCTCCATTAACCTTAGGTATAAACAATATAAGCGCCGCCTATAGTACTAAACTTACTTCGATAAATCCTTTTTAGAGATTGTTTATAATATACTTTTAATATTCTTCTAATTCTTTTAAAGTTATCTTATACAAGGAATTATAACCTAAATCTCCGGGTATTTTACCCTCTTCCAATATAATCTAATAATTAATTTTATTATAATAGTTGGACAGTGTATTAGAATTAAATTTATTAAATATATTAATATAATTATAATATATTATTAGGAATCGTTCGAATACCAAACTCCAATACTCCTCGTCATTTATTAGTAAGACCCGTCCTTTATCCTTTATACTAGCAATCAACCCGTCTATTTCATATAGACTCGTTAATTCTACTTTCAAACCCTAATTAATATAGTAATCAAAAATTATTATATTAATAATAACTATATTCTAAGGCTTCTCTTTTACCCAACCAAATATTCTTTTTAAATAGTAAAACCCTTCTTTATCTAATAGGAGATATACTTCTTTAAACAGCTTATCATTTCGACCTCTAGCCTTCTCCTCTTCTACTTCTATATAAGTTATCTCTTCAACTAACGTATATTTATATTTAATACCGTCGAATAATTCCCACTCTATCTATTCTATTTAAAATATAATTATATTTTATATTTTATACTTAGTAATATAAATTACCTTAGGTCGCTAATCTATAGGGAATTTGGGGTTAAATAATATTATTAACCTCGGAAAGTTTATTTCAACTTCCTCTAATTTAGTAATTCGGACCTATAATTATCGTTCCTCTAAGGAGGTATTACAGGGGCTAAATACTATTACTCCTTCTTCTATACTACTTATATTATTTACTTCCTTGAATAAGGAAGTTTAATTACATATTAATAATAATACTCTATCGGTTCGGCGTTTATCTTCTATATCTATTAAAATTTCCTATCGATCTACATTCGATTAAAATCGGGGGTTCTATAATAATTTAATAGGTTAGATAGTCAAATTTCGGGTATTGGGGAAAAGTATTAAAAATTTAGGAAAATAAAGGGTTTAATTATAGTAATCGGCTAATACCTAATAGTAAGTTAGCTATATTCGACCTACAATTATATCTCTCTTTAAACCGGGTAATATAATTATTTATTTATTAAAGAATTTATAACCCTAAATTATAAGGTACCCTTTAATAACTTAATTAATAACGTCCGGTTTAATATTATAATAGGGCGTAACGTATCCTAATTCGAAATTGCAATAATTTTTAAAGTATAAGCAGTATAATTTATTAGCGAATATATTACTTATAATAAAATATATATTTACTCCTATATTAATTAATATTTTATAAATAATAATAGACAATCTATTTTAAACTATATTATATCTAACCAAAAAAGATAATCCATCGCCTAAGTAATTTTTTAAATTAAAAGCGGATAGAGGTACCTTAATAGTAATTTTTATACTAATAATTATTATATTACTAATCGATATTTCTCTTAGGAAAGAGGCTACTTACTTTAAGGAACGTAATTTTTTAGAATAATAGATTTAGTCTCTTTATCCTCCTTATCTTTAGTAGAATCCTCCTCCGAATCCTTAATATTGGAATTAATAATTATAACCCCCTTAAAGAAATTAAGGAAAATAGCTAATATAATATTAATTTGAAATACTTTATATTTTTCGACGGTTTTCTCCACTTTCTAATAATTAAAGTATTCCCTAGCTAAATAACCCTTTTTCCGGTAAATAAAGTACTTATTTTCAACTTACAATCTATAAAACTCTTTTATATTAAATTTTTTATATATAAAGGACGAACTAGGAAGGCGGTTTTTAATAATTCCTGTAGCCTTAGAACCGGCTGTTTTATAACGGTTCTTCTTAATATAGAACCTAGAATAGGCCGTATCGAATTAGTAATTCTCGTCGAAAGATTATAGAAAAGTATAATATCGTTCGAAAGTAATATCGGTAAATAAATAGATTAAAATAATAGAATTTCAGAAATATATAAATAATTTGTATTTTATAGTTAACTTCCAATAATAGCGGGGGATACCTATCTATCCCGCTAGGCGGACGAAAATAATTTTAAAATTTTAGAAGCAATTTAAATTACGTATAACGAGCTTTTCAAATTCGATATTAGCCTTTTCTTCTAAATTATAATCTAGATAAAATTCTTTTAAATAATTTAGTAATTAAAGCACAGTAGACAAGCGGGGAATACTACCGTTAAACTCGTAAATAAAAGGAAAGATATTTTTAGCGGCCTTATTAGCCAAACGGCTAATTACAACGCTAAAAATAGTATTCTCATTATAGAAATAGTCCGTATTAACGCATAGTATATCATAGATTTAATATAACTATATTTTAAAAGATACTTTATCTTTATTCTTTTTACTATAAAATAATAGAATTTCTAGGACCTTAATAGACTTCTTACTATATTAATAAGAGCTAAAAGAAAATAAGGAAATATTAGAGCTTAAGCGTAAAAAATAATTAGAGGGAGTATTAAAGGGGTGACGTTTATAACGTTTATTGTTATTCGATCCGCTATAATTATTTAAATTATCGGATTTGTCGCCGGAGGAGTCCGAATCGGGGTTACCCGTACTAATAATATGGGGGGTTATTCTAATAGAGCTTATCTAACTTTCTTCTCCTATTAAATTATTAATCTATAATTTATAATAGGTACTTCCAGTAATACGTATACGTAATACTTTAAAAGACGATAGGATTTTATCAACAATAGCGTTTATTTTAATCTCCGGGGAAATATATATACAACGTTTCTTATTAAATAAATTAATTACTTTCTTATTTCCGAATTCCTTAGTAAATACTTCTTTACTATCGGTTTCTATAGAAGTTCTTAAGGTAAGGATTTTAATTATAATATATCTTTTCAAATATCGATTACTCTTTTCCAACTAATCGATCTTTATATTAATAATATTAAACTAGACTTCTAAAGAGGCCATTTTATCGATATCCGCGGGTTATTCTTTCCAACGCAACGTATCGTCTAACTTAATAATAAGAATATTAATTTATCCTTTTAAACAGGCTATTTCTTAACTATAAGCAAAATAAACAGCACTAAGGGCCTCCTAATAACTATTAATAGTTTTCTCTATACAATAATCGTAATCTTCCGCCAATTAATCGAAAGAGCAATTATAAAACGCTTTAAAACGTCGTACTTTATCCTACTCCTCTTATAATACTTCTTCGGCTTAACGGTAATTAATATAAACTTTCTTTAATTAATAATAAAAATCGAAATCGTTACGCACTATATTAAATTAAAAATCGTACTCGTCTTTTATATGTAAAATAACTACCTCCTACTCCTTTATCTTTTAAATAAAGTAAATAATAAAATCGTATATCTTTTTAATTATTTTATCGATTTATTTAATTATTTTACTAATATTATTAAAAATTGTATAAAAAATTGTAAGGGTAATAAAGCGATAGTGAACTTCGTTCTATATATTTATAAGATTTTAATTAAATAAATTAATAAATTAAGTAAATATTATTATACTTTTCCAATTAGCCAAAATAGGCGAATATTTAGAATTTTTAATACTAAATTAGAAATAAATATAACCAAATCCCTTCCGAATTTTTAAAGCTTCGGCCATATAATTAGTTCAATTGATAATATCATTTATTAATTAATCGAAGGAAAGAATAAAACTTTTAGTAATAATAATAGGCTCTATATTAATTATATAGGAATCGTATATTTAGGCTAGAAAATAATTAAATAAATCCTTACCCACTCCTAAAGCAAAGGTATACTTTTTTCCATTTAGGATATAGCGATTCATATTACGAATATCGATAAACAAACGCTTAATAACCGAAATACTAATAGAAGCTATATTTTCGAAACTTTTAATAGCTTTAAAATTAAAGCGTAGCTTCTTATAGCGAATTAGCTATAAACGATAAATTATAATTTCAAACCCTTCTCGCTCCTTACCTTTTAACGGAAATAAATAAGGAGGAATAACTTAAATAAACTAATTTATATGGGCGTATAAAGTACTTAGGTTGCGTAAGGTAAAGATTTAATCCTTTTTAATATTAAGAGAGGGATTACAATTTTAATCGTAATTGTAAATATAAAGGGTAAATAGTTTATCGATATTTTATTAGGATAAATAGGAATATATAACGGTAGGGAAAGGAACTTCCTCCTTAGCGTTATTAAAATTATTATCGATCTTAAAATTGTTAATATTATTTTCTTATAATATACAACTATCCGTTGTTAGATTGTCTTCTAGTTAACCGTTTAAATTAATCGATATATTAGGTTCTTTCTTTTAAAATTATAAATTATAGGGGTCCCGAAATAGGGTTTTCTTTTCTTTACAAATATACACTATAATAAATCGGAACTCTAATTCTCGCCTCTCAATACCGAAATAATATTCGAAGGCTCGCGGGTCCTAGTCGACTTTCTCGTTGCAATTAAACCGACTCGCGGGATTCAATTAGGTAGGATATTGTAATTACCGTCCCCGGTCGTATAACGTTAGTTAGCTTTAATTTTATATAAGGCTATATATATCTACAAGCGAAAACCAGCGTAGGAAGGATATAGCATAAATCAAATACAAAACTAAAGCTAAAGAGGGAAAAGGAAGAAGTCCCAAAGTAGGCTGGCTGCACGAAATTAAATGCCTGCGCGCCAGCGACCCATAGTGGGTCCTGCACCTGGTCCGTGGATACGGTGCCTGAGCCGTGAAGGCGGCACGCCTGCACGTGACCTGGGTCTTCTGGGGAGTCATGGGACTGGGCCATGACAAAGCCCTCGCAACGAATCATCTTCTTCTATATATTCGTACAAATAAAAGGTAGGATATTATAATATATAGTAGCAGGGTTATTTTAATAATATAGGCCTCAACTCTACCCTAACGAGTAGAAGAATTATTGAAGATTTTATTCTCTTCGTCCTCCTCCTTAAGGACGGTAGTAGGTTGAATAGTAGGGGCCGGAATAAGTATAATAATAGGCGTAGAAATAGAGTAGACAGTAATAGTAGGAGTAAAAGTATAAAGGATAGCGGGCATAAGCTCAATAAGCGTAGGAGCGGGAATAGGATTAAATATAAGAATAAGAGTAGGGCTCTAAGAAAGAAAAATATTAAAGGGGCCGAATCCGTACTATAACGGCGGGAATAAGTAATTACTATAAGGGTAACTATAGGACTACTAAGGAAATTAATAATAGTCCGGAAATTAGCCGTACGCTAAAGTATAATTAAATTAGACTTTAATAAATAAAAAAGAGGGTGCAATAGGAGGAGTAACGAAGGGCGTAATATTAGTAGGAGTAGTATACTATTAAACCGGTATAGGAATAGCCGGCGCAAGAGCAACCGGGGGAACAGCTATAGTAGGAACAGCCAGGGCGGGGGACTACGAAATAAAAGTAGTAACTTCCTACTCGTATTATTAGACGAAGAACTATTCGTGCTACGAATTATTAGAAAATATTATAAAGGCTATATAAAAATTAGAATTGAAAGTACAAGGGCATAATAGTAAATTTACTATTAACGCTAAAGGGGGTACGACCTTATAATATCTAGGGGGAGCGTTAGAAGTTAGGGAGGAGAAGGAAAGAGAGAAAGAGAGAAAAGGAAAGAGGGAGGGGGAGAATTAAAAAGAAAAAAGGGAAACATATAATAGGAGGAAGGGTATAGAAGGTAAAAGAAAGCCAAGCGTATAAAAAGGTTCCGCTAGCGTTAAAATAGGTAAAAATAGTTATTAGGCGGGTAAAGTTGTATAGAAACGGAAGGTACGCAACTACCTATATATAATTACCGGCAATACTTACACTAGGGCCGGTACGGGGAGGAGGGGGTTAATATTACAGGGCTACCGCCCTAGAGGTTATATCGGACTCTACAGCCCAACTACTACTGTAGCCCAGCCCGTAGCTTATAGTAGCGCCGCTCCGCTACAGCGCTAGTTACATACCTACAGCCCCCTTCAAAAGGCCGCCGCCGCAAACTCTACTTACAAACCTTTCCCCCTTTCCTCTTCATAGAACCTTATCAATCACTTAAGCACAATATCTATATACACTCCACTAACCCCCTTACAACCTCTATCTTATAGGTATAAGGGAGGTTATATCAGGCTCTGAATTGTTGAGTATATAACTTAAGAGGTATATTAGGGTAATTTATAGTAGGGAGAGTAGCCTTTAATTAGTTATATTGGCGAGTAAGTAATTTATATACCTATATTGCTATATTAAGAGGAGTATTGCTTATTTATAGGCGCCCGATCTAGTTTAAACGTATATATGAAGTTGCCTTTGCAATTTGCTCCTTAAAATGGATATAACGGTGGGTGATATGCTTATTATAAGTATAGTATAAATTTATTAGATTGCTACGAGTAGATAATCTATATAATTTAAGGGAATTATTATTAGATTTATTCGACGATATAGTCCGCTACCTACAATTAAAATAATTCCTCGTATAATAATTAGCCTACTCCTTTTTATAAGGGAGTAACTTAATTGTAATCTATTTGATAATAGCTTCTTATAATTCCCTAAATTAACGATGTAGAAGTAATAAGGTAGCTTTAAACTCCGGTATAGACGGGGTATAAATTATATACTACTATACGTGAAAGAACTTTATTCGAGTATTAGTAACCTTCGTAGGGAGCGGGCCTAATCTAGCCTACGTTCTAGTAACTATTTTAATCTTTTTATATATACGGTATAATCGATTGAGATTATTTTGATTGTATTAATCTATTACTTCTCGTTATACTTATTATATTGCTATTTAATTACCGTTAGAGTTATTATTACTATCCTCCTCCTTATTAAACCCTTCGCTATCCTCCCCTTGATTATTAGATTATTATTTATTATTGTCTAGTTCTATATACTTTTAATTATCTTTAAGGTATTTAATAACGTTGTAGTTAATATACTATATATAACGCTAACGTTGAACGTTTAGGAAGATTCGGTTAATAATTTTAATAAGTTAGTTATTACCATTAATAATAATAATTACTGGTTTAAGAACCGATAAGTTATCTATAGTCTTCTTAATATACTCAATTAGCTAGTTAAATTCTTTATCCTTCTCGTTATTGATAATTGTTTGAAAGATTGGTATTAATAATTATTTAGGGGTAATAACGATACCCTATATTATTGGTATATAGTATTAATTTGTCTTATACGTAACATCGAAGAGTAGAGTGTATAGATATCGCCTCTATATTTTTCTTTATTTAATTGTATATTAAAGATTATAGCGAAGTATAGTAGGTTCCTCTTTTTATTAACCCTTATCGTTATAGAAGTAGTTAAATCAATAGTATTTAAATATAATAACCTCCTTATTTTGAACGGTACGTATAAATGTTTGTATATTAACGTAACCGTCGTTATGTTATTAATATAACTTTTAGCGTATATTATTAAAGTCTTTATATATAAGAAGCAATTTGGAGTATTACTTCTTAACTATTGCGTATATATTATATACAATTAATTCCCGTTAACGAAGGAAACTTGCAATATAATTATAGCTTTCTATATCGAGGGACTATTATCGGAAGATTAAATAATAAGATAGATTTCGTAATAGAGGGTGGCTTTAGTATGTACAATCGATCGCCCGTATTGAATATTTATAGCCGTTCTTCTTTAAGTATTAAATTATAATACGGAAGGAATACTTATTAACGATCTTTCTAATAATCCTACAACGTTTCTTATAGGGATTTATATTTACATTAAGTATAGCTTCGGCGTAGTTATAGCGATAAACTTTGCAGTAGAGCTCGCCCTTATATAGTCCTATTATAAAGTAGTCGGTACAAAGTATAAATACCCCAAATCTATAGCAACAGTATATTTCAATAACCTTTCGTATAATAGTATTTAAGTCGGTAGGCGGTAGAATAAAGGTGCCGTTATTAGGAGGGATAGCCTATTTAGCGTCGCCGTTGAAGGATATATAGCTACTTATAAATATAAACGACGAAGAAGTAGAATTACAACGACAGCGAATTTGTATAGAAGAAAGAGTATTATAGTAAATTTAAAGCAATATTTATTAACTATTAATAATTATACGCAATTGAAAATATTTATAGACAATTAAAATTAATTAATTTGAGTAAAATTACGTACATTAAAGGTATAGAGGGAGGTGCTGTTATAAATACGTATAAAGTATTGGTATAATAGCGTATAGAGTGCTAATGCTGGTGTAATTGGCCGTGTGAAAAAGAGCGAAAGAAATAACCAAGTTAGAGTCGATATTGCGTACATTTGAAAGACGAAATTTTGCGGGTAAAAACGGGATTTACAATGTTAGGTGTCATTAGCTGCACGGTCCCACATTTCCCTGGTTTTTGGGTATATGTAGGTTTTGGGTGGGTGTGCGGAGGTTTACCCATACTAAAACCCCGAGCCTACTTCCCCGCGGCCATCCTAGTATATTACTCTAATAAATATATAGCCTTACTACCCCTTAGCAGGTTATTTATACTAATAGTATATTATAATATTAATATATTATAATTTACGTACTTTGCCAAACGGCTATCACACTTCACTATATTATATTATCCTATCTATAAATATCCGAATATATTGCACCGAAATTGGGATTATAACTAATAACATATATATAGGACCTTCCAAAGATATACATACAATGTAGGAAACAATATTAAATACCGCAATAACAATATATTCGGCCGTATTAATTATATTTTCACATATAAATAATGTTATTATAGTAAGCGCTACATTTTTCTAATAATTATAAAAATAGTAGCATTAAATATTATAAATACTAACAAAAATTGCCTTATATCTTTTTATAAGAAGCACTAATTATTAGGTTACTAGCTATTCTTATAGAGAAGGTATATATTATCGACGTTTCGAAACTTTACGAACGCTAGAGGTAGGATTATCGACTAGCGTTAATATTAATATCTTAGAATATTATTTAAATATAAAAGTATCTTTTAATAATATATAGTTATATTAGATTATTTTATTCTTAACGATTATACGAACTACTAATAGGTCTAATATATATATAGTGGGGGGATAGCTCAGTTGGGAAGATCTGAGCTTGGCCCCCTTTCGGTTTTATCCGAAAGGTCGTGGGTTCGAATCCCGCTCCCCCCCCCTCTTTCATCCGGTTTTTCGCCGCGGATCGGATGAAGGATCTTCCCCGCTGTCGCTCCACTAAGCACTACAGCGTTAAAAATGTGGGGGCCCACCCTAGTCCAGAACCCTAGGTACACGTAACTAGGCACGTATTAAAAATCTCATTCCACTCGAAGAAGTACCGGCCGCCTCCGCCTCCGCCCCGCTCCACCAATAAAGTTTAGGAATTGGAACCCTACCGTCGAAATCCATTCTAGAGCCACGGTTCCGCTCGGATGGAACCCGTCCGGTTATACGACAATCAACCAATCACGTCATCTCACCAATCCTAATAAAGATCGAAGATTCCGATTAAGAAAGTAAGACCCCACTTCCCTACCCCTACCCTAAAGATAGAATGAAAGAAGAATACCCGCTTCCGGAAAAGAAGAACGCTACCGAAGCGTTGGGTAGGGGGTGGGGTCTAAAGGACTAATTAGAAGTAACGAAAGTCCCCGGGACTAAAAGAGATATACCGAAAGAAGATAAGACTGAAGCAACTAAAGCTCCCCGGGCCCCCTACGGTGAGGTGGGACGAAGGGTTCGGGTTAGGGTTAGGGTTGGATATAGAGAAGCTGAGGGTTTTCATCCGGATTTCAACAATACGGTTTTTCCCTTAGACTACGAACAAAGCAGCACCGCATACCCATTGGGTAGACTAGTATAGCTAGTTAGCGTGTATAAGACCAATAATAATAATATATATATAGTATCTACTATAAATATACTAGCTACCTAGCTATAGTTCAGTATGTTAAGGATTTCTTTCCTAATATTCTATCTATTTTCTTCTTCTCTATTATAAATTAAAAGTCTAACTATAATATATATTATCTCTAATTTAATCACTATATTAATTCTTTATATTTATAGTACTAGTATAGTTTTTATATATTTCTCTCTATTATATAATAATTAACCAATTCAATTTAAATTATTCTGAGTAAATTATATTATAACGACCTAATAATTAACCGGACCGGCGCGCAGCGCCGGCTACCAATAGTATAGTAATATTATACAATTGAGGAGGAGTTCCTTCGTTCTATTTATAGTATAGACGGTACGCGTTCGGTTAAGATATAGTATAGTAAACCGCAGTGTGTAGTGTATTGCGTCGGCGGCATTGGGTGGGTTCGGGCGGGCGGTATAGGTACTAGCCCTAGTATTATAGTTGTAGGTAGTTAGGTAGTAGATAATGTAAACGTCCCTCGCGACTTCCCTATTATTTTGTACTACTATATATATATGTATGTATATATGTATATATATAGGCCGGCCTACATTTGGACAGGGATCAATTTTTCTGACCCGGGTGCCAATCTACCGTTGGAAATCTAGTGCTGTGCCAATCTACCGTGGGAAATCCGCCCTGGTGCCAAATTACCGTACTCACCTATTTACCGTAGAGCGACCGTAGAATGTTTAGTTACGGTATATATATATCGTAGTGGTACGGTACCAGTACGGTATCCACGATTCCTACATATCCAACTAAGTCGAAGAAATTATAAGCGTTAAAATAATAGGGAAGGATATATAACTACCTACCGTTCAAGGTACTTAAAATACTAGTATTATACTACGAAGGTGACGATAAGGAATTAAGAAACTATAAAGATAAGGTTAAAATCCTAGCTGAGAGGTTCTTTCTAATAGTCGACGTACTAATAGACTACTTACTAGATTTATATATAGAATAGGAATTCTAATTAATAACAAACTATATGATTAATATTAATAATGAGACTTCCTCGGCACGCAGTGTCACTTTCCTCCATGCGCAGTGTCACTGCGTATATAGGAGTCTATGGGAGTTATCTCTACACACGCAGTGCCATACCTAATACCTACCTAGTTATCCTTCGCTCTGCTCTTTCTACCTCTACTATTAGTGGATATATCTACCTCTAGATAATTATTGGTGTTGAGGGGGTAGTCCAGCTACCTTCAATTTAGTCTAGTATATCTAACTATCTCTATCTAATATATATATTATTTATTCTTCTAATTTCTTCCTTGAGGGTTTAATAGTCCTACCGCTTCTAGTTACAGTTTGAGGTTCTGACGAACGTGTTATAGTACGCTTCTTACGGGGAGGCTGTTTGTTAGAGTTTGATGATAAAGTAAGCGGGTCGTTTAAGGGTGTAGCAACCTGGACTTAAAGGTTAAGCTCGTTATTAGAAGTAAAAGGATCTAATAATGAGGGTAATCCTAGTGTTTATACTTCAATAGTAGAGCCTACAGTAGAACCTAAAGTCTGACTAGCACTCTCATTACCCGTACTAACCTTATTAACCGTTTTAAACTAGGATTGCCGCCGGCGGAGCGATAGTTTTAGTATCTAACTATTCTTTACCCTCTTCCTTACTCCCTTCTTTCTTCCCTTCCCCTTCCCTTTATATTTCGTAGTATTAAAGATTTATTAATTGTATAGTAATTCTATTATATTATTCTTTAGCCATCCCTTTATCCTATTGGCAATCTTAGGGTCCTTAATACGTAAATAAGGGTTATATCTATTCTAATACTAAAGTATTAGTAATTGAAAAGAGTAGAAGTAAAGAAGATAATATGTATTAGTGGTGTTTGGATATAATAGCGGTGGTGAATATCCCAGCGGCTAAATTGGCTTTTGATTATAAGCTTTATTAAGATCTTATAGTAATAGGGTATATTATATTGCTTTTAAATAGTATAGTTATATTGCCCTAGATTTTATATTGGCCTTTTATTTAAAAGTATTACGGATTGAGCAATACGTAATTGATTGCGAATGAGACTAAGGCTACGATACGTAATTCGCTAGAGTAAGTCTCCTAGTACTTCTATCTCTAGTCTAGTAAATTCACTTCGTATTTTAATATCCTAATTAGCAATCTCTTTAATATACTAGTTATATTCCTTCTTAATTATAGTATAAATAGAAGTATAAAGAGTAAATAAATTACTTTTACCGCTTATAAAATATCCTTTAATACGGTAGTTAATTAATTCGTTAGGGGAAGTGACTATTAAACCAAAATTGCAATATTAAGATATATAATAGCGAGCCTATTAATGCCGGTATAGTATATACGTCTCTTATAAGTATAGTAATATCTTTTATTAATTAGTAAAGTCGTCGATTAACTGCTGCTATCGCTATACAAATATAATCTTATTAATAGTAAAAACAATAGTCTTCCAGAGTTTAAAGAGACTATAATAAGTATGCTTACTAGCCTTCTATAACTATAATTGTGATTGTAAATTTACTATTTATAAGACTACTTCATTATTTTAGCTAAGACGAACGGGCTTTCGCTCGTCCTCGCTGCTAGAACTCTCCTCTTCGCCGTTAGCTCGCTTCTATTTCTTCTTTACTTATAAAAGGATATTGCGGTTAATATAAAAGATATAGATTTATTGTTGTGCATTTGGGAATATTGTTGTAATAACTGTCTTTATCTGGTTATTAAAGTCTATAATAATAACCTTTGGCTTAGAAGCTCTAGCTTTAATACGTAGTTTCTTAAATATACCTATTAATTAAGTAAAGTTATTAACCCTCTTGTTATTAATTAGATTAAAAGTACTAGAGTAAATAGAATTAGTATTAATTATATTAGTAATAACCGTTAATAGATAATTATAGTAGTTAATCTTATAGGTATTATTAATACCCCAATACTTAGGGAATTTCTACTATTGTAAGAGAGAGTAGGTAAAAAACTATATAATATAGAATAAATAGTCTAGGTTATCTTTAGCCTATTTAATAATATAAAGGACTTTATAGTTATTGAAGAGTTTAATAAACGTTATTGTATCTTAATAATTCTACCGTTACTTCTTTTTAAAAAGTTAGTACTAATTATTAATATCCTTGAGTGTGTATATAGTAGTTTTAAATTCTCTTTTAATAACGGTCAGAATATCCTTCGGCCTAATACCGGGTTAATAAAATAAAGTAATAATTTTTTTAAATACCTTATCCGTTCGTTTGCGGTATTGAGGGTGGGTAGAGATATATATCGATAGTAGATAATTGTACTTCTAGTAGGTTAAATCGGCAGAAGGTCGATAAATCTATTTTTAATTATTCTCTTTAAGAATAATTACTATACCTATCTATTAACAACTATACTTCCTACTCCTCGTTTTCCTAAGTTTAGCAGTAGAAGGCTTCGGCTAGCTATATCGGTCACAAATCAACCGGTAGTACGTTGGTTTGCCTTATTAATAATTTACTACTTAGTTGCGTATAAAGGCTACGCTATAGTCCTTCCCCTAGTCGTTGAATACTTTTTATACCTCTTTTATAGACGCTAGTAGTTGGGGTATAATCTCCTCAGTTATTGGATTAGGTATATTGTATTTAAATTTAGACTTAGACTTAGACTTAGATTCAGAGTTAGAGTTAGAGTTAGTAGAACTCTCACTAGAACCCTCATTGGGAATACTAGTAGATCGTTAAGTAGAGGTTAGCAGAGCAGTGACGGGAGCGGGAGATGTAGGAGTAAGCTCATTCGAGCTTGAGGTATAGTAGGAGCTAGAATCGCTACTAATTTCGATGGTAGTCGATATGCTGTATGGAGACAACGTTGATAAATAAATAGAGTACATTGCGAGGAGTATACTAACGTTGAAATTGTCTTGATACGACTGGTTTTCGTAAAGTTATAGTGGTTGAGTAGTCGGGTTTGATTAGAATTGCTAATCTCAATGTTTTTGTCAATTGCAGAAAATGCCGTACATTACAGCTGTTGCGATGGCTGTACGTTTAAATCACTAAGTTCAACGTGTCCAGTTTGGTTCTATAAGGGTTAGGGATAGCTATGGCACTGCGTACGTAGGGATGGCAACCTTGAGACTCCTATATACACAGTGTACACTGCGCACGTAGGAAAGTGACACTGCGTGCCGAGGGAGTCTCTTAATAATATAGTAGAGATAATATAGTAAATAGTACTTAATAAAGTATTAGGAAGCGATTAAATCTCTAATAAACCTTAAGGTATACGGACGAAAACTAGCGGAAGTATTAGTAATAATAGTAACGGGGAGCTTATTATTCGGTTTATTCCCGGTATAATAGTAATATACTAAAGTAATAGTTTTGAAAAAGCCTAGTAAAATAGCGGTATAATAGAAAACCGCGGGCGTATAGAGGCTTATCGCCCTATTAAACTATATAAGTAAAGTATTAGAAAATATAATTATAAAACAGTTCGTATTCGCGGCTGAGGAATATAAGCTCCTACCCAAAGGCTAAATAGAAAATCAAAAAAGGAGGTCGATTAACTTTATAATAAAGGTTGTTGTCATAGCCCAGACCCGTAACAACCTGGAGGACGCAGGGCACCGGTCACGTGGCAGCGTACCGCCTTCGTGGCACGCCCCACCCGACCGGGCAGGGCTCGGTACGCACGTACCTACTTAATCGCGTATAGCTAGCCCACCTTTACCCTTTCCTTCTTTCTTTCTTTAGCTTTAGTTTTATATTTGAATTGTGTTATATCCTTCCTTGCGCTGGCTTTCGCTTGTAGATGTACATGCCCTTATATAAAATTAAAGCTATTAATATTATACGACTAGGGACGGTATTATAATATCCTAACCCCTTAAGAACCCCGAAGTCGTTCGATTATAACGAGAACCCGTAAAGCGTTCAATTATTTATATTGAATTAGTTAGAATTAGAGTTACGACCCAATATTATAGCGCGTACCCGATATAAGAAAATCCTAATTAGGGAATTATATTTATTGCAATCCCGTCCAATAACCAATATAGTGAATCCTAGTAGCTAGCCTAATAGTAGTCCTACGGCTAATAGCCATACTCTTTACAAAAATAAAATTAATAAGGTCAATACCCCTAATAAGAATAATTCCCCGTCTATAGAGGAGAATAGCCGAGAGCTTACCCAAACCCCCTCTATTTGCAATTATAATAAAAATTGTAAATCCCCAAACGGTATTAACGGTAAAGATATTACTCCCCGCAATTTATTAATACTACGTATTTGTATTACTTAATAATAGTAGAGAGTTCTAAGTCGCCTTCTTCCTACTAAAAATAATAAAGGTAAAGGAAGGGTTGATACGACCCTAATCTATTATATTTAAGCTATTCGTTATAAGAAGATACGCTTTAGTTTTAACGTTATTAAAACTATTAAAAATAAAACCCTCATTAGTATTTCTATTATAAAGCGTTTATTTATTAATATTAAGGACTTTAATAAGTATATCCTTAAAGTTAAGAAATCTACTTTACCCGGAATTAGTACTAAGGATTTATTAAATTATACCTTCGTTTAGATAAGGGATTCCTATATAATTAATATAGAATTTATAATTACAATACGCCGCTTTATACTCTCTTTTAACGAACTTATGGGAGACGTTATTGAACGTACAAACTATATAGCCAATACTTTGAAAATGCGCGCCGGATTTAGGTATTTATATTTTTAATTGTATATAGAGGATACTAAACAATCCCTAACCCTTTATAATTAGAAAAGTAAGATAACTTCTACTTAATTTATTAATTCGTTCAATTTAAACCCGATTAATATATAGAACGAAATTTGGTTCTACTTTATTTCCTTATATACGTTCTATACTATTATTAATAATATTAGCGAAATATTTACTAATATCGACGGTACTATTAAAAAGATATACGCTTTTATTATTTACTTTATTTAAAAAACGAAGGAATAAGAAGCTACTATCGCCCGCTTTAAAAGCGAATAAAATATTATTATTAAAATAGACCGTAGTACCAATTTGAAAAAACAATTAGTAGACGCGGAAGAGGATTACCGCTACGCCGAAGAAGCTTTATAAGAGGAATAGAATAAGGTTAAATATATTAAAATAACCTATAATTATTCATTAGATAAAATAGCGGTAGATTATAATAAATATATCGAAAAAAGCTCTAAAATTTACTATAAGGCCCTTAATATAACCTATTTAACCTATAGCGAAGAGATTATTAAGTTGAAGGGATAGATTAATATTTTAATTATTTAATTAGATATAGCTTAGCGCTACGCGCGCCCTAAAGATAAATCGACTATTTACATAATTGAAATTGCTAAATTTAAGGCCTAAATTACTAAAGCCTATAAAGCCTAATAATTCGCTAAAAATTTCATTAATAAATTTAAAAAGAATAACCGTTATTTAAAATACTCTTTAATTATTAAGGATCGGCCCCTTACTTCTACTCTATTACTTATAGTAGAGAATATAATTAAATATAAGAATATTATTCCTAACGAAGAAACCGGTAGCGAACCGACGGCTAATTAAATTAATAGAAAGTATAGTATCCGTATTTTATTTAAAATAAATAAAGCCTTCGATAATATCCCTATAAGAATAATATAGGAAGTTCGCCCCCCTAAGGGTCGTACCCCCGGCAATTTATACCGCCGCTCCTAGATTAATAATATTTTAAGTAATAAAGTAAGTAGAGGTAATTCCCGTAAATCCGTAGGAGTAGGAGTGGGAAATCCCGACTCCTCTAATAATAATTCTAAATATTCTAGCAATTCTAATTAATTAATCCCTAATCGTTAGGAGGATAATAATAATAAGCGTCGTAAGCGTTACCCCTCTAATACCCCCTCTAATCGATTTTTACACTTTAAATCGGACTAATTTTTTTTATTATTCAGAATCCGTAGCTATAGAAAGAAGTCTTCTAAGGTTCTAGAAGTTCCTTTATTCTATAGTAAAAAGAGTAAAAATAAAGTATCTTTCAAAATATAATTATACTAAATTTATAATATATTTTGTATTAATACGGATTATTACGCTAATGAGGATACTGCCTTTAGTGTTATTATTAATTGTTTAATAGGAAAAGCTGCTAAGAATTTCTTTCCTTTTATTTATAAGTTTAATAGTAGTAGATTCCGTTTAACTACTATTGTACAATTATTGGACTATTTTAAGGAAGCCTACCTAAATTACAATTCTAGGGAGAAGGTTAATATAGAATTCGAAAAACTAACTATAAAGACTATAGAACGATTCTAGGATTTTAAAGTTAATTTTGTACGGTTAATTGGTTAAATTAGAATTCTTCGTTACTATTAGAAGTTTATCCTAAAGTATAAACTCCTACCCCATCTTTACAACCCGACTATATTTACCTATTTAAATAACGAGAAATCCTTTAA
Source organism: Neurospora intermedia (assembly GCA_037102815.1). Classification (NCBI taxonomy): domain Eukaryota; kingdom Fungi; phylum Ascomycota; class Sordariomycetes; order Sordariales; family Sordariaceae; genus Neurospora; species Neurospora intermedia. The sequence continues at coordinate 3,034,081 of BTPP01000005.1, read as the reverse complement.
ATAATATTGTACCCTTATTTAAGCGTTAGATGAAAGCTATTAATTAGATTCTTTATCTAATAATACCTACTCTAAGAAATCTCAATATAGAGAATTATTAGGAGTGAAAACTATTAGAACCTTTATTTAAAATAAATTCCCCGGTACTTTATTTATTTATAAAAAGTTTATTTTAGAAGAGTACTGGAAGTTGTAAGTAGAAGGTAAGTATTTTATTTATTTTAAAGAACGATATTATATAACCGATTATCCCGGATATCTATATATAGAGAAGGCCCATAAACGATATAAGGCTTTCTAAATTAATTCTATATTATCCGCCCTGCCGGATGTTTTTGAAGGATTGATAATTATTGATTCCGATTTGGAGGATTCCTCCGAAGATGAGAAGGATTAAAAGAATATTAAGGCCGAATCGTCCGACAAGAAGGTAAAAAATTAACCTCCCTAGGGAAAATTGTTTCTATTTTAGGAGAAGTATCGATTTACAATTTAAAAAAGGAAGACCCGATACTTAAAGTATTAGTATTTCGGCTAAGGAATTATTTGGGCAATAGAACGTCTTTCTTAATCCAATATACTATAATTTAAAATAAATTATCGGTTTCTACTAAATAAGCCTTAATCGATATAGGAGTAGATATATACCTTATTATAAATAACGTATTCGTATAGAAATTATAATATTTATAGTTCGAATTATATAATAACTTCGAACTTGGATATATTACCCTCTATTGTAGTATAAAACCTAATATTATTAATTAAGCCCTAAAGGGATATTTTCGCATATAGGGATATAAATTCTTTAATAAATAGATAATTGTATTGCCGGGGTTGAAAAGGGATATAATTGTAGGACGGATATAGCTAATTCGCTACTGTATCCTTACCGACTATTATAATCGAACCTTATAATTCTTTAAATCTTTAATCCCCGACCCCTATATTTGCGACCTACTTATATAGTAAATTATACTATTACGAAGACTAGAGTTCTAAGAGGACGTAGTACGTTAAAAAGTTTTAATAAATTAGAAAGATAAGTGTTGAGCCGACGGCGTACTTTCCTAAGTCTATTATTAAATTAAGTAACCTTCTACTTCTAATAATATTTCTATTTATCTTTTCGAAGATAAGGAGAAGGATAAAGAGGAAGGAGGAGTATAAATAGGATTTAGAAATATATCCTTTGTAGAGTGTGCGTTGTAGATTTGAATTGCCGAATTAGAAGCCTTAAAAAATATGGTCGAACCCGAACGTTTAACGGAGGCCCCTAATAGACTTTTAGAGTATTGGCGACTTATGGCTTTATATTTATTGAAGTATAAAATTCGAGGCGTTATAGTATTTTTTATTGAGTAAATAGAATAGGAGTTGTTCGACGGAATTAAATATAAATATATACTCGAAGTAGAATTGGATTAAATGAATTATATTTAATTGAGATTAGTAAAAGTAAAGGAATTTATTTTGGCCTTCCCTTTGTCCGACGAATAGGGATTATACCGGCTATATAAAATATTCGAATAAGTTAAAGAGCAATTATAAGATATAGCTATTATTAATATAATTACCTTCGACTATTATATTAATTATAGTATAAAAGTAAAGATTATTAATCTTTACGAGATTAATAGATTAATTATTAGTATAAGGGACTAGGATAGGGTATTGCCGATAGATAATAAAGAGTATTGAATTTTAGTATTCGATTAATTGCCTACTAAATATTATAATTATATTAATATTTTTAGTAAGTTCGATTCGGATATACTACTAGAGTATAAGGATAAGATTGATTATAAGATTCTATTAGAAGAGGGAAAGACGTTTAAGAATTTAGGATATAATTCTTTATATAAAATAACCCTCGAGGAATTCGAAGAATATAAGAAGTATATTATAGATAACCTTTAAAAAGGTTTTATTAAGGTAAGTTCGGCCCCTTAAGCGGCGTCCGTACTCTTTATCCTAAAGGTTAATAGAGGATTATACTTTTATATAGATTATTAAAAGTTTAATACTTTATCGAAGAAAGATTAGTACCCTCTACCGTTAATTAATGAGATTTTGGCCCGAATTAATTAAGTAAAAATATTTATAAAGATTAATATTCGATAAATATTCTATTATATTCGTATATATCCGGATTACGAAGACCTTACAACCTTTTGAATAGAATATAGGGCTTATAAGTATAAGGTACTACCTTTCGGTTTAATAGGCGGCCTATCTTTATTCTAACGATTTATTAACGAAATTCTGGTAGATTATTTGGACGTATTTTGTAGTGTATATATTAATAATATTCTAATTTATTTGGAGGATCCCCGGGACTACGACGAGTATATTTGAAAAGTTTTGGACCGCCTGCGGGAAGCGGGACTATAGGCTAATATTAAAAAGTACAAATTTAGAATTATTCGTACTAAGTTCCTTAGATTTATTATTAGTATTGACGGTATTTCCGTAGATTTAGAGAAGGTTATTATAGTAAAGGATTAGAAGTAACCTACTACCGTTAAAGGAGTTTAAACCTTCTTGGGTTTCTATAATTTCTATTGTAAATTTATTAAGAAGTTTAATTATATTATATGATTATTATCCAATTTGATGAAAAAGGATTTACCCTACTAATAGTCCGACTATTATTAAAAGGCTTTTAGGAAATTTAAGGAAGCCCTTTTAAGTACCCCGGTTCTATTCTACTTCGATTATAATTTAAAGACGAAAATTGAGATTAACGTTTTGGATAGAGTTTGTACTAGAGTAATAAATTAAAGGTAGAAGGACGGCGAATAATATCCGGTAGCTTTTTATTCGGAAACGATAGCCCTTATTGAATTTAATTATTTTATTTATAATAAGGAATTACTAACTATTATAAAAGTAATTGAGTAGTAGCAGTCCGAATTGAACGGAGTAATACCCTTTACGGTTATTATTAATTATTAGGCATTCGAATATTTCGGAAGTAAGAGGATACTAAACGGACAATAGGTAAGATAGTCCGAAACCTTTTTAGAATACTAATTCTATATAATATATTAGTTAGGAAGGGAGAATATTACGGCCAATGTATTATTATACAAATTGGAAAATTTAAACATAATAAAGGTAAAGAAAGAGGATTAGTATATATTATATTTTCTAAAGTTAAATGAAGAAGGCTTTCTAATTTTCGCTGGCGATAAATAGGATATTGATATTTCGGAATTATACGCTGTACTGTCCGTTGGGATAGTTATAATCGAGGGAGTAATTACCGCCGACTTAGCCCTAATAGAAAGGACGGCCGAATTTTCTAGAATTATTTTAATCGATAAATTATTATTATTAAATTATAATATGGAATCTCTAATAGACTATTATATAAAGGCCCAACTCTCTAATATATTATTCTTAATTGAAAATAGATTATTGTATTGTAAAAGTAAATTAGTAATCCCTAGGGATAAGGATATTCGGATGTACTTTATTAGGGATATATATTTGTAAATGCCTATTGTTTATCCGGGTAAGGCTAAGATAAGGAAGTTAGTTTAGAGATAGTATTGGTGGTTAGTAATAACGTTTAATGTCGATTGTTACGTGGCCAACTATTGGGATTATAAAGTTTCGAAATATTTGAGAAATAAGATATTGGGCGAGTTGTATCCTATTTTGGTATCCAACGTTCGACCTTAGCGAAGCGTAGTAGTAGATTTTAAATTAATGCTTATAGATAAAAAGGGGTATAATAACGTTCTGGTAATAGTAGACTACTTTTTAAAGATATTATAGTATATTCCTTATAAGGATATTATTACTACTAGGTAAATTGTAGTAATATATTACTATAATCTTTACTAAGTTTTTAGATGTCTGGAGGAGGTTATTAGCGACCGTAAACTATAATTTATATCCGACTTTATATAAGAATTGGCGTTACTATTAGGAATTACGTAGAAGTTTAGTAACCCGGGCTATTCGTAAATAGTAGGATAAGTGGAAATTATAAATTAATATTTTAATTAATATTTACGTCCCTTCGTTAATTATAATTAAAATAATTAGTCTATAGCGCTCCTAACGCTAGATTTAGTATAGGCTACTTTACTTTACGAAAGTTTGGGAGGCCTTTTACTTTATAAAATCGTTATAGGATACCCAATGCCCATCTTATTCGATTAGTATAGTAGAATATATTTAATTGGACTACCGGCCTAAGAATACTTTAATTAAATAGAAATGTAAATAATAGTTAAATATTTATAAGATTTGAAGGAAGTAGTTTTAAAAGCAATTAATAAGGCCCAAGAATAGTAAGTTATTTAAGCTAATTATTATTACTACGTTCCCAATTTTAGTATTAAAAATAGGGTATTTATTATTAAGAAAAATTAGTCTACGGACCGTCTAAATAATAAATTAGATTTCCTATAGACCCGGATCCATTATTTAATTAAAATTATAAAAGGCTATTTATACGAATTAGACTTTTTAAAATTATAGTGAAGTAGGAAGGTATTCTATATAGAACAATTGAGGAAAGATAATAGTAACCCCCTATTAGGATAGGTATAATATAATTTAGTAAAAAAGGTTATTATAGAAAATAAATAGGAGGAGTAGGAAATTTCTAAAGTAATTTTATTAAAGATTTCGGACGGGAAGTTTTAGTACTAAGTAGAATAAAGAGGTTAGGACTTTGACCTAGAATAGTATTTGATGGAAGGCTTTAAGAATATTACGGATATATTAAAGGAGTATTATAGAAAATACCCGGAGAAACTAAGACCCTTAAAGAAGTTTGAATTTTAGTTCAAACGAATTATAGTAAATTACAATAAAAATAATACGCTAGTCCTAATAAAAAAAACAATACAACGGAGGAGGATTTAAATAAGTATAAAAAAATTATTATTTATAAAGGATTGACCGCGATAGGGTGCGTAAATAAATAGTCCAACCGATAACTACAATTAACAATTAGGCTAGTAACGATCGTAGGATTAGTTAGATAGTGTAATAGTAGTTGTAATTTTCCCTACCCCGAAGGTACTACTATATTTGGAAAGCAATAGGTCGCGGGTTTAAAATAGGCTTATATTAAACAAATTTTTTCTTTTTTCTCTTTTGTATATTTAGTTTCGGCTTTGGGTCTGAGCCTTTGATTGGAGGGGGGGGTAATATTATAGCCTAGACCCGTAACAATTTGGAGGATGTAGGGTACCAGTCACGTAGTAGCGTACTACCTTCGTAGTACGCCCTACCCGACCGGGCAGGGCTCGGCACGCACGCACCTACTTAATTGCGTACAGCCAACCCACCTTTACCCTTTCCTTCTTTCTTTCTTTAGCTTTAGTTTTGTATTTGAATTGTGCTATATCCTTCCTTGCGCTGGCTCTCGCTTGTGGATGTGCATGCCCTCACAGTTGTAATACAGATAATATATATAGTATAAGAATTAGGAACGGTTATATTACTATTCCTCCTTGATTTTAAAGGGGTATTTAACTAAATAAACTATAAATAACTCCTATATATATTTTAGGAAAAAAGATTACTAATATAATTCTTATATTAAATAGTAAATTTTCTATTAAATAGAATAGGTAGCCTCTATTTTAATAGAGTAATATTAAAAGAATTCTATATAACCGTAAGGGTATTATAAAGCTCCCCCCTCTCCCCAATTTCATTGCTCCTCTTTATTACAATATTATATAAGGTATTGAAAAGGTTTAAAAGTATTGTTATAGTAGGATTTGCTAATGATATTAATATTTTAGCCTTTTTGAAGTTAATAAGGGAGAATTACGAAAAATTCGCGGTTATATAGAGGATTTATTATAAATAGACAATAGAAAGAGGAATAGAGTTCGAAATAGTAAAATTAGAGTTTATTCATTATATATAAATGTAACAACCTAAGTAAGAGATAATTAATTTAGGAGGCTACTAATTAGTACTTATAGAATTAATATAATTCCTAAGTATATAGTTTAATTATAAATTTATTTATAAAGTGTACCTTTAAGTAGTAAAAAAGAAAATGTCGATATAAATATATGCCATAATACAAATTGTAGTGAAAATGTAGGGGTATAGCCTTATATATACGCGGGAAGTTTATATTAAAGCGATCCGGGCGGTAGTGATCCATAGCGTATTAACCTACTATATTCTAATAGAACCGATAAAAGAATTATATACATTAGTGTAAAACTTTATTATCATTTAAAATAATTATTTATAAATAATTTCTAGTATATATAAAGTAGTATCGACGTTTAACTTTAAAACGGAGACTTTCTATTCCCCCTTCGACTTTTATTTAAATAAAAGGGTCCGGATGTTCGAGGAACGGTTAGCGTGCTCCTTAGTTATAACCTTCGTACGGGGTATATTAGTATAGATAATAATTAAAATCCGGGGACGAAGAATATAACGTTTATTAAATTTGATATTAATAAATAGTAGGGCGAAGGCCAAATAGGCTGTACAATAAGCGTTACTTAAAAATATATTAGTATTATAAAGAGAAGTAAGAGAACCTACGTTAAGGGAGAAGGAGAAGTAATTAGAAGAAGCGATAAGAAGGGAGTAGGTAGCAAAATAGTATATAAAATTGGCTGAAGTTATAAGGAAGAGAAAGCGCCTTAACGCCGTAGAAATATATATACAATTCAATAGGGCTACATTATAATATTATATATAGCTTAATATAAATAAGAATCCTACGCTATACTACCTATTGAAGGTTATAAATTCCCTACTAATATAAATAAGAATTAGGAAGATAGGTTTATATATATTCCTCTTCGAAAGGAAAGTACCGGAAGTAACGATACTATATTGCTAATATAGCGTAGGGAAGGGAACGTTCGAATATTTAGCGTTAGAGTGCTGGAACACGGAATAAACTTGGGTATAGAGCGAGAATATACTTATATAACTAATAAATAAAGAGTTAACTTACCGACACGCACCAGAAACTTACAGGTACGCACTTTGCCAGAAAGGTGGGGCAGTTCAGCTGATGATGATACCTGACATCGTAAATCCCGTTTTTACCCGCAGAATTTCGTCTTTTCAATGCACGCGACATCCCCTCCAACTTCGTCATTTCTTTCACTCTTTTTCACACAGCCATTTGTACTAGCATTTTGCACTGCACTGTACTGCAGTACACTATACACAATTATACTATACCTATTTATACTATATATATCTATTCAAATTATTACCTCAATATACGTTTAGATTTATTAGACTTACTAAGCTGTAAGTTTTCAAATATAAGTATTTAGACTAGAGTAGAGTAACCCTTCAATTCTATAAAAGTATTATTAGATTAGCGCTATCAGATTAGCATTGTTAAATCTGCTTGCCCGCTGAAGACCAAATTTTACAAAGCATTTACTAGGCATTTACTAGGCTGACCCACCTTCATGACATTGAAAATCACGATTTTTACAGCCAAAACGAGATAATTTACATGTCAGCTGTCAGATCCCAAAAGTGCGTACCTGTAAGTTTTTGGTGCGTGTCGGCAAGTCAACTCTAAATAAAGCAGAATTCTATAATGAATTTAAAATGAATGTGGAACGAATCCTATAATAGGCCCTACGGTTAGGGAGATTATGAGAATACGAATTGGTAGTTAAAATTGAGAAGGCGAAGGAAATAGAAGAGACGTTCGGGGGTGTGGATTAGTATAGTTAATTACGTATCGAAGGCGGCCCTGGAAAAAGAATTAAATTATAATTAGATTAGGGGGATCGGGGTACTAACTGTTCCGTATTGCAATTATCCGATACTATATTAGCGTTGCTATAAGTACTAACCTCCTCGGAACTATAGTTATTTTCTAAATCGGAACCTCTATTAGTATCCTTATCAAAATCTTAGTAATAATATTAGTAGGTACTATCTTTATATTATAGCGGGGCCGAATAGAAGAAAACTCGTTAATTGGACCTATATTTATAATATAAATATAAATATTACGGATAGTTTCTTCGATATTAATAAACTATATAAAGAAGGTTAATAAAAGAATTAATATAGAAACGATATAAAATATTTATAATAGGGAGGTAATTATTAAAACTATTCTATTCAGCGTAAAACTGCTTTGAAACCGGAAACGCCGATTTCTGGTCGAGGAGTGCTCCAAAACGAAAATTAACAACGGTAATCGACTTAGGAGGGTCGTTTACGTCCCTTACGATGTCCTACGACGAGCCTAGCGACGGCGTTGTATCGTCGTTGCCAATAACTATCAATAGCAGTACTTGTAGATTCGAAAATAGTATCTACAACCTACTTACAGAGATTTTAGTATATAATAATCCTAAAGCTATACTTATTATAAAGACTTCGGATAAAACGGAGGAAGATAATAAAATATTAAAGAAGTTTATTGCTAAAGCGAATAAATCGGTGGATTATAATACTATTTCGACTGAGGACTATCGTTAGGTTCGAAAATTGCTTTTCGAATTTGCGAAGGTATATATTAGAAAAAGTAGGTCTATACGACCCGAAGTTAGTAAGGTTGGAACCGACTAGTTTATTACTAAGAAGGATTTCGATAATTTAAAGAAGGATATTTTAAAGGAAATTAAAAAAGGTATTTAGGAGGTATTAAAGTATTAGGCTAATATTATAGCGAAAGTTAGCCTAAGTAAAATTAGTACTACCTTTTAATAATTATCTATTATTATTAAGAAGTTTATCCCCTCTAATTTTGAATGGTAGTTTATTATTAAGGGAGCGACGATTATTATTAAATTTATAAATTATTCGAACGAAAATACAAAAATAACTTTAGCTACGTACTTAGGTAAGAAGAATACTAGCCTAATAGTCCGAGCGGCTATTAGAATACTAACGACCGGAGATTATATAATTATATTCGACGAATTTATATATAATTAATATTAATATAACTAAATATAGGCTAAAGAAATTTTTAGCCCTAATACTTTTATTATTATAAGTATTGTAGGTATATTAATTTGGGGCGTACTTTAGAATAGTATTAATAATTATATTATAGCGGAAATTATATTAAATATAGTGAAGGAGAAAAACCCGGAGGTATCTATTATTAGAATTTAACTATAGAAGAGAAGGAATAGAGAGAATAAAGGCCTACTTCTAATAAAAGTCGCTACTACATTAGTAGTATACTTCTTTTAGAATAACTTCTTCCTTTAGGACGGCGGCGTATATTTATACGAACTATTCTAAATTTCGAATAACGTTTAATAATACTTTAAATATTAGGGAATTAGATATACAGTAAAATTCTACCGTTAAGAAAATATTTATACCCACTATAGTAAAGTTAAATACGAAGGAGATCGCTTTAACGAAATAAATTGCCTATTTAATAATAATAAGTTATTCGTCTATTATAAATTGTATAGGAAGAAGGATTATTATATATATAATTATAAGGAATATTCTATTCTCTAGAAGGCGATTATAAAAGCGTTTATCGTATATACCGAAAGGCTATAGGCGTTTACCCCCTATAAAAACCCGGCCGGAAAGGTATTAGAATTAATAATAGAAATTATAAATAAAGGTATCCTCCCGGACGCTCCCCCCAACTCCCGTATTATTATTACCCTAGAGAAATATATTAGAAGAGTTATAAAAAAGGGATAGCCGAAGAAGATTATCGGCCTATCCTCCCGACCGAAGCTATTAAATTAAACCTTTAAAGTCTAATAAATATTTATATACGCTTTTAAAATATAAGAGGGAGTCGACTATATAGTAGTAATAGTATTTATATAATTATAGCCCCCCTTAGGGAAATAATACCCTTATCTTCCGTAAAAGGATTAGAAGGAACCCTATTTTAGGGTAATTAATAATCTAATTAAAAATACTCTATTAGAATATAGGGAAGTCGTACGAGAAAGGGAAGCTTTTATTCGAATAAGAGGAGACTTATAATATTATAGCGATTTAGGAGCCGGATAGAAATTTAAATAAGGATATTTACCATCCTAGAGGTAAAAGATATTTCGGGGTTAATTGTATAGAGAAAGGAAGGGCGGTAATATATATAAATAAGAAATAGAATTTAAAGGATTTAAATTTTTAAACCGGAAAGAATTAGGCTATAGTAACGTTTAAAAGCCTAAAGGACCCAACGACCGTTTTTTCTATTTACTTTCCTATCCTTACGTAGGGAATCTTAGAATATTAATAAGGATTACCACTCTTTAAATTTCTCGAGGTCGGGCCCTTAGTAGGAAATTTAATTATAATCGGGGATTATAATTTCTATTATCCCAATTAGGATTTAAAGAATAGGATTAGCCTAAGGGCTATTCGCTTCCTTATATAAGTACAATATTAGAGATTTAATCTATTTACTCTTTGTAATAAATTAATAAAGTTTAGAAATATAATATAAAAAGAGAGGAATAGGATAATTAATTATATATAACTATTACTTAGGGTTAAGGCCGAATATTAGGGAGTATAAAGGTATAAGCAAATTAGTTTAGACTATTACCTTTAAAAAATTTAAATTTAAATAAAAAGGAAAAATAAAAAAGCGGAAGAGGAAGGAGGATATAGTTAGAGTTTTATAAATATAGTAAAGGTGAAGGAGGTAGCGGAAAAATAAATATCGGTTTTAGAAAGGATTAATATAATAGAAGATTTTGAATTCGTTTTTCGTAGGTTCGACGGAGAATTTATAAGTATTATAAAGGAATTTGTCCTATACTAGAAGAAAGGTCGAAGGAGGAAAGTAAATTAATAAATATTAGGATATAAAATAGTAATAAAAGAAGTACGGAGGATATATTAGGAGTAATTTAAATATTAGATAGTATTAAATTAAAAGAATTTTATCGAAGTTATAATAAAAAAGAAGAGGATAATTATAAAAGTTTAATAGACTATATAGTATAATAGTATTACTGAAGCTTCGAAGAACCTAAATCGATTTTAGCCCTTAGAATAATAGGCCTGTACCCGAAGCTATAAATTAATAGACCCGCCTAAATTACTAGCCCTTTAAACTTATAAAGGGGTAATAAAAGTCGGAAATTATAACGGTAAGGCCGAAATCTTTACCGATCGTTTCTTCCTAAAAGTAAAAGTCCTAATAAATTACTTACTAAATTAAATTAAATTATTAAATAATATTAAACCGATAATTATTAGTAAATTAATTAACGAGGAGGATATTTAGGACGTATTTTCCCGGATAGTATTTAATAAAGTTCCTAAGATCGATTAGTATTTAAATAAATTTCTAAAAATATATAAGCAATTATTCTAGCAAATTATAGTATATTTAGTATTTACTAGCCTCCAATTCGGATATTTTTTATAGTAATTTAAGGATATAAAAGTAATTATTCTTAAGAAGCCTAGGAAGAGCGCTATTTAATAGAAGCTAGTAGGCGTATAAAGGTTAATATTATTATTTAATAACGTAGGAAAAATCTTCGAAATATTTATAATTAAAAGGTTTATATAAGTAGTTAAAGAATTTAACCTTCTACTAAAGGGTTAAATAGGTAATTGGGTAGGCCGTTTAATAGAATTTGTAATTTAGGTAATTACCGACGCAATATATATAATTTAGAAACTCGGGGCTATAACGTCCCTTATACTCCTAGATTTAAAAGGAGTATTCAATAGAATTAATTATAGGTAGCTTTTATATACTTTATAAGAGATATAATTCCTAATATAGATTATTCGGTAGGTAGCGAACTTTATTATTAGAAGAAGAGGTTTTTTCTTCTTCGATAATAAAACCTCCCGCCTCTATATAATTATTATTAAAATACTATAAGGCTCCCCCCTCTCCCCTATTTTATTTATTCTCTTTATTATTCTACTATACCGGAAGTTAATAATAATTCCAAATATAATTATAATTAGTTTCGTTAACGATACTAATATTATAGCAATAGTCTATATTACCGAAGAAAATTGCCGGACGCTATAAATAGTATAGGAAGTATATTTGGAATAAATAGGGGCGAAAGGTATAAAATTCGAAGTAATTAAAACGGAATTAATATACTTTATATAAATAAAAGTACTAAGGACGGAAATTCTCTAATTCGGGGAAGTAGTACTTTAATTAACGGAATTAATATAATTCCTACGGGTTTAGTTAGACTATAAATTTAATTATAGGACTTATATAGAAGTAGTAAAAAAGAAAATAATAATATAAATAAATATATTTACAAAATTAGTAGCGAAGATATAGGGTTACTCCTTTATTCGGGTAAGGGAAATATATATTAAATATATCTATAGCGCTATTATATATAGAGCTTTAATATTCTACTAACCAATTGAAATCTATAGTAAATTTCGGAGGATAGTAATTAGATTAGTAAAATATTGGATTAAATATTTAAGAATTATTATTAGGGCGTATAAAGTTACGCCGGTACGAAATTTAGAGACGGAAACCTTTTATCCGCTATTCGACTTTTACTTTAATAAAAGGGTCCGGGCTTTTAAAGAAAGGTTCGTCCGGATAGATTAAGCCCGATTCGTCCGGGGGACTATAATTTAAATCTCTAATTATATTTAAGTATAATAAATTAAAAATTAATTACCCGCCAATAAATTAGAGAGTAGTATAATTAAGGTTCGGTAGGTTAAAATATAGGTATTAATAAAAAAGCTACTAATAATAGTAATTAGCCCCCCTTCGGAGTTAGGGATTTAATTATTACTATTATTATAAATTCTAAAGTTAATAGCCGCTAATAGAGAAGAATAATTAAAGAATATAACGAATTAAAAATAGGTATTATACTATAATTACTATTTAACGGCGGCGGTAGTAAAATTAGAGTAATAGTATAAATTTACTATTATTAACTTTACCCCTAAATTTAGTAGAGAGGTTATTTAATAATATATAATTAGTATAAAGAAGAAGAAAGGAAGATACCGATAATTAGAAGAAACTAAAGAAGAACTATACTTATTAATTAAAACGAAGAATTCCCTCTTTATTTAAATTAGAACGGAAATTATTAGCCTTTAGGCTTTCCTTTACCGGAGGAAAGTGCTAGGCGTCTTAATTCTTATTTGTACCTATAGGTTTAAAAAGGAGATATTCGTTTATATTATCCTAAATTGCTTTAATACGGATACTATCTTCTAATTAAATTTAGAAGTTTAGTTATTAACGAAGGAAAAGTTCTAAAAATACCTAAACGATAGAGGCAAAGCCGAAAGGATTCTATTATAAGTATTAAGGTTAAGGAAGTTAAGAGAGTATTATTTAATAATTAAATTAGAGGAGGAATAATATAAGGAAATTATAAAGTATTTTTAAGAGGAAAACGGAATATTAATAATATTAGAATAATAGGATAGGAATAAGGAGGAAATATTTATACTAATTATAGGAATTATTTAAATTATAATTATAATAAGAATTAAAAAGTATTATTTAACGAATATTTAATTATATTTAAGAAGCTATTTGAGTAATTCTATTATATAAGCCTAATTTATAGTAACCTTATAGCGTTATTAGATCCAATTATTATTTATAAGGGCGCGACCAGGAGTATCGACGATTATAAGGCTACTAAGAACGGAACTACTATTATTATTAGAATTGGAAACCGTACGAGTAGGAGTAGTATAACCGCTACCGTCGGATATAATATATATAGGAATAATAGCGCCGCCGCTAAAATTAAACGCAATTTAAACCGGGTTTATAGTACTACTACTAAATAAAGAAGGGATATAATTATAATAAATATCCTTCGCAACTAATTTATAATAACCCTTCTACTACTATTTAGTAATATTATAACTTACAATATAAGAAAGACGTTTATAGTCGGTAAGAAGGCCGTCCTACTCTAAACGAATATATATACAATTAAAGAAGTTATTAGTAATATAACGGAAGGTATTTAAATTACAATTAAAATTATCTAAATTACTTAATATTATAGTAACGGCTACCGCCTAAATAATATTATAAGTATTATAAAAACCGGCGGGGACGTTTAATATATACCTACTAGTAGTATAATTATAAGTAGCGTTTTAAGTACTATTAATTAGAAGCGTAGGAATTAAATAGTAAAAAAGAAAAAAGGAGGACGAAAAACCTATCGGTAGACGAAATAAAGTAAATCCTATTAGTAATAATTTTCTTAAAGGTATTAGGGGAGTTAGGCCTATTATTAGAATATATAATAGAGGTAAGGTTTAAAGTATAATAAAAGTAAAGAATCTTATAAATAATACTAATTAAATTAATATAAAGACTGAAGGAAGAGGGGAAGAAATTATACTAATTCTAAAGGGGATAATTACTAAAGAAATTATAAAGGGTACGAACGAAGAATATAAATTCTAAAAGTATAATTAAAGGGATTATAAGGGACGTAGAATTTAGGGATATAATAGAGGAGGAACTTTCTACGTTGGAAGTTAAATTAATAAGGTTAGGATATTAGCGGCCGGAGGAAACTATTTTAATAGAAATTACAATAGAGAAAAAGGAGGAGAAGGATTAAGAGGGGCACTATATAGGGGGATTATATAAACGAGGGAAGGCGCCCTTATACTAATATAAATAGGGGTAAAACCGCGGGGTAGGAGAATAAATAATAGGGCGGAGGTATTTACAAACGGGGGAAGGAAGTAGAAAAGCGGGGTAGTAGATGGAAAGATAGGATAGGGAAGCGGGGAGAAAGCGGAAGAAGGAGCGGTAGGGAGTAAAATAGAGAGGTAGCGAAAGAGGCGGCGTACTAGGTTTAGTCCTATTCCTATTATTCCTATTATTTTAGTATTAGGATGGCATTTACTCCGGCGGCACCAGCCATATGTTACAGCGGCCCCAATCCCTATAGCGGCCCCAATCGGGTTAGGGTTAAACGTGGGCATTTTTTTTTACTATCTTTTATTTTAACTAGACAGTAATCGTATAATAGCCTTTCAAATAAGACAGCGCCAAGCCCAGTCAACCAGTGGAACCCCCATTCATAAACGCTCAATGCCTAGCCCAGATTTTAGATTTAGTGATTTTGAACCTTCTTTTTCCTTCTTCTTCCTCCTTCTTTATAACTAGGCTTCCTTTTACTACTATAATAAGCTAGAATCGACTGTACGTACGTAAATATCAATCGTATTAATTGATAAAGCTATTTACTGACTTTCTTGAAGCTTTATAATACTGCGCGCAGTGCGCATACGATTTTAAGATGCCGTTGTAGGAATTAGAGGCGCCCGTCGACCTCACCCACATCGAAGACAGCTATAATAATTAATCCTCTAGTTAAGCCAGTTAAGCTAGTTAAGCCAGTTAAGTCGATGAAGAGTGGGAAGGCTTCTCTAATAATAATACCCTTATTAATTCGCCCAAAGATAACGAATTGGAGTTAGAGTTAGAATTAGAGGAGGAGGGTATTACTATCGACTATAGGGACGAAATCTTCAACCTACTAACTAGCGCTATTCCTCCTACTATTACAATTTAAGAACTTTATAAAGTAATTAATAAATGGGTAAAGGATTACGGTTTTGTAATTAATTATAGAAACGGCCGCGGTACGAAACCTAGAGTACTAGTTAGTGAATATATATAATACTATTTCTTCTATAATTGGTACAATCAATTGGGCAAATTAAAGGCGACGATTCGAAAGATAATATTATGTAAATATAATTATAATTAGAGGGCTAAAGTAAAGAAAGATTTAGATAATAAACTTTAGTATTTCTATTTATATAGTAATCCTAATTACTAAGAATACAATTATATAAAGTTTTACCACTTATTTATTCACCCTCAATATTGTAAAATGAGGCTAAAAGTATTTAAGATTATTAACGATATTTTTAAATTAAATGCTATACGAGCTTGTAAAGTTACTTTTATAGTACGAGACTGTTATTCAGATTTAATATACATAAGGAGGGATATTTATAACGCCTGCGCCTTTCTCTGTCGATGTAATCTTAATGGTTATACCCCTACTGGTACTCTCCTTAAGGTATTTAATAACAACGGAGTAGAATATATTAAAAAGATAGATCTAAATAATAAAACAAGGCTGTTGGGTATTATAGTTACATTCCTACGCTATATTTATATAGTTTAACGGTTTCCTAAAGTTATGATTATTGATAATATATACAATACAAATCGCTTTAATTATCCCTTTTATTAAGTCTCTAGTATTATTAATATTAGTTCGATTTTTGATTATATTTTTGGTATTATTAATAACGAGAAATAGGTAGTATTCGACTTCCTTATTAACGCTACTAAATAGATATAATCACGATATAACCTTCTAGAGCCTACCGTTATTATTATTAATAAGTGTAAAGAAATAAAGCAATCCCTAGGAGAGATATTTCCTAATACTCAATAATAGCTCTATTTATTCTATATCGTTAAGAACGTTCTTTATAATACCAAATTCAAGTTCAAGAAGTTAAAGAAGGCAAAGAGCGCTAGCTATAATAATAAAAGGGATAATAACGAAAAGGGTAGTAATAATAATAATTCTAACGATGAGGAAGGTATTAATAAGTAGGCAACCCCCATCCTATTTAATAATGAAGACTATAGTTTCTATACCTTTATACGCAGCGGTAATATAAGTTCAACCGACTCCTCGATTACTAATAACCCTTATAACGTTATAAAGCAATTTAAGCTTATAATGTATAGCGATATAGAGAGCGAATTTTTTATTGCTTAGAAAGATTTAAGGAAGTATTTTACCGTCTAGAAATCAATCCTTCGTTATATCTAAAAGAATTAGCTCCCCGTTAGAAATTAATAGGTATACTACTATATTAAATAATATAGAAATTTCGGTATTAGAATCACATCCCTAGCTAAATTAAGCAACCTTAATATTAAGAGCTACCTTCTTAACGGTAATAGTAATATCTATAAGTTAGTTACTACTATTATCGAAATGGCTATTGAATAAAAGACTACTTTTATTGAGAAATTAGTAAAGAGCTAAACCCGCCAGCGATATAAGTTTATTGCCCGCTCTTATTTAGGCTAGCTTCCTTTGTAAATTACGTATATTGTACTAGAAATAATTAATTGTAAATATCTCTAAGTATATAAAGACCCCCCTCCTCTCCCTTCTTATAATAAGGAGTATAGTATCCCTCTCTAATATAAGTTACTTTACCGCTATAAAATATTTAAGCGGTTAACTATTGAGAAGCTACTAAAGCTTAGCTATATATACCCTCGCTAGTACTTTAAAGTGCTATTCGTACGTCCTTTATCTATATTATTTATATATCTATATATAATTACTAACCAATCTTTTTAAATAGGATATTAACGACTTTTACCTTCGATTTAAAGACCCTTGTATTACAATTACGAAGCGCGGCCGACCTAAGAACTCTACTAGAAATATCCCTAACGAATACTCCCTTCTAATAGAAATTAGTTTAGACCGGAAGTAAAAGAAGACTCTAGTATTATAGAGTAATATACCCGCTAATTTACAACGGAACCGAAATAATACCCCGGCGAACTTAAAGTAAAAGAAGACCCCTAATTCAAAGAGTAAAGGAAGTAGGAAGAGAGTTAAGCCTACGAGTATTAAACAGACTAACTGCAATAACCTCCCTCGCTTATAGCCTAATATATAGTATAAATTATTTTACTAGGAGAGTAATAATATTGATAAGCTTATTCCCAACTCTATTAGTAAGGCTACCTCTACTAACCGCAAGCGCGTACAATAGCCGGTCAATTCTTATACTTCTAACTATAGTAGCGAATCGGCTATAGTATCTGAAAGCGATTTAAAGCTAGAGCTAGTACTAGATTGCATTTAAGTAATTGCACTAAATACAAAGTTAGAATCAGAGTTAAAGCTAAAATTGATAATACTCCCGCTTCTAGAGCTCCCGCCTCTAAGACTCCCACCCTTTGAACTCTCTCTAATATTCGATTTTGGTCCCTCTTTAGAGCTGGAATTACAATTAGAATTCTTACCCTCTCTAGAGCCCTCTCCAAAGCCCACGCCAGAGCCAGAGCCAGAGCCAGAGCCAGAGCCAAAACCGTGGCTATCTCTAAATCGATAGTAGTCGTCTCTAAAGATACCCTTTATAAACCCAGTGCCAGTACTAGTGCTAGTGCCAGTACCAGTACCAGTACCAGTGCCAGAGCTAGTGCTAGACTCCATTGAGGTAGCTATACTAGAATTGAACTCCCTAATTAAGCAAGCAATTAAATGTAAGAGAGAGAGAGCTCAAATAGGCTTACCAGCACCCAAGGTTATACAAAGTAGTCGTATAAATCAACCTAGCTGGAAGGTTATAGAAGCGAGTCAACCGTTATAAATACTATACCAAGCATCACGAGATTCCTCTCGGTAATCGATAGTATTAGTGTAGATAGGTAGCTATGTGATAACTTAATGTTGAGAACATTGTATACCATAGAAATCTCCATACAAAACTATGTCACTGGTCATTATTGTCATTTTTCATGCGGCTGTAAGACTCTGGAATTTACTATGTAAAGGATATTTTACCTTAAATTTACGTGCCAAGGATTGAAATATTGGGGCCGCTATAGGGATTGGGGCCGCTGTAACATATGGCTGGTGCCGCCGGAGTAAATGCCATTAGGATAACGTAGTAATAGGAGAGACGAGATTATATTCGCTGTAGCGGTGGGTGAGAACCGTTATAGCTATAAACAAAGTAGGAGCGGCGTGGTGAACCACGGCCGAAATGGAGCTGGAGGTTTTTATCCGGAGGCGTTTAACGTCTTACGGTTTTCCCCTCCAGAGAACTGGAGAAGGACCTTATGCCAATAAGGCGCTATAGTTTATAGTACAAGGAATAAGACTATATATATATTCTATTCAGCGTAACTTACTATTAATCCTTCGCTAATGTATATAATATTAACAACGGTTATATTAATTTTATTAGAAAGAAGGCGGGTAGTCTCTTTAACCTTTATAATATAGAGACGAATTATAGTAATATTATTATAGAGTATAGCAATATCCGTCGAGGAGTCGATAGTAATATAGGCAAATTTTCTCTTTTTATAGGAGATTTAACTACAATTACCGAATCTAAAGCCGGGAAATTACTAATAGAAGAAAGTTTAACACTAATATAGTCCGCCGTAATTTATATAGTAGCCGTAGCCTCTACTTTACTAACGAAAACTTTAAACTCACTTTTAATAATATCATAATTATATAGAACTATAGTAGCTTGAATAAAGGTATATATTAAGGGAATAAATTTAATATTTAGGTATTTTTTAATCCTCTTCTATGACCAGTATTTATAGACCAGAGTAAAAGGATAGATTACTTTACGGATTAGAAATAAAAATACTATAGTAACGGAACGGAGATTTATAGGGATCCTGGAGGTATTAGGCCTAATCGAAGGTAATTCTAAAGGTATTTATATCCTAGTAAATTAAGGGGAGGACATATTAAACTTTATAAATATAAATCTTATATTATTTCTAGTTCTTAGGAGGCCGGAAATACCTTATAATAATACTTTTCTTCTCTAATATCTCCTCCTATAAATACTTTTAAATTTTTTTAAGGGTAATACAATTAATAAAAGCGTTATTATATAATAAATTACCGGGGCCGGTATTAAATACCATAGCGTCCAAAGCGGTATCACCTTCCGAATTATTAGGGAAGGCTATATGTTGGTGGGTCCCTGGCATTTACTAGGCACAACGGCATTCACTGGGCACAGCCCAGTCCCTACTCTGTGCCCTGCCTAGACCGTACTACATTTAGCCTTCTAAACTCTACTAGTCTCCCTCTTCCTTTCTTCTCTGTAGTACTCAATTAATCGTATCCAACCGCTTAATTTCGTTAGTGATCTTACAGGTTATAAGCCCTCTCTAACCTTCCCTGCGATTGTATTTGACGAGTGTATTTCAAAGCGTATTATTGGTTTTAATTATAATTTTAATAAGGCGCTGTAATACTGGGTTAAAAGAAGTAACTACGACGTTCGTTTGTTGATGATTCGTCTACTCGCCTATAAATTAGCCTCGCTATATAAAGATTCTCGTTAATATGTGTTGTATAGCGAATCCTCTATTGAATTAGTTATTGGTTTATTCATTATGGAATTAAGCGATTCAATTAAATTAATTAGTAGTTAGTTTAGCGATACCTATTCCGCTTCTTCTTTTTTAAATATACGATACTTTCGATAGTAGTTTGATTATCGCTAATATATCGATAACCCCTCCTATATTTACAACGATTACTAGTTCGTTACTAATTCCCCTCTTCGGCGAGTAGAATATTACCGATTAGTATTAAGGATTTATAGCCGAGCTTGATTATTTTTTTTTCGTTAAGTACGTTTTTAAAATAGTCCTGGCGCTCGATAAAGCTGCGGACTCCGATAAGTATAACCTTTAATGAACTAAATGTACTAATACGAATAAGATTCTACTCTTGATTTTTAAGAACCTTAAGATTGTTACTATATTGTATATTAACGGCTGGGATAGACCCGGTAGAAACCCTAAGGTTATATATAATTTTATTTAGTTTTGTATTACTTATATTATTAATAAGGCTTATAGCGAAGTTTTCGCCGAGTATTTAGCTATTAAACGTATTAACTTTAATACTATAGCTTCTTTTTTTACTTATTATACTTCACTTCGTAAGTATATTAAAGATACTAAGTTTAAAATTAATGACGATTTTGAAATTACTTTCCTTTATAATGTTATAAAGGTTACCTACCCTATTAATATTAAATATTAGGTAGCTGCTTTGGAAGTTAAAGAGTTAACTATTAGTACTTTCCTATTTAAGTTTAGTAATATTAGTAACGTTAAGTCCTATACTAATAGTAATGTTAATGGGGTAAACCTCCGCACACCCACCCCAAACCTACATACACCCAAAAACTAGGAAAATGTGGGACCGTGCAGCTGATGACACCTGACATTGTAAATCCCGTTTTTACCAGCAAAATTCCGTCTTTCAAATGCACGTAACATTTCCTTCAACTTAGTCATTTATTTCGCTCTTTTTCACACGGCCAATTATACCAACACTAGTACCAGTACCAGCACTAGTACTAGTACTCTACACGCATCCACATTAAAATATTATAAATAGCCTCCTTTAATGAACTATCTGAATTATTAAATATTCATATTTAGAATAGAATAGAATGGAATAAAGTAGAGTAGAGTAGAATAGAATAGAGTAGTATAGAGTAGAGTAGAGTAGAGTAGAGTAGAGTAGAGTAGAATAGAGTAGAGTAGAGTAGAATAGAGTAAAAGAGAGTAGAATAGAGTAGAGTAGAATAAAATAGAGTAGAATAGAATAGAATAGAGTAGAGTAGACTAAAATAGAGTTCCCTCAATACTATAAAAGTATCACCAGATGGGCGCTGTTAAATTTATTGCATAGGATTTACTATATGGGATTTACTGGGTCAGAATGTGCAAGATATTACAAAGCACGGTTTTTACAGCTAAAACGACGTATTTTACATAACAGCTGACATCCCTCCTTTTTGGGTGTATGTAGGTTTGGGGTGGGTGTGCGGAGGTTTACCCTATTAATATTTAGAAGATAGTTAATAATATTTATAATACTAATGAGAATAATAATAATGGTGGTTCGATTAATAAGAAGAAGGATAATTCTAAGCGGGTCGATTATATTAATTGTTATAAGAAGATTTATACTACTAAGAAGTATATTTCTTATAGTTATTATATTAGTAAGAAGGCGGATATTTGTTGGGTCTACTTCCTTAAGAAAGCGTTTTATATTTAGAAGCCTAAGAAGGATATATTGGCTAAGAAGGTAGCCGCTAGTACTAGTACTCTCGCTAACAACGCTTTAATTAATTTTACTATTCCCGCTACTATTATTAATTATATTTCATTGTATAGAGGTAGAATATTTATAAGCTTAAGCGGCCTAGACGGTAGCAGTATAGATTTTTATTAGAGCCCCTAACCTACGCCGTTGAGTGTATTGATAGTATTTAGAATAGTAGTTAATTAACTAATTATTCTTAATTATAATTTTAATATGCTTATAGTAATCCTACTAGAGTCTAATAGGTTCTAAGGTAATACTAATAATTAGATAGTATTCGAAATTTAATTGTTTATAAATCTAATTATATAAGTAATATTTTTAACTACTTTAAATAGTTTATAGATATATAATTACACCCCTATTTAATAATTTATATAATTAGCGACGGTACTTCGTTTTATATTTACTATATTAGCACCATCGAATTAACTATATTATTATTAGTCTTATATACGCTAATTAGCTATACTAGTCTACCCAGTAGGTATGCGGTGCTGCTTCGTTCGTAGTTTAAGGGAAAAACCGTATTATTGAAATCCGGATAAAAACCCTCAGCTTCTCTATATCCAACCCTAACCCTAACCCGAACCCTTTCGTCCTACCTTACTGTAAGGGGCTCGGGGAGCCGTAGTTGCTTCTTTCGTTTTATCTTCTCTTAGTACGTTATCTCTTTTAGTCCCGGTAGACTTCGCGGCTTCTAATTAGTCGGTTCCTCAAGGCCCTACTTCCCTACCCAACGCTTCGGTAGCGTTTTCTTCGTTCCGGAAGCGGGTATTCTTCTTTCATTCTATCTTTAAGGTAGGGGTAAGGAAGTAGGGTCTTACTTTCTTAATTGGAATCTTTGTCTTATTTTTTTTATTATTAGCCGGGATTTTTAGTAAAATAACGTTAATTAGTCCAATATCGTAGGGGCGGACGGGTTCTATCCGAGCGGAACCGTAGCTCTAGAATAAATTTCGGAGGTAGGGTTTTAATTCTTAAACCCTATTAGCGGAGCGGGAAGGCCGGCGCGTCTTCGAATTGGGATAAGATTTTTAATACGTGCCCAATTACGTGTACCCAGGGTTCTAGACTAGGGTGGGCCCCTACATTTTTAATGCTGTAATGCTTAGTAGAGCGATAGCGGGGAAGATCTTTTATCCGATCCGGCGGCGAAAAACCGGATGAAAGAGGGGGGGGGGAGCGGGATTCGAACCCACGACCTTTCGGATAAAACCGAAAGGGGGCTAAGCTTAGATCTTCCCAACTGAGTTATCCCCCCGAATTAACTATAGCTACTTTAAATAATATAATTGTAAAGTTTATATTACAGGCAAAGGGTAGATGGTAGATATAATTATGCGTAATTGTACGAAGGAGAAAGGAAGAGAAGTGCGTGCAGCTGAGTGTCCGGAAGGCTAGCCTTATAAAGGCGACCGCCGGCGGGTTTAACCGACCCGTAGTAGGTAGCGTTCTAACTAATTAGCTGCCGGCAATTCGCTGGTAGTAATAATAGCGTATAATAATTTTAGAAATTACTATACGTTGGTACTAAGTATAAGGTATATAGGCTAGCCCTATAATACTTCCCCGGACTAAAAAAAGCTATATAACTAATTAATATTATATAAAATAATAGAAATCTCTATTAAACGAGTAGTTCGCTTTCGAAAAGTTTTTATTACTATTAGCGGTTATTGTTATAATTTCCGCTGCGGAGCTAAAGCCTCCCGCTCTACCTCCTTCTCCTTCTCCTTCTCCTTCCGCCTCTTTTTTACTACTAATTAGGCCGGTAGGTACGGTACTTCTAGGTATCCGTTGTAGAAGGCTTGTATAATATTAGGGGCTATAGATATATTAGTATATGGTTGCTATAATGGTGTATATAGGGGTATTTAAACGATAAAATATTCTTAACGACCCTTATTATTCTTCTGGTATTTATCGATCCTCTTAAATTCGTATTTTATAGAATCCTCCCTATTATCGGTCCTCCTTATAATTCGGTTATAATTAGCGCGAATATCCTATTCCTCTTTATTTATTTATC
The DNA here is from genome assembly GCA_037102815.1 of Neurospora intermedia. Taxonomy (NCBI): domain Eukaryota; kingdom Fungi; phylum Ascomycota; class Sordariomycetes; order Sordariales; family Sordariaceae; genus Neurospora; species Neurospora intermedia. The sequence goes on along the minus strand of BTPP01000005.1, from coordinate 3,010,162 downwards.
TTAGTAGACCTTGCTCGTCCTATAGTTTAATTTTGCTAATATAGAATATTAGGCTATACTTTATATTAATTAGGAATTTAAGTGTAATTCGATAGCTATTTACTTTAAGGATCTCGAACGGTCCCTTAAAAAGGGGCGTAAATTTAGTATAGGAGCGGCTAATATTAAAGTTCTTAGTATTAAGAAGGACTCTATCCCCTTTCTTATACTTTAGTATATCCGATCGATAGGTATTTATATTATTTTTATAGTACTATTAGGCTTATTATATTTAGTTTGTAATGAAGTTTAATATTTATTTAAATTAGTTAATTAATTCGTTAGCTTTAAAGTATTTAATTTATTATACCGCTAATATCTCTAGTAGATATAGTTTAGTAGGTTTAATGCCTATATGGAGGTAAAAGCCGTAGTTGGTAAAGAAGGGGGAAATATTAATAGTCTTAAAAATTAGGTTATTCCCTACGAATTCTATAATTAATAGTTAATTTATTTAATTGTCCTATATTTAATTAATATAGAAGCGAAAGTACTTCTCTATTTCGGTATTAATACGTTCGGTCTAAGTATTAGTAGCGGGGTAGAAAATAGAAGAGGGTTTGAAGGTAATTTCTAATTACAACGATAAGGTTTTCTAAAATTGTAAAATAAATTAGGTACTACGGTCGGAGATAATAGAATCCGGTAAACTGTAAATATTATAGACTCTCTTTATAAAATGTTCTATTAATTCCTCTATTATTAAACCTATAATAAGGATATAATACTATATTTTTATTAGCCGATTAACGATAACGGCGATGTACTTGAAATCTTATCCGCGGTGTAAATAGGGCGTAAGTAGGGTAATATAGTCGACCGAAATATCCTTCTATAGCGCGAAGAGTACTACTAATAATTTTAAAAAATTATAGGGGGCGTATTATAATAATTTAGATTTAGTATATACTAAATAAACTTTGTAGTATAATTGGACTATAACGTATATTCCTAATTAAAAGAAGGATTGTGATAATAGTAAATAGGTTTTTTTATAACCCGGGTAGCCGGCGGCTAGCGAATTATAAATACGTCGGAGGAGTGAGAGATGAAGTTCTATATTAGTAGGGTCGACGAGGACGGTGCTATGGAAGTACGTCCGTCCTTAGATCGTTCGGTATTTAGCGAAGGGGATTTATTTTATATAATTTTTAATTTTTTTAAACTATATTCGATAGTTAGAGTTTAATAGGTATACGATAATATTCTAAAGTATTATCGACTTCTTATAACCTTCCGCTACTAAATTATCTATTAACTTTTTGTCTAGTACCTCCAAATTGTAAATATATTTAGTACTAATATCGACTTCCTTACCTCCATCCTCTAATACGAATACTCCGTTAATAAAAATATTATAATCGAATAAAATTTTATTTTTAATTAGTAGCTTCTCGTCGGCTTTATTCCTAGGTAAGTCTTTAGGCTTCCTACTTAGTGCGTTGGGACGTACTTATAAAGATCTAGGGCGGTATTTAATTATAAAGTTAAAACGGGAGAGGAATTAAGACTAGCGTATATAATAGAGGGTAAATTGCTTATTAATTATAAAGGTCTTTAAATTTTTATAGTTAGTAAGGATTTTAAACAGTTTTTAAGTACCTTCTAACTTAGGGTACTACTCTTCTAAAGCTTTAATAATAGTAAGTAACTCCTTATTATAAATATTATGATTATATTCGGCCGAAGAATACTATTAATTAAAATAAGCGACCGGGTATAAAACTCCCTTCTTATTGTATTAGGATAAAGTACTATTATAAGTCTAATTCGAAGCGTCTGTCTCGATAATAGTCTATTTAAACTAATTATAAAATTGAAGTACTAAGCTACTATTAAAAACCTTTTTGAAGGCTTTAAAGGACTTTTAATATTAATCGGTTTATTACTAATTAACCAATTTCTTTATTAATTCGTAAAGCGGACTAGCAATAATCGAAAAGTATTTAATAAATCGTCGGTAGAAATTAATGAAGCCTAAGAAATATTGTAGCGTTCTCTTAATTTCTAGAACTTCCTAAATTATAACGGCGGAAACCTTATCGGGATTTATTTTAAATCCTCCTAGTATAATAATTAAACCTAAGTATTTCGTTCTTATAATGTAGAATTCGTATTTATTAATATCGATTTAAAGTCCCGTTCGGATTATTCGTTAAAGGACCTCCTTAATATAACTTTCGTAGTCTTCCTCGTTATTTAAATAAATTAGGACGTTATCGAGGTATACTATTGTATATATATTAAGGATATTGTGTAGAACGTTATTAATATAGTTTTAGAATATCCCTAGGGCGTTTTAAAGACCGAACGGGTAGATAATAAATTCGTAAAGGCTAAAACGGGTTATAAATATAGTAAACTATTTATATCCTTCCTTTATATAGATCCTATTGAAAATAGCAATAATATTAAGCTTAGTAAAAATCTTCGTACGGTAGATAGCGTCGAATATCTTTTTGATTAATAGTAGCGGATAGTGCGATTTTAGTATTATATTATTAATATTATAGTAATTAATATAAATACGGACGCCGCTACCCGGCTTCTTTACTAAAAGGATAGGGGAGGTAGCCGCCGATTAAAATGGGCGGATAGAATTCTTTCTTAAATTATTGTTAATTTATTTTTTAATAATATTAACTTCGATTAGGGATATATAGCGCAGCCTTACGTTGGGCGGGGTTGCTCCCGGCTAAAATTTGATTTTATAATTATAAGATCGGTTGGGCGGGATTTCTTTAGTTAAGAATAGGAAGAAAGCCGTTACTTTATTAATATAATACTATCCTTCTATTTTCTTTAGGATAGCGATAATTTCGTCTTTCGTTTTAATTGGGCGGTCGGCCTTATTAAGGAATTTTTTCGTATCTTTATTGGAGATTTTAATTAAATATACCCGCCGGATTACTTCCTTATAGAATAATACGTCCTAATCGAGGTTATTAATTAAATAAATTATTCTAGTTAGAACTGTTATTTCCTTAAATTCTTCGGATAAATAAACGCTAGCTAAATTATTAATAAAAGAGTAGAGTTGGGGAGGGAGATTTTCCTTATATTATTAGCCGTTACCGGCTATAATATTTACAATTATCTCTTTAATTAAATTTATATTCCGGACCTCCGCCGCGGTAATTAACCTTTCGAGTTCGGTATAATTCGTAACGTACGGTTGCAACTATTAGGATTCGTAAATAAAATTGAAAGTAATTGTATTAAATTCTTTAATATTATTTAGTTTAATAGAAGAGTCCGTATTAAAGTTATAGTAGTAATTGGGGTAGGAGTACTTTATACTTATAGAGACGCGCTAACCGTTAAGGCGGATATAGGGATTGTAATATATTAGGCTCTTAGTCTTAATTAGAAGAATAGTTGTACTAGTAATATCGACCTTAAATCCGGCCTTATTAGTTATTAGTACTTTAACGGGGGGCGAAATAGTTCAATAACCGGCGTAGGTAATAAATAGAGTTATAATAACCTCCTTTGCTATAGAAGGTGGTGGTAGTAGCGGCGGCGATTCTATTTAAATAGAGTTAGTAGTTCCGCTTCGTAATATAAATACCGGTATTAATATAACCTCGGTAAAGTTCGCAGCCCCGTTCCTTAAAGTTATTACTATTATTAATATTAGTGCCTCTCTAATTACGTTGTATTCTAGGGGTAGTTGGGGAGTTAGGGCGGCCCTACTATAGATGGCCGCGGCCGAGACCCGGTTAGTAAGGGCTTTCGGCGCTTCTAATTAATCTTTAGAGAGGTTGGTAGGTAAATAATATCCTTTATATTCTAAACTAATAAAATGTACCCTACACTGGTTATAATTAATTTTTAATTTATAATATTATATTTAGGGGAATCCTAAAATAATTGGGTAGTTCTTCGAAATATTATAGATTAAGAAAGTAACTATCTTAGTATAATACCTAATACGGAGCTTAACTATTACCCCTTCGGAAATAATACTTTTAATTATTCTATTAGTAAGAATAAACTTCTTTACTTAACGGAAGCGGAAATAAGGGAGGTTATATTTAGTAATAAATAAGCGATTAATAAAAGTAAATATAAAGTAGTTAGAATTAATAAAAGTAATATAATAAATTTTATGCAATTTAATTATAACGTAAGAGGATAAGAGTATTAAATTTAAGGAAGTAGAACTATTTAATAATTATATTTTAACCTCCTCTAAACCCTTTAATTTTAAAAATTTAAAATTCATTTCTATAATAATAATAAGAAGGGCTTCTATATACGATTAGGTATAGAGGCTAAGCGTTTTCCAGCTTATTATAGTATTTATTACTAGCTGCGGCGGCGGCGGCGGTTATAATTAGGGTAGCGGCGGTAGTAGTAGCGGCGGTAGGCGTAATTTCGGCGGCGTAGACTTCCTCTCTATTGTAATAACTTTTATTTCTTCCTTTACTTTTATTCTTCTTACCCTTATTATATTAGGGACCCTGAGAGCTATAATTAATTGAAGCGAAGTAGTTGCGGGCGATATAGCCGTTACTATTATAATAGCGGTATTTACCTTTATAGGTGCGCTAGTCGAGAACGTTTTTGTAGATAAAGATAGCGAGGTTGATAGTATCGAGGTTTATCTTATTGCTACTTTAGCTAATAGGAATGTTGTCGGCGCTGTAAGAGCTAGCGCCGCCCGTATTAATATTAGTACTATTAGAATTTCTACTTATAGGGGCGCTATTATTAAAAATACGGGCATTTATTTTATAGTAGTAGTTAATATCCTCTAGATTATTGGTAATTATACGGCAAATTGTAAACTATTTTTTGAAGTTGTTAGATTCGGGAAGGTTATAATATACGAGAGTATTATAGAGGTGCTTATTAATTTTATTGCGTAGGTGGTAGACCTTTATAGAATTATTGAGGCCGTAGAGATTTATTAAATTAGTAAACTCTAGTTCGAACTCTATAAAAGATATATTCTTTATAAAGAACTCTTTAAAATAACGATTAGCGTCTATCTTTAAATTAATATTCTAGAAACGGGTAACTAAATATTCTATAAATTCGGCGCCTGTCTTCCAACGCTAGGAATCCGTATCTCCTCCGTTCTAAATAATATCCAAATCATTCTAAATGCCGGATAAAATCTCAAAGCCTAATAATATAGTAATACAAATAATTTTAATATCCTCGTTAATATAGAGGAGAAGGTCGTACTTCTATTGGAATTAAATACGGAAATACTATACTTTAAAGATTTCGCACCTACGAGCGGCGCTAATGTTCTCCTTACTAATAAAAATTAGTAGATTCTTTATAGTCTATTTTAAGAATAATATTCTACTTATATTAGTAGCGATATTAAATACTTTAATAAGGTTATTATATAAGGACCTAATATTAGCGCTGTAGGATTTAAATATAGTATAATTTGTAGTAAAATCGTTAAACTTCTTTTAGAGGGCGTTAAATTTAGTTATTAAATTAAAGTAATTGAAGTTCTTCTAATCGAAATTATTTTAAACCTTAATAGTTACCGTACAGGCAATTTTTAATTTGTCTTCGCTATATTCGAAGTTAATAGCGATATTTTTATATTAAGCAAAATTATTATAATGAAGGCGGCCGAGCGGGGCGATAATTAATCGGAAAGCAGGGTTTTAAATAATATTATTAATTATATTAAGATAGGCGCGGGGAATAGCCTTCTTTTCCTCGTCGTTATTAATACTAATAAGAAGGTCGTTAACCGCTATTGAAGGAAGGAGTTCGACGAGTATTGTTTAATAAACGGCGATATCGGTAGTACTAATAATTTTATTAAATACTTTATAAATATTATTTAAATTAAATAGTATACTCCTAGGAGGGGTACTGAAATTAATAAGATTATTAGTACTACTAATAGGTAAGAAGGACGCGCGGTCGTTACTTTCGTCGATAAATATAAGAAAGATAGTCGTGTAAAGTAGTTTCTTATTCTTTAAATAAAGAATGCCTACCCTTATTTATTAAATAAAAAGAGCGAGATTAGGACTATAACTATTGTAACTATAACTATTAAGGTTTTAGGGTATTAAATTCGGCGATTCGTTAATAAGGCGATTCCTATATACGTGTACTAATATTAAAGATCGATTGCGCAATGAAAGAAAGGTTTTATACTATAAATGTAATAGTTAAAAGGTGTAATTAACTATTACGGGCAAAGGGTAGATAGTAGATATAATTATACGTAATTGTACGAAGGAGAAAGGAAGAGAAGTGCGTGTAGCCGAATGCCCGGAAGGCTGGCCTTATAAAGGCGACCGCCGGCGGGTCTGACCGACCCGCGGCAGGCAGCGTTCTGACCAATCAGCTGCCGGCAATTCGCCGGCAGTGATGACAGCGTACAGCAGTCTTAGAAGCTGCTGTACGCTGGCACCAGGCACAAGGCACACAGGCTAGCCCTGTGACAGTTTAGAATTAAGAATTATATTTATAGACCCTCTACGCTAGTAAATTTATTAATTATAAGAGGTTTCTTCGATAACCGTATAGTTTGGGATATAAAGTCTAACCGGATATTAGTGTACGGTAAAGTTACAGTATAATATAAATAGATTAATAATTTTCCTGTCCTTTTAGTATATACTTAGTTAGACTTTCCCTAAAATATTCACTATACTATAATAACTTTAACTAATTATTTGATAATATACTGCCGTTATATATATATAGGTAAAGACTAAGTCCTTAAAGTTCGTACAGCGGTTAGTATTAAGCTAAATAATATTTAAAAGTATTTTTACGAAGTATATATCAAAATTGAAGCCTACGATATAATTCCTAAAATTGCTAATAATGTAACAATTTAACTATTAGTATATATCTACATTAACGTCGTCTCCTATATTTCACCCGGCTATAAGGAATATAAGTATATGATTTACTTTATTAATTAGGTTATTAGCTTTTATTAGGCGAGGTTTATAGTTAATAAGGGTAACGTTTTTATTTAAATTAAAGAGATTAAAAAATAGATTAAGCTTTAAAGTAGTGGATTTAAAATTAGAGTATTTAATTTTGGGAAACCCTACCCGCACCTCAACTGTTCCTACGCGCACCCTTCCCCACCCAGAAAAATGGGGCGGTCCAGCTGATGACACCTGACACTGTAAATCCTGTTTTTACCCGCAAAATTTCGTCTTTCAAATGCACGCAACATCCCCTTCAAGTTGGCCATTTCTTTCACTCTTTATCACACGGCCAGTCGCACCCATACTATACCTATTATACTACACCCATCTGTACTACACTACGTAATTGTATTGAGCCAGCGGACGGTAAGGATAAGGACGGGAATAATAAATTGGGTCGATATTAGGTAGAGAGGGTACGGGAGTACGGCGGCTAGAGGAGGTACGGTAGCTAGAGGAGGTATAGTAACGAGAGGAGGCTATTGAGGTATCGTTAATTAGCTTATCTAACGAACTCTAATTAACACTATAGAGATATTACGAGACTTGAGCTATAGGGATGCATTTGCAGGTGGGTGACCTAGTTACGAATGTTACTAGACATCAAAAATATGGAAATTTACCGTTAAAACCCAGTAATTTACATGTCGGCTGACATGGGGTGCGCCTAGGAACCGTTGGGGTGCGGGTAGGATTTCCCTTAATTTTAATAGCGGTCTAGACTTTAGTTTTAGTACTAAAGAATTTTAATAAAGTAAAATCGTCGATTGGGTACGTATAGAAGGCGTGGAGCTATTGAAGTTAATACCCTTATACCCTATAGATATAAGGTAAGATTGAGAGAGCTAGTACTATTATTATATAATGCGCTAGAGCTTTAATAATAGATCTAAGTATTCTAGAGTATTTATAGCTATTTATTATTAATTACGTCGTTAGAGTATTTAACCTTCTTCCTTTAAAAGTTAATAAAGAAGGTAAGTCTCTATAGGAATTATTTATTAAGGTAGCCAACTTCCTAAATGAAATTAAGAAGTTATATTTTAAGTATTTGAGGTTTTACTTCTGTACGGCCTATTAATTTATTAAGTTAGAAAAGCGATTATAAGGAAATAAATTTCGTACTAGAGTATAGAAGGGTTATTCTATTGGTTTTAACGATATTTATAATCGTATTATATTTATTTGGAATCCCTATGTTAGCGAGATTATTAGAGCTAGCGCGGTATCCTTTCTCGAAGAGGACCTAGTTAATTATAAAGATTTAGTCCGTAGTAGTAATAGTAATATAGTTGAATATTATTTCATTTTTTTAGACTAGATAGTCGATGAAATTGATAAAGTAGCGGACAGCGGTTATTAAATTTGGGTAAAAGTAGATGATACAGTGCTACAATTATATTTATAGAAATTATTAATGTAATAAGAGACCGAGTTATCTAAGTAGGAAATTGTAATTTGGGAGATAACGATTATACTACTATTATTTTTAAAGATTATATTAGTACCCTTAACCGCGACGGCTATTATAATTATTCTAATCGCTTCGACTATTCTAGCGACTATGGCGCCTCTCTATAATATTCTAGTTCATATAGTACTACTAGTATTATTATCGCCGATACCGATTCTATTACTATCCTTAACTCTAACCCCAACCCTGGCTCTAGTAACCTTACTAGTGCGTTCATCGCTAGATTTACCATAATATTAATTAATAAATTTATTAATTAGAGAGACTATTAAGTATAATAACGACGACCTTCTTAATTTTTAAGATTTTAATAAAGAAGACCTTATTCTATACAACCGCGACCGATGCGATTCTAACGAGATAATTATTTATATTGCTCTAGGTACTCTATTGCTTAATAGTCTTTAATAATTAACTTTAGAAGTGAGATTGCTATCGATAGGTATACCGAACCCCGCCCGTACGCGATAATATACTTTATTGTTGGTATTGCGAGTTAGTAAATTATAATTTCGACCGAACCTAGAGAAGTAAGCCTCCAATTCGGACCCTCCGAACCCGAATTCGGGCCTTCCGATATTGAATTCGGGCCCTCCGGTATCGATTTCGGGCCCTATAACCTAATAATCTATATAGGTATAAGAATAAGGAAGCCAACCCTCTAAGTTTGGCGCGTAAGCACTACGTATAGAGGTAAGTAGAGGTAGACCTCGTTGCTCTACGGCTAAGCTAGTAGATTATAAAGATAGTATTTAATAGGTAAAAGATAGTAATAGTGATATTATTCAGAATTCGGTAGATTTACCTAATAATTTTTATAGTATAGTAGAGGGACGTTTAGTTAGACGTATATTTATTTACTATTTTACTACCGTTAAAGTCGACTACGATATAATAATTATTACTACTAGTAAAGTTTAATATTTTATACCTAAGAATTATAAAGTTGTACGTAGATAAGGCAATTTTGAGTTATATTAGTTACTAGTTATAAAAAAGTAGGTTGAAGCGCTCGAGGATATGGGAGTTTATATTATGGTCCTTAGATTCATTGATATAGAGGTTTTATTAGGAAAATAGGTATATAACGAAAAGTACGATATCGATACTAAAGATTGGAAAGCTAGAGTTAGATAGGTAGTTTATAATAATTTCGAATAAGGTAATTGGGTAGTATAAGAGATTTATATAACGGTAGTATATTTAGTTAGTATTAGATTATTTTTAGTTATTATAGTTATAAACGATTATAAGTGCTATTAATTTGATTTTGATATTGCTTTTTTGAATGCCGCTATCCCTAACGATATAGAATATTATATTAAGCAGCCGATTATACTTGAGAAGCCTATACCCGGTTATAGTAAAGAAGATATAGTATATTAGTTTATTAAGGCACTTTATAATTCTAAAAGTTCTTTATTTTATTAGTTCAATATTTTCGTACTAGTATTTAACGAGGCTAGCTTTATATTAATTTCTATAGGTTCTTACTTATTTATTAATAAAGCGCTAGGAGTACTGCTAATACTATATATTAACGACCCTTCTATTACTATACTAACCGGGGCTATTATTAATTAAATTAAAAATTAGTTAGCTAATTACTTTAAATTTAAGGAATTGGGATGAATATATATATTTTTAGAATACGATATTATAAGGGACCGTTAGATTCGTATAGTCTTTATATCCTAATAGTAATATACTA